>JARQOD010000001.1:752993333-753080010 GCA_033576555.1 Oophaga sylvatica | reverse complement strand
GGTGTTGGAGCCCACGGATGAGAAGAGAACAGGGTGGAGGCAGCAGGACTTTTTGCCGTACACACAGCAGGGGAACAGCTGACATTACTGAACCCCAGTAACACAGGAGCAAGTGTTGACTGTGCTAACAGCACTTCCAGGCAATACATTGGTTGCAAACACTATAGAAGTACACAAAGGGGCCTTTCACACCTAGTGAAAAGTTGTGTGCAGTGTTCACTGCAGTCTCTGCGGAATAACCACACTTAGGCCTTATAACTTTTCAGACTTTCTTTATCAATCTACCAAGATGAAGAAGGCATGGAGTAAGGCACGTTGTCGTGGCCATGGAGTTTCAGCAGGGAGAGGACGTGTGGATTCTGTGGCTGCTGCCGCCCCCAGTGACACAGCATCCACCAGTTTTCCCCGTGAGCGTTCCTTTATGCGCACTTTTGTAGGAGGTCGGCGTACCTCCCTGCTGCGGGAAGAACAAATTGAAGCCGTTGTTGGTTGGATGGCAGCCAATGCATCGACTTCAATTGCTTCCACCTCCTCTCAGGACCACAACACTGTTGAGCAACCATCTGTCTCTTCACCGCCTGCCAAATTGCCCAGGCAGTCAGAGAGTTCTGTACAGGAGCCAGCTGAGTGTCAGCTTCTGTTCTCAGAATCTGTTGGCTTGCAAACAGGGGCCCAGCCAAGCAGCATTCTGGAATGTGAAGAAGAGGGAGTATGCAGTGATGCACAACAGCTGTGTCTCTCTGAATCTGAAGAGGCGGTGAGACAGTGCCGATGGTCAGCCACACCGCAGAACGCATCTGATGATGATGAGGCTCAGGTGCCAGTTTCTGTTGAGCATGGTGCTGGCCAGACCACCCAACAGCAGCAGGTGTTGGAAGAGGGTAGTAGAGTTGATGAGTTCCAAGACCCAACATGGCGTGAGGAACAGGAAGGTGGTGGGAGCAGCTCAGAGGAATAATAATAATAATAATAATAATAATATTTATTTATATAGCGCCATCATATTCCGCAGCGCTTTACAGTTTAGCAGTTTCAGAACACAAGTCATAAGTAACAACGTTAACAATACAATAATTAAAGCAAAATAAGTCGCCCCTGCTCGTGACAGCTTACAATCTACAATGAGGTGGGGGAGATATAAAGTATAGGTGTTTATATACAATGGTGCATTTACAATGATGGTCCAGCCATCTTAAGGGAGTGAGGGATGGAGATAGTGAATGGGCTAGACACACACACACACACTTACACAGAATACATAGAATGACTTTGATTAGTGAATGTGATAGGCCACTCTGAACAAATGTGTTTTGAGGGAGCGCCTGAAACCATGAAATTGTGGATAGTCCTAATTTCTTGGGGTAGAGCATTCCAGAGGATTGGTGCAGCGCGGGAGAAGTCTTGGAGTCGGGAGTGGGAGGTACGGATTAGTGCAGAGGTTAGTCGAAAGTCGTTTGCAGAGCGCAGCAGTCGGTTAGGCCGATAGATAGAAATGAGGGAGGAGATGTAGGGGGGTGCTGCACTGTGGATAGCTTTGTGGCTGAGAACCAGTACTTTGAATTGTATCCTATAATGAATGGGCAGCCAGTGTAAGGACTGGCGAAGAGCGGACGCGTCCGAGTACCGATTAGCCAGATGGATTACCCTGGCTGCTGCATTAAGGATGGACTGGAGAGGGGATAGTCGAGTAATGGGGAGGCCAAGTAATAGAGCATTGCAGTAGTCCAGGCGTGAGTGGATCAATGCTACAGTGAGGGTTTTTGTTGTTTCCATGGTGCGAAAAGGGCGGATTCTAGAGATGTTCTTTAGGTGTAGGCGGCAAGAGCGGGCAAAAGATTGTATATGGGAGGTGAAGGAGAGATTGGTGTCAAACATAACACCCAGACAGCGAGCCTGCTGCCGGGGTGTTATTATGGTGCCGCCCACGGAGAGGGATATGTCAAATTTAGGGAGGTTAGTAGACGGCGGGAGCAGAAGAAGTTCAGTTTTTGAGAGGTTGAGTTTCAGATAGAGAGCGGACATGATGTTGGAGACTGCGGACAGACAGTCGGTGGCGTTCTGTAGTAAAGCGGGGGTGAGGTCGGGGAATGACGTGTATAGTAGTGTGTCATCAGCATAAAGATGGTACTGAAAGCCAAATCTGCTGATGGTCTGTCCAATTGGGGCTGTGTAGAGAGAGAAGAGAAGGGGGCCAAAGCCTGAGCCCTGGGGTACACCGACAGTGAGAGAAAGAGAAGATGACGTGGAGCCAGAGAACAAAACACTGAAGGAGCGGTCAGAAAGATAGGAGGAGAACCAGGAGAGAACAGTGTCCTTAATACCTAGTGAGTGGAGCCTAGTCAGTAGGAGACAGTGGTCAACCGTGTCGAAAGCTGCAGAAAGGTCGAGAAGAATGAGCAAAGAGTGGTCACCGTTACGTTTTGCTGTAAGAAGGTCATTGCTCACTTAGATGACGGCAGTTTTTGGCGAATGTAGGGGGCGTAAGCTGGACTGTGAAGGGTCTAGGAGGGAGTGATTGGAGAGGTAGCAGGTGAGGCGGGAGAAGACTAGGCGCTCCAAAAGTTTAGAGATGAAGGGGAGATTGGAGACCGGTCTGTATTTGTTTGTGCAGGAAGGGTCGAGAGCGGGTTTATTTTGTAGTGGAGTAATGATGGAGTGTTTGAAGGCAGATGGGAAAATGCCAGAGGAGAGTGAGAGATTAAAGATTTTATTTAGGTGAGTTGTGACAACTGGAGAGAGAGACTGGCGGAGATGTGAGGGAATGGGGTCGGTAGTGCATGTAGTCGGACGAGAGGAAGAGAGGAGTCTGGACTCTGGAGACTTCTTCTTCTGTGATGGGATCAAATGTGTAAAGTTAGCCAGGGGAACAGCAGGGTGGGATGGGAGTCACAGCCCTTGGTGGTTGAGAGCAGATTTCCTGACGGATAGTATATATTTTTTATATAAAATGGGAGGCCAGGTCGTCAGCACAAATGTCTGTGATAGGGGCTTGTGCTTTTGGCCTGAGGAGGGAGTGAAAAGTGTCAAACATTTTCTTGGGGTTGTTGGCTAGTGAGGAGATCAGGGTGGTGAAGTAGGTTTGTTTGGCGAGGTGAAGGGCAGCATTATAAGTTCTTAACATGAATTTAAAGTGGATGAAGTCTTGTGGTGTGCGGGTTTTTCTCCAAAGGCGTTCAGCACTCCTAGAGCATCGCTGAAGAAGTTGAGTTTGCAATGTGATCCAGGGCTGTTTTACTGTGTGTTTGGAAGTTGTGAGGGTGAGTGGCGCTACTTGGTCAAGGGTGCTTCTAAGAGTGTCATTGTAGTGATGAACAGCCAGATCAGGACAGGAAAAAGAGGAGATTGGGGACAGTGATGAGTGTAGGGAATCTGAAAGTGTCTGAGGGTTAATGGCTTGTAGATTTCTGAATGTGTGGTAGGTAGGAGTGCGCTGGGGTGGTGGAGGATTTGTGAGCGTGAAGGAGAGAATGTTGTGGTCAGACAGTGGAAGCGGTGAGTTATTTAGGTGGTAGATTTAACAGAGGCGGACAAAGACCAGGTCAAGGGTGTTACCATCCTTGTGTGTCTCAGAGGTTGAAAGCTGTGAGAGGCCTAGAGAAGTGGTTGGTGATAGAAGGAAGATAGAGTAAGACATTGCCCCAACGGTACAAACAGGAGGGAGAGTTAGGCTGCAGACTCGGTTGCCTGTAGCCTCCATTTTGCCACCTGTTCGGAGCAGTTGTCTTCCAAAAGTCAAAACGTGCGCTCCCAGGACTTGCACTGCGTGGTCCTTTTTTGACACACTTGCAGATGATATTTGCTATGTCAAATGCAAACTGTGTAATCAAAAAGTAAAAAGAGGTAAAAGTGTCAGTAACCTCAATACCACTAATATGTGGAAACATGTGCCGACAAAGCACGTAGTTGAGTTACAAAGACACACTGGAGATGTAGGCCAACCTACAGCAGCACCTACATCTTCAGGTTGTGTTGAAGCCTCTTCATCGAGCTCACACACAGCTGGTTCTGCTTCCTCACAGGATCGCCATGGAAGAACCTCGGTCACTGTTGTCCAGAGACAAAGTGTTATTCCACACACAGCAGCAAGTTCCCTGTCATCCTCACACTTCCAGGCCACAAAACAGCCATCGGTAGCACAGGCATGGGATAAAAGACGGCCATACTCGGCAAACCATCCACGAGCACAGGCTCTGAATGCTGGCATTGCAAAACTCCTGTCCCTTGAAATGCTGTCATTCAGGCTGGTGGAGACTGACAGTTTCCGTAACTTAATATCATTGTCAGTCCCACAATACAATGTGCCAAGCCGATTTCATTTCAGCAGGCAAGCCGTCCCTGGTCTGCAAAAGCATGTTGAGGGAAAAATTAAACATGCGCTAGTAAACGCCCTCAGTAGCAAGGTCTACCTGACCACCGATGCGTGGACCAGTACCCATTGTTATGATCTGCTACAACCACTAAGGAAAGAAGGGAATTCTGTCCCTACAATAGAACTAAGCTGAATCCCTACGATGTAACGGGGAACCTGATCCTGCGACCAGACCCGCTAAAGTCCTCAGCTAGTCTGAACGAAGACCTATAGTTGCGAGGGAGGAATCCCTACAAGATCTAGGGACTGGGAGAAAAGGTGGACACCTCCTAACAGAAATTGTAGCAGGGATAATTTAACAGAAAACAAAATACTTTGAGATCCGAAGATCAAGCAAAACTGACTGAGTAAGGCACCTAAGCACCCGGCTAGCTTAACAGTAGATAATACAATGAAGTCAAGCAAAGCCAGAAGGGCGGAGCCAGACAAAATAGGGAAAAAAGTTCATGTGACCATCAAACTGAAACAAAGCCTAACAAGAGGGTTCTAACACCCATGGCCAGGGACGATAACTTTCCCTCACTGCCCATTGGGTCAATGTTGTGGAGCCGGGTACTGATCTTGCGAGTGGCGCTGTACGTGTTCTGCAAACTCCAAGGATTGCAGGAATCAAGTCTGTACTAGTGTTGAGCGATACTGCTCGATATCTAAAAATATCGGATCGGAATGGTATCGCCGATATCACTAAATATCGGCGATATCCGATTCCGATACCGGAAGTCCCATGTTAGTCTATGGGAACAAAATATCGCAACTAAAAAAAACCTTTATTTCCTTGTAAACACTAAATATACACACATAGAATAATATATATATATATATATATACACATGTCATTGTGTCATGGGTGTATCGCCAGAAGATCGTCGCGATTACACATTCTGACTTCTCGCAGCTGAGTTGCTGTTACTTTGTGCTTGGCAGTGAGGGAGTTAATTCTGCCTAGCTCTGTGCTAAGACTAGGTCCAGCCTCTCCCGGATGCAGTTTGATTATGCACTAATTAGCTTCCTTTATATACCTGCCAGTCTGCTTAGGAGTTGCCGGTGAAAGCTTCATGCAGACCAGCAGATTGGATCAGGTTATGAGAAGACTTAAGCTAAGAGTTCCTTTGTAGTTTCTCCTCTCCTCGCTTATAGTTTATCTCCTAGACCATTTGTGTTCCCTCTGTGTTCAAGTGTTGTATGCAAGACAGTATTTACTTTATCCCCTGTCTGTCTCGTTTGTCTTTACTGTTTGTTAAGCAGTGACCTGCCTATTCCCTGAGTGGTAATCAGGGTCCTTCTGAGGACTAGATTACAGTGGTCAGGGACTTATAGGAGACAGGGTTTACGCTGGCGGCCTGGACCTCTGTACCATTAACAGTACCTCCAGGTAGAGGGACTAGTCAGGACCCCAGTTTAGGGTCAGCATAGACCCCGGTCCACCTCTAGCCTGTGACAGCGTAATACGTCTTCAGGATTCACCCACAGTACAATGGATATTATGTCAGGTAATACTATACTATATGTACATGTTGATATTACCTATTCATATGTTATATTGAATGTTGTCCCTCTTGGTATTGATTACTGACATTATATATATATATCTGTGATACAGCGTGACATTTTCACCGGCCATAATGATTCTCCCCAGCTACCATGGATCCAGTTGCCCAGCTTGCCCTGCAGTTGCAGAGTTTATCCATGGAGCTGACGGACATTAAGTCCAAGGTTTTGTTCCCCCCGGAGCAAACCAGATCTGAACCTAAAGTTGCTCTCCCGGACAGGTTCACTGGTGGGCGGGACAAATTTTTTACCTTCCGGGAGGCATGTAAATTATATTTTCGGCTTCGGCCTCGGTCATCGGGGAGTGAAGAGCAGAGGGTGGGAATTGTCATCTCGCTCTTACAAGGGGACCCTCAATCCTGGGCGTTCTCTCTTCCTCCGGGCTCCCCGGCTCTCCAGTCAGTAGATCGATTTTTTACTGCCCTGGGTCTGGTATATGATGACCCGGATCGGGTCTCCCTTGCTGAAACGAAGTTAGTAAGATACAGCAGGGAGATCGTCCGGCGGAGGAATTTTCTTCTGAGTTCTGTAGATGGGCCACAGATACTCAGTGGAATGACCCAGCTCTTAGGAGCCAGTTTCTCAAGGGTTATCTGACAAATCAAAAGATGTTTTGGCTCAGTATGATTCTCCTCCGTCACTGGAGGCTGCTATGGCCCTTGCTATTCGTATTGATAGACGGCTTCGGGAGAGGTGCGAGGTAACTCCGCCCCCTGTTATGACTCCACCTACTACTAAAGTCCCTTATATTGAGGTTCCCCTGGTCTGTTCTGAGGAACCTATGCAGTTGGGAGGGACATCATTTCGTAGGAGGGGATCGGCGGTGCGCCGCAAGACAAGAAGGTGTTTCTTCTGCGGGAGAGAGAGGCATTTTGTTGAGGGGTGTCCATCCCGTGCCTCATTGAGCAAAAAGTCGCCGGAAAACTGTTAATCCCAGGTTGTGTGGTGGACGACAACCTGGGAGTATGTATTTCGTCCCCAAGTCCGTCTCAATTTCTCGTACCTGCGGAGGTGGTGGTTGGTACGAGAGTTGAGAGGATTTCTGTTCTTCTTGATAGTGGGTCTGGGGCTAATCTGGTGGACGCTCGGTTTGCCCAGGTGCAAGGTATGCAACTGAGTGTATTGGCCAAACCGATCCCTATATTCTCTATTGACGCCAGGCCTCTCGGTCAAGGTAGCTTTGTACAAGCTGTTCATAACATAGACCTTCGAGTAGGGGCAGTACATAAAGAACAATTGTCTTGTTATGTGTTGGAGGGTCTTCCTACTCCTATTGTGTTGGGATTTCCTTGGTTGGCTAAACATAACCCAGTGATTAATTGGCAATCCAGAGAGATAAGCCAGTGGGGTGAATTTTGCAAGAGTAACTGCATGAACACGGTCATCAGTGCGGTCGTGCCTAGAACCTTGCCTCCTTTTCTGGAGGACTTTGAGGATGTGTTCTCAGAGGAGGGGTGTCAAGAGTTACCTCCTCATCGCGCGTATGACTGCTCAATAAAATTGCTTCCTGATGCTAAATTACCTAAATCTAGGTTATATAACCTTTCTGGTCCTGAGAGGCAAGCTATGAAGGATTATATTTCGGAAAGTCTGGCCAAGGGGTATATTAGACCTTCATCTTCCCCAGTGGCCGTGGGGTTCTTCTTTGTGAAGAAAAAAGATGGAGGCCTACGCCCTTGCTTGGATTTCCGTGAGCTTAATCGGATTACGGTCCGAGATCCGTATCCGCTCCCACTTATTCCTGATCTCTTCAATCAGATTGTGGGCGCCAAATGGTTCTCTAAGTTGGATCTCAGGGGGGCGTATAATCTGATTAGGATAAAGGAGGGGGATGAGTGGAAGACGGCGTTTAACACTCCGGAGGGACATTATGAGAACCTTGTCATGCCTTTTGGTCTGACTACTGCCCCGACGGTGTTTCAACATTTTGTTAATGACATCTTTCGCCACCTTGTGGGGCAGTTTGTGGTCGTTTATTTAGATGACATCTTAATTTACTCGCCAGATCTTGTGTCTCATCAGGAGCATGTGAGACAGGTGTTGCAGATCTTGCGAGACAATAAGCTGTACGCCAAATGGGAAAAGTGTGTATTCGCCGTACAGGAACTTCAGTTTTTGGGTTTCCTGGTGTCAGCTTCCGGTTTCCGTATGGACCCTGAGAAAGTGAGAGCAGTGCTTGAATGGGATCGGCCAGAGGATCTTAAGGCACTGCAGCGTTTCCTGGGGTTTGCTAACTACTACCGGAAATTTATTCGTAATTTCTCATCTGTTGTCAAACCTCTCACTGACATGACTAAAAAAGGGACGGATTTTTCTAGGTGGTCTGACAAAGCTTGTCAAGCATTTTCCTCCTTGAAAAAATGTTTTGCTTCGGCCCCCATACTCATTCAACCAGATGCATCACAACCGTTCATTGTGGAGGTAGACGCGTCTGATGTAGGGGTGGGTGCAGTATTATCCCAAGGTCCGTCCCCTGGTAAATGGCATCCGTTCGCTTTCTTCTCTAAAAAATTGTCGTCCGCCGAGAGGAATTATGATGTCGGCAATAGGGAACTCTTGGCCATTAAGTTGGCTTTTGAGGAATGACGTCACTTTTTGGAGGGGGCAGTCCACCCGGTCACCGTTATTACTGATCACAAGAACCTGCTGTATTTAGAATCTGCAAAGCGTCTGAATTCCAGACAAGCTAGATGGTCGTTGTTTTTTACCAGGTTTAATTTTGTCGTCACATATCGTCCTGGGTCAAAAAATGTTAAGGCTGATGCCTTATCTCGTAGTTTCCCAGGGGCCGGGAAGACGGATGACCCGGTTCCTATCCTTCAGGAGGGAGTTGTGGTGTCGGCTGTATGCTCTGAGCTTGAGGAGGAGGTATTGGAGGCTCAGGGGGACGCCCCTGTAGGACCTCCAGGGAAACTGTTTGTTCCAGATCAGTTAAGACAAAAGGTTATCGAGGCACATCATAATTCTGCTTTAGCAGGACACCCAGGGAGTAAAGCAACTGTGGATCTCCTTTCTCGCCGGTTTTGGTGGCCTAACTTAAATAAAGAGGTAATAACTTTTGTTGCATCCTGTGGGGTTTGTGCTCGCTCTAAGACCCCACATATCCGTCCGTCTGGGACCCTCTTGCCTTTGAAAATTCCGGAGCGTCCATCGACTCATCTGTCTATGGACTTCATTACGGACCTCCCTCCGTCGTCAGGGAAAACTGTCATACTAGTTGTAGTTGACAGGTTCAGTAAGATGGCACATTTCATTGCTCTTCCTGCTCTTCCTAATGCTAAAACTCTGGCGCAGGTGTTCATTGGGGAGATTGTGAGACTTCACGGGTTGCCTTCTGATGTGGTGTCAGATAGGGGGTCTCAGTTTGTGTCCAAATTCTGGAGGGCATTTTGTTCACGTCGGGGGATGCAATTGTCATTTTCCTCGGCTTTTCATCCGCAGACCAATGGTCAGACAGAGCGTCTGAATCAGAGCCTAGAGACATATCTTCGGTGTTTTGTCTCAGAGAACCAGGAGGACTGGTCTTCTTTCTTGCCTCTGGCAGAGTTCGCTCTTAACAATAGGCGGAGCGAGTCCACTGGTAAGTCCCGTTTTTTGGGGCATATGGTTTTCATCCCCAGTTTTGTACTTTCAATGGGGGGGGCCCTTCTGGGGTTCCGGAGGAGGAACGATTTTCGTCGTCTCTTGCTTCAGTGTGGAGAGGAGTGCTGAATAATCTGAGTGCTATGGGGAACCGTTACAAACGTATGGCGGATAGGAGGAGAGTGTCTGGTCCGGACCTTAGTGTGAACGATCTGGTATGGTTGTCTACCAAGAATATAAAACTCAAGGTTCCCTCCTGGAAACTGGGTCCCAGGTTCATCGGGCCGTACAGGATCAGTTCTATAATTAATCCTGTGGCATTTCGTCTGGACCTCCCTCCTACGTTTAAAATCCACAATGTGTTCCACAAATCGTTGCTTAAGAGGTATGTGGTGCCAGTTATACCGTCACCTCTACCTCCTCCTCCAGTGGTAGTCAATGGTAACTTGGAATTTCAGGTGTCGAAGATCATTGACTCACGTCTGAATCGCCGGTCCCTTCAGTACTTGGTTCATTGGAAGGGGTATGGTCCTGAGGAGAGGATGTGGGTTCCTGCGTCTGATATTAATGCAGATCGTTTGGTTCGGACCTTCCACACAACTCACCCGGGCAGACCTGGCCCTGAGGGTCCGGAGCCCCCTCGTAGAAGGGGGGGTACTGTCATGGGTGTATCGCCACGAAGATCGTCGCGATTACACATTCTGACTTCTCGCAGCTGAGTTGCTGTTACTTTGTGTTTGGCAGTGAGGGAGTTAATTCTGCCTAGCTCTGTGCTAAGACTAGGTCCAGCCTCTCCCGGCTGCAGTTTGATTATGCACTAATTAGCTTCCTTTATATACCTGCCAGTCTGCTTAGGAGTTGCCGGTGAAAGCTTCATGCAGACCAGCAGATTGGATCAGGTTATGAGAAGACTTAAGCTAAGAGTTCCTTTGTAGTTTCTCCTCTCCTCGCTTATAGTTTATCTCCTAGACCATTTGTGTTCCCTCTGTGTTCAAGTGTTGTATGCAAGACAGTATTTACTTTATCCCCTGTCTGTCTCGTTTGTCTTTACTGTTTGTTAAGCAGTGACCTGCCTATTCCCTGTGTGGTAATCAGGGTCCTTCTGAGGACTAGATTACAGTGGTCAGGGACTTATAGGAGACAGGGTTTACGCTGGCGGCCTGGACCTCTGTACCATTAACAGTACCTCCAGGTAGAGGGACTAGTCAGGACCCCAGTTTAGTGTCAGCATAGACCCCGGTCCACCTCTAGCCTGTGACAGCGTAATACGTCTTCAGGATTCACCCACAGTACAACGGATATTATGTCAGGTAATACTATACTATATGTACATGTTGATATTACCTATTCATATGTTATATTGAATGTTGTCCCTCTTGGTATTGATTACTGACATTATATATATATCTGTGATACAGCGTGACACATTGTGACATATATATATATACATATATGTATAGTTTATACACTTCTACATAGTAAAATATCCTCTGATTCAATTGCCGGGTAAAGCCGGCTTCTGTGAAAAGACAGAAGCACCCGACATGAAATGACACTTGGTGTACATAGGGTTAACCATGTCTTTTCATGTCATTTGCAATCTGATTTGCACAAACAATTACATCAGTCTATGTGTGCAAAATTTCACACCTGAAGGGGTTAATTAAAGGTGTAAATTCGTTGTAAAAAAAACGGACTTTTTTGCTACGAATTTACACCTTTAATTAACCCCTACAGGTGTGAAATTTTGCACACATAGACTGATGTAATTGTTTGTGCAAATCAGATAGCAAAGGACATGAAAAGACATGGTTAACCCTATGTACACCAAGTGTCATTTCATGTCGGGTTCTGCATTTTCACAAAAGCCGTCAATTGAATTAGCGGCTATTATACTATGTAGAAGTGTATGAACTATAAATATAAATATATATATATATATGTGTCACAAATTCAATGACATGTATATATATATATATATATATATATATATATATATATATATATGAGGTGTAAAATTGTTTAAAAAAAATGCATGGGCTCCCGCCCTATTTTCACAACCAGACAGACAAAGCCAGCGAATGGGGGCAGATAATAATAGCCCAGAGAGGGACCATTATTTTTGGCCCCCCCTGGCTACTAACATCTGCCCCCAGACACCCCAGAAAAGACAAATCTATAATTAGATTCGCCCTTTCTGGCACTTTGCCCGTCTATTCCCATTGCCCTGTAGCGGTGGCGAATGGGTTAATATGGGTTAAAGCCACATTTCAATTGAAAGGTGACCTTAAGCCAGGTTAATAATTGAGAGCTGTCAATTAGACAACTATCAATTATTAATCCTATTGCATGAAATAAAAATAAAACACACACACTTTAATTAAAAATCATTTTAATGAAATAAAAACACATGTTTTTGACCATCTTTTATTTGACTGCAAAAACCATTACCTGTAATAAAAATAAAATAAAAAAGCAAAATTATTCTTACCTATCCCATGCACAGTCAGGTCCCACGGTGTAATCCTTCAGAAAGGGTTAATGTTTACTGCAGGGACAGCAGCTAATGCTGCAGCCTCACAGTAAACCCCCAAATGAATGAGTTCCTCTCCTGGCTGACAGGAGAGGAAGTGGAAAGCTTAATTGATTGCTTTCCACTTTCACTTCAGGTCAGCCAGGGACACAATCAGTGACGTCAGAGGGAACTGATTAACAAAAATAGGGGTTCCCTTCGAATAAAAAATGGCGTCGGGTCCCCCCTATTTTTGTTAACCAGCCTGATGAAGCAGACTGCTGAGCAGTGGCGTACCGTGAATGAAGCAGACCAAGCAGCTGCTATGGGGCCCGGACAGGTGAGGGGGCCCTCGACGGTCGGGTAGCTGTGCTGACACAGTACTACCAGGGGGTCGGCGGGGGAGGGGGAGCGCAGCTCTTCTATATACTCACCCCTCCTGGTGCGGTCTCTGCAGCCCCTGCTCTTCTCCCACGGTCTCCGACGCCTGTGTTCAGCGGTCAGGTGGTACCGCTCATTACAGTCATGAATACGCACATATTCATGACTTTAATGAGCTGTCCCGCGTGACCGCTGAACACTGGCGGCGGAGACCGTGGGAGAAGAGCAGGGCTGCACAGACCGCGCCGGCAGAAGGGTGAGTATAATGGATATTTACCTGTCCCGTTCCACCGTTGCTCGCGTCCTCTTGCTGCAATATTCAGGTCAGAGGGCGCGATGACGTCGTTAGTGCGCGCCGCGCCCTCTGCCTCATCATTCACTGCTGGAGGACCCCGAAGACAGCGGCACTCAGCAGTGGAGAGAGGACAGGTAAATATCTCAGGTGCCGGGGCCCTGAGCGAGCGGTGACATCGACACCTGGTGTCACCCCCTGCTCAGGACACCGGCACCTGGCCCCCAGCGACGAAAGGTGAGTATGTCTTTTTTTTTTTTTTGGTTGCAGCAGCTGCGGCAGCATAAGGGCCTATACTATGGAGCATCTATGGGGGCACAATCTATGGGGCATAATACATTTTTTTTTAATGTGTCCCCTCACTGTGCTGGCACTTTACATTTACAATGGCTCTGGTTTTTTTTTTTTTTGGGGGGGGCCCATTCAGACTTTTGCTATGGGGCCCCATGATTTCTATGTACGCCCCTGCTGCTGAGGCATGGTATTTAAGGCTGTTAAGGAGCCAAGATCCATGGACCTTGGCAGCAGCGTCGGACTGGAGTACCTTGGGCCCACCAGAGAAAAAATATTCTTGGGGCCCACCATCATACTTCCCAACCTTTGTAGAAGGGAAAGAGGGACAAAGGCTGTGGCACGCTGTGCCTGCTGCAGCAAATTTTAGGCCATGCCACGTTGCACCACAGACTGTCCAGGAGTTGGTGGATGCTTTAGTCCAGGTGTGGGAGGAGATCCCTCAGGAGACCATCCGTCGCGCTCATCAGGATCATGCCCAGAAGTTGTAGGGAGGTCATAGAGCATACCTCCCAAATTTTGAAGACAGGAAAGAGGGTTTTAATTTTAAGCCACGCCCCGACCACACCCATTTCACAGCTAATCACACCCATATCCTCGCCCCAACCGTACCCATGCCGATACAGCTGACCCTCCGATGACGGTTGGGGGGCCCACTGCTGGCACCGGGCCCCCCCAACGCCTGTTCAGGCCCCATAGCTTCTGGGCGGCAGGGCAGGAAGATCGATTCTCCCTGCTCTGCCGCAGAATGTAACTGTATCGGCGTGCTGTGCACGCCGATACAGTTACTGTAGCGTAGCGTAGCTCCGGGTGGGCCACCGCCCCCTCTGCCCCGCGACCTATCCTTTCAAATCAGGGCCCACCACGCAGGAGCTGGGGCCCACAGGAGGTTTCTCCGGTGTCCCGGTGGCTCAGTCCGACACTGCTTGCCAGCCTGATAATACCAGGCCACAGCAGTCTGCATATCTTGGCTGATTAACAAAAATAGGGGATCCCCTCGAAAAAAAATTGGCGTGGGGTCCCCCCTATTTTTGTTAACCAGCCAGATGAAGCAGACCGCTGAGGCCTGGATTTTCAGGCTGTTAAGGAGCCAAGATCCATGGACCTTGCCAGCCTGATAATACCAGGCCACAGCAGTCTGCATATCTTGGCTGATTAACAAAAAATAGGGGATCCCCTCGAAAAAAATTGGCGTGGGGTCCCCCCTATTTTTGTTAACCAGCCAGATGAAGCAGACCGCTGAGGCCTGGTTTTTCAGGCTGGTAAGGATCCAATATCCATGGACCTTGCAAGCCTGATAATACCAGGCCACAGCAGTCTGCTTAGCTTGGCTGGTTAACAAAAATAGGGGATCCCCTCGAAAAAAAAACGGCGTAGGGGTCCCCCTATTTTTGTTAACCAGCCAAGTAAAATGCAGACTGCTGCGGCCTGGTATTAAAAGACTGTCAAGGCCCATGGATTTTGGCCCTCAACAGCCTGATAATACCAGGCTACAGCAGCCCCACATTCAAAAGATGTGCCAATTGTGGCACTTTACCCGGCTCTTCCCACTGCCCTGTAGCGGTGGCAAGTGGGGTAATAAGGGGTTAATGTCACCGTTGATTGCACGGTGACAATAAGCCCGGTTAATAATGGAGAGGTGTCAATAAGACACCGATCCATTATTAATCCCAAAGTTATTAAATGTATAAAAAAAAGACAAAGCAAGAAAAAAGTCTTTTTAATGAAATAAAAGAGACAACACAGTTTTCATTAATTTTATTATACACTCATTCCTGCGACGCCATCGATCTCCTGTAAAAAAAGAAAAAAAACAAACCAACAGTATACCACCTGTCCGACGCAGTCCATAGTAACGACAGTCCCACGACGATCCAGCTCTGCTACATCGAAATGACAGGCAGAGCCTGTCATCGCGACGCAGCACAGCTGATTACCTGCTTCCCCGGCGGTGACGTCATCGGACTGACTGCTTTACGGCCGGGATTACCCAGCAGTCACTGCAGTTATCGCGAGAAACTGCATGTGACCGCCGGGGAAAGATGATGTCGGCCATGAAGCAGTCCAGCCCGTGACCGCCGGAGATCTTCTGCCAGGTAAGTGCCGCTGACTCCTGACAGACCCGACCGACGGACACTGACAGTGACAGTGACAATCCCGATTCCGGTATCCGATAAGACGAAAATATCGGAACTAAGTATCGAAAGGCCGATAGAGCTAATATCGGCCGATACCCGATACTTGCGGTATCGTATCGCTCAACACTAGTCTGTACACATTGACTCCTCCTCCTACTCCAGTTCCTCAGAATCATCGCTGCAGGAGCCGTCACGGTCTACCTCCACATGGACCCGTGAACGCTTACCTGTTGCGAGCGATATGAGCACAGCCGTGTCCAAACGTCAACAGGCCGTCCTGAAATTAATTTCCATGTGGAATCGAAGCCACACAGCGCAGGAGCTCTGGAATGCCATCAAGCAGGAGAGCGACGTGTGGTTTTTGGCAGCGAATCTCCAGCCAGGCTTGGTAGTGTGTGACAATGACCGAAATCTGGTGGCAGCTCTGGGCCTTGGCAACCTCACTCACATACCATGTCTGTCACATGTGCTCAACTTGGTCGTGCAGAGTTTTTTGAGGGACCATCCGGATCTTGATGCACTGCTGCACAAGGTCCGCCTAGAGTGCGCTCACTTGCGACGTTCCAGCATGGCCGGATTGCTGATTGCAGCTCTGCAACGCAGATTTCGCCTTCCTGAACATCGCATCATATGTCACGTACCCACCAGGTGGAATTCGACGTTACATATGTTGGAGCGGTTGTGTGAGCAGCAGCCAACAGTAATGGAGTATCAGCTGCATCAGGCGCAATCAACTCTCAATTTGCGCCGTTCACACTTCACCACTACTGACTGGGCCTCTATAACAATAATAATAATAATCTTTATTTATATAGCGCCAACATATTCCGCAGCGCTTTACAGTTTAACAGTTTCAGAACACAAGTCATAAGTAACAACGTTAACAATACAATAATTAAAGCAATATAAGCCGCCCCTGCTCGTGACAGCTTACAATCTACAATGAGGTGGGGGAGTACAAAGTACAGGTGTTTATATACAATGGTGTATTTACAATGATGGTCCAGCCATTTTGAGGGAGTGATGGATCGACGGAGATAGTGAATGGGCTACACACACAGACTTACACATAGAATGACTTTGATTAGTGAATGTGATAGGCCGCTCTGAACAAATGTGTTTTGAGGGAGCGCCTGAAACCATGCTAATTGCGGATAGTCCTAATTTCTTGGGGTAGAGCATTCCAGAGGATTGGCGCAGCACGGGAGAAGTCTTGTATTCGGGAGTGGGAGGTACGGATTAGTGCAGAGGTTAGTCGAAGGTCGTTTGCAGAGCGCAGCAGTCGGTTAGGCCTATAGATAGAAATGAGGGAGGAGATGTAGGGGGGTGCTGCACTGTGGAGCGCTTTGTGGGTGACAACCAGTACTTTGAATTGGATACTATAATGAATGGGCAGCCAGTGTAAGGACTGGCGAAGGACTCTATGAAGGACATCTGCCACGTTTTGCGTGCGTTTGATGAGTCAACGCGGATGGCGAGTGCAGATGATGCACTAGTCAGCCTGACTGTCCCCCTTATCTGCCTGCTTCAAAAAAACAATGCAAGCACTAAGGGATGAGGTTTTGGAAGAGGTGGAGGATGAGGAGTCACAAATTCCATCACCTTCTGGACAGTCAGCGCAACGTGGTTCCTCACAAAGGACTGGGCAGGGCTCACTTTGTGAGGAGGATGAGGAGGAGTCAATGGAGGAGGAAGACATCGCTCCAGAGAGAGGTACACAATGCTCTAGTCAGTATGTAGAGCGAGGGTGGGGTGATGCATAGCAGGCAGAGATGACGACTCTTGCAGGGGACAGCGTTTCTTGGCCAGTTGGGAGTCTGCAGCACATGGTTGATTTCATGCTGCAGTGCCTGAGAAACGACCGCCGCATCGCCCACATTCTCACCACGTCTGATTATTGGGTGTACACCCTCCTAGACCCTCGCTACCGGGACAACTTACAAAGCCTCATCACACCGTTGAACCGGGAGCGTAAAATGCGGGAGTACCAAGACACACTGGTGCAATCCATAATGTTCTCCATTCCAGCCGAGAGCACTGCTGCTATTACTGCTTTACAAAGCAGCTCTGTGCGTCGAGGCAGTAGAGACAGCTCTGCAACAAGAGGGAGCACAAGCAGCGCCTCTGCACAGGGCAAGATGTTATGATTTGGTAGCTTCTGCTCAGAATTCATTTCTATCACATTCACAACAGCAAGACCAGTATGTTCCAAATGTGGCTAAGTTTTGTGGCAGCGCCACCAATGTCTACACCATCCGAGACGGCTCCACTCAGCAGGAGGCAAAGTTTCCGTAAGATGGTGACAGACTACATGTCTTGGCCTCTCAGTGTACTCCCAGATGGCTCTTCCCCATTCAAGTTTTGGGTCTCTAAGCTGGATACATGGCCAGAGCTTAGCCAGTATGCAATGGAGGTGCTGGCTTGCCCTGCTGCCAGTGTATTATCGGAGCACTTCTTTAGTGCTGCAGGTGGTGTACTAACAGACCGTAGCATGCGACTATCCTCCGTTAATGTAGACCGGTTTAGTTTTCTGAAAATGAACAAGGCATGGATCTCGCATGAATTTGCCTGTCCGGTTTCAGATTAAATAACTGGTTGGCAACGTTATCCATGTCTCCTGTTATGTTCATCTTTCTACCACCTGAACTCTACTCCCTGGGCTACAACACTGCCAGTTGCTGCTCACAAGTGTTGGATGCACAGATCAAAAAAATCGCTGATGTGTTTGTGGGGTTCAGTAACGCCTGCTGTTCCCCTGCTGTGTGTCAAGCAAAAATTACTGCTAGCTAGCTACACATGTTGAAAAAACATGACATGTTAAAGTGCCTACTGCTACACATAGATAAGAGGCTACACCCTTATTTCTAAACTGTAAACAAGTGAAACATCACCTTTAAAACCATAAAATTATTAGTCTTTGTCACAAATCTGTAACAAAATAATTGTGACATATTACTGCAGATATCCACATGTGGAACACAAATGCTAACACAAAAGCCTACTTATGCTATAGGGTACTGATGGTGAACCTTGTCACTCCATAACTTAGACAAATCCAACTCACATCATGCCTCAAATGCTGCAATGTTGGAAGTGCATAATGTGGGTTGAACTTTGACAACAGCTGCAGTGCGAAGGTTAGCCTTCAGTGTTCTTGGCTTTTAAATAAAAGCATACAAGTAAATTTAATAATCCATTGTTGATTAAGGGACGTGATGTACACCTGTAATATTGTGGAAACAATGGATGTAGGACTAGTCTTCAACATTACTTATATTTGTGTCATTTGAAAAAATACATATTTAAATACAAATTTAACAACCCATATCATAAAGGTCCATCATGTACAAATGAGAATCGGTAACAAAAATCATGCATTACCTTGTTAAACTCAATAGTGCATAGTCACAAT
Organism: Oophaga sylvatica; assembly: GCA_033576555.1. Taxonomy (NCBI): domain Eukaryota; kingdom Metazoa; phylum Chordata; class Amphibia; order Anura; family Dendrobatidae; genus Oophaga; species Oophaga sylvatica. The sequence goes on along the minus strand of JARQOD010000001.1, from coordinate 753,061,485 downwards.
AGCTAAATATATACCTGCAAGTGGTGCTGAAACAACGACAACTGATAGAAAAGGTGAATGATATCTAGTTATCAGACTGAATAGCGACACCTGTACAATGTCGATATAATACTGTACCTTAACAAAATGGCTGTTTGCAACCAATGTATTGTATACGGATGGAAGCGCATCACACTAATAGATTTGAGTTATTTGAAATAGCATGGAGCAGCACCAATTAGAGAAAAATGTCAAGGATGAGGCAGTGAGACACGCTCAGCAGAGTACAAGCAGCAGTGTTTGAATAACTAACTGGAGCGGGATGTGCACTCCAAAAATGAGAACCTCTGACTACAGTAAACAATGCACACAACTGTTCAGTAGCTGTGAAAGGCCCGTTTGTGTACTTCTATATTGTTTGCAACCAATGTATTGGATAATGATGGAAGCACGTCACACTAATAGATTTGAATTATTTGAAATATAATGTAGCAGCAACAATTAGAGAAAAATGTCAAGGATGAGGCAGTGAGACACGCTCAGCAGAGTACAAGCAGCAGTGTTTGAATAACTAACTGGAGCGGGATCTGCACTCCAAAAATGAGAACCTCTGACTACAGTAAACAATGCACACAACTGTTCAGCAGCTGTGAAAGGCCCGTTTGTGTACTTCTATATTGTTTGCAACCAATGTATTGGATACTGATGGAAGCACGTCACACTAATAGATTTGAATTATTTGAAATATAATGTAGCAACAACAATTAGAGAAAACTGTCAAGGATGAGGCAGTGACACACGCTCAGCAGAGTACAAGCAGCGGTGGTTGAAGAAATAACTTGAGCGGGATCAGAATTCAAAAATTGAAACCCTCTGACTACAGTAAACAATGCACACAACTGTTCAGCAGCTGTGAAAGGCCCGTTTGTGTACTTCTATATTGTTTGCAAACAATGTATTGGATAATGATGGAAGCACGTCACACTAATAGATTTGATGTTTTTTAAATAGAATGTAGCAGCACCAATTTGAGAAAAATGTCAAGGATGAGGCAGTGAGACACGCTCAGCAGAGTACAAGCAGCAGTGGTTGAAGAACTAAATGGAGCGGGATCTGCACTCAAAAAAAAAAAAAACCTCACAGACTACAGTGAACACTGCACACAACTGTTCACTATCTCTGAAAGGCTCCTTTGTGGACTTCTATACTGTTTGCAACCAATGTATTGGATACGGATGGAAGCACGTCACACTAATAGATTTGATTTTTTTTAAATAGAATGTAGCAGCAACAATTAGAGAAAACTGTCAAGGATGAGGCAGTGACACACGCTCAGCAGAGTACAAGCAGCGGTGGTTGAAGAAATAACTTGAGCGGGATCTGAATTCAAAAATTAAAACCCTCTGACTACAGTAAACAATGCACACAACTGTTCAGTAGCTGTGAAAGGCCCGTTTGTGTACTTCTATATTGTTTGCAACCAATGTATTGGATACGGATGGAAGCACGTCACACTAATAGATTTGTTTTTTTTTAAATAGAATGTAGCAGCAACAATTTGAGAAAAATGTAAAGGATAAGGCAGTGAGACACGCTCAGCAGAGTACAAGCAGCAGTGGTTGAAGAACTAACTGGAGCGTGATCTGCACTCAAAAAAAAAAACCTCACAGACTACAGTGAACACTGCACACAACTGTTCACTATGTCTGAAAGGCTCCTTTGTGGACTTCTATACTGTTTGCAACCAATGTATTGGATACGGATGGAAGCACGTCACACTAATAGATTTGATTTTTTTGAAATAGAATGTAGCAGCAACAATTAGAGAAAACTGTCAAGGATGAGGCAGTGAGACACGCTCAGCAGAGTACAAGCAGCGGTGGTTGAAGAAATAACTTGAGCGGGATCTGACTTCAAAAATTGAAACCCTCTGACTACAGTAAACAATGCACACAACTGTTCAGTAGCTGTGAAAGGCCCATTTGTGTACTTCTATATTGTTTGCAACCAATGTATTGGATACGGATGGAAGCACGTCACACTAATAGATTTGGTTTTTTTTAAATAGAATGTAGCAGCAACAATTTGAGAAAAATGTAAAGGATGAGGCAGTGAGACACGCTCAGCAGAGTACAAGCAGCAGTGGTTGAAGAACTAAATGGTGCGGGATCTGCACTCAAAAAAAAAACCCTCACAGACTACAGTGAACACTGCACACAACTGTTCACTATCTGTGAAAGGCTCCTTTCTGTACTTCTATAGTGTTTGCAACCAATGTATTGTATACGGATGGAAGCGCGTCACACTATAATTTCAATTGAATGGAGCAGCAAGAATTACACTAAAGAAAAAAAAAAGAGTCTGTGAGTGACACGTGCAGATGCCTACAAACAGCGTTGGATGCAGAGCAAACTGCAGCGTCACCTGCACTCTCACACACACACCTTGCACAGAGCTGTTAAAACAACACTGCAAGGCAAAAGGAAGCTTTACACAGCGGTTGGTAAACTAGCCTGCCTAGAGCACAGTACACAAAATCGCAATCTCTAACTGTCCCTCAGAGTCAGCACAGCAGCGTTCTGTCCCTAACTGAATTCATAGCACAGTGATGCTAAAATGGCGGCGGCGCCTTTTATAGTGCATTCTGACATCATTTCAGCATCCAATCACAGCCATGCCATTAGTTAACATGACTGCAGCAGTACAGGATGTGCCCACACTTCTTAGGATTCCTCATTGGCTGACTAAAATCACATTGCCTCTCAAAGAATTATGGGAACTTCCGATTCCGGTATACGATATATGGAAAATATCGGAACTAAGTATCGGAATTCCGATACAGCTAATATCGGCCGATACCCGATACTTGCGGTATCGGAATGCTCAACTCTAGTAACAAATGTATTAACCCCTTAATGTCCACTGACGTGCAGAGTCCGTCATGGCAAGGTGTCAGTTCCGGCACCAGGACGGACTCTGCACGTCATGGCTTTGATCTACCACTGCGTGTAAACACGCAGTGGTAGATCAGTGCCGACAGCTGTCACAGACAGCTGACAGGCACGGCAAGCGGTGCGGGGACCTTTGCCGTCGGTCCCCGCACCTACAGCGCTGTGGTTGGTCAGTCAATCTGACTGACCAAACACAGCAGCGATAGTGCAGGAGAAGCTGAAATTTCAGCTTCCCCAGCGCGATCAGTGCAGGAGCCGGCGCTGCAGTGGCCAGGCTTCCTGCACTGACAGCCAGGAGCGGAGCCCCCACCGCCCCTGGCTGTTAACCCCCTGACTGCTGCGATCGAGCGCGATCGCAGAGCTCAGGGGGGAGGCAGAGGGTCGGGAGCTCCCTCTGCCTCAGATCGGCACCCTGCAATATATTTGCAGGGGCCGATCTCTGCCTTGATGACCCAGAGGTTGTCATGACAACCTCCGGTCATTTAGCTACGGGAAGCTGCAGTGATCATGGTCACAGCAGCTTCCACTATAGTTGCAATGCATTGCAATGCCAGAGCATTGCAATGTATTGTAACTGCAATAAAAAGTAAAAAAAAGTGAAAGTCCCATAAAGGGACAAGTTAAAAAAAAATCATTTTTTAAAAAAAATTGTAAAAAAAGTATTAAAAAATAATTTAAAAAAAATCCCCTAAAAAATACACATTTTTATGTAATAAAAAAAAAAAAAAAAAAAACATACACATGTTAGGTATCGCCACGTCCGTAAAAATCCCATCTATAAAAGCGTAACCCTAGTTAACCCCTTCAGTGAAAGCCGTAAAAAAAAAACACAAAAAAGTAGTAAATTATACTTTTTCCAAGCGGTATCATTATACCGCTTGGAAAAAGTGCAATAACACGCGATCAAAAAGTCAGATATAAATAATCATGGTACCGCTGAAAACGTCATCTTGTCCCGCAAAAAACAAGCCACTAAACAGCATCATCAGCGAAAAAATAAAAAAGTTATAGCTTGCGGAATAAACTGATGCAAAAATAATTATTTTTTCTATAAAATTTTTTATTGTGTAAAAAACGCCAAAGCATAAAAAAATATATAAATGAGGAATCGCCGTAACCGTAGTGACCCGAAGAATAAAGCTGCTTTATCAATTTTACCACACACGGAACGGAGGGAAAAAAAAAAAAAAAAAACAATTCCTGAATTGCTGGTTTTTGTTCATTCTGATTCCACAAAAATCGGAATAGGAAACGATCAAAAAATGTTATGTGCCTGAATATGGTACCAATAAAAAAGTCAGCTCGTCCCGCAAAAAATAAGCCCACAGATAACTCTGTCGGCCGAAATATGGAAAAATTATAGCTCTCAAAATACGGCGATGCAAAAATTTCTTACAAAAAATTATTCCAAGAAAAAGCATCTTTTAGTGTGTGACAGAAGCTAAACATGAAAAAAGGGTGTAAATCTGGTATCGCTGTAATCGCACCAATCCGAGGAATAAAGTCGCCTAATCACTAATACCGCACGAGGAACGGCGTAAAAAAGAAAACCAATTCTTCACCTTTTGTGATTTGTTCATTGTGCCTCCCAAAGATCGCAGTAAGGCGATCACAGTGGTTCCCCCCCACATATGGGGTATCAGCGTACTCAGGACAAAATGCACAATAGCTTTTGGGGTCCTATTTCTCCTGTTACCCTTAGAAAAATAAAAATTTGGGGCAAAAAGGTAATTTTTGTGGAAAAAAATATGATTTTTTTATTTTCACGGCTCTACATTATAAACTTCTGTGAAGCCCTTGGGGGTTCAAAGTGCTGACCACACATCTAGATAAGTTCCTTGGGGGGTCTAGTTTGCAAAATGGGGTCATTTGTGGGGGTTTCTACTGTTTAGGCACATCAGGGGCTCTCCAAGCGCGACATGACACCCGCAGACCATTCCATCAAAGTCTGCATTTAAAAACGGTGCTCCTTCCCTTCCGAGCTCTGCCATGCGTCAAAATAGTGGTTCCCTCCCACATATGGGATATCAGCGTACTCAGGACAAATTGCACAATAGCTTTTGGGTCCTATTTCTCCTGTTACCCTTATAAAAATAAATATTTGGGGGCAAAAAGATTATTTTTGTGGAAAAAATTATGATATTTTTATTTTCACGGCTCTACGTTATAAACTTCTGTGAAGCACTTGGGGGTTCAAAGTGCTCACCACACATCTAGATAAGTTCCTTGGAGGGTCTAGTTTCCAAAATGGAGTCACTTGTGGGGGTTTCTACTGTTTAGGCACATCAGGGGCTCTCCAAACGTGACATGACACCCGCAGACCATTCCATCAAAATCTGCATTTGAAAAAGGCGCTCCTTCCCTTTCCAGCTCTGCCATGCGTCAAAATAGTGGTTTACCCCCACATATGGGGTATCAGAATACTCAGGACAAATTGCACAATAACTTTTGGGGTCCTGTTACCCTTTGGAAAATAACAATTGGGGGTGGAAAGATCATTTTTGTGAAAAGATATGATTTTTAATTTTACTGCTCTACGTTATAACCTTCTGTGAAGCCCTTGGGGTTCAAAGCTTTCACCACACATCTAGATAAGTTCCTTGGGGGTCTAGTTTCCAAAATGGGGTCACTTGTGGGGGTTTCCACTGTTTAGGCACACAGGGACTCTCCAAATGCGACATGGCGTCCAATCTCAATTCCAGCCAAAAAAGTCAAATGGCGCTGCTTCCCTTCCAAGCTCTGCCATGCGCCCAAATAGTGGTTTACCCCCACATATGGGTATCAGCGTACTCAGGACAAATTGCACAATAACTTTTGGAGTCCTTTTACCCTTTGGGAAATAAAAATTGGGGTGGAAAGATCATTTTAGTGGAAAAGATATGATTTTTTAATTTTACAGCTCTACGTTATAACCTTCTGTGAAGCCCTTGGGGGTTCAAAGCTCTCACCACACATCTAGATAAGTTCCTTGGGGGTCTAGTTTCCAAAATGGGGTTACTTGTGGGGGTATCCACTGTTTAGGCACACAAGGGCTCTCCAAATACGACATGGCGTCCAATCTCAATTCCAGCCAAAAAAGTCAAATGGCGCTGCTTCCCTTCCGAGCTCTGCCATGCACCCAAATAGTGGTTTACCCCCCACATATGGGGTATCAGCGTACTCAGGACTAGAGTTGAGCGATACTTTCCGATATCCAAAAGTATCGGAATCGGAATGGTATCGCCGATATCATTAAAATATCGGCGATACCCGATACAGATACCAGAAGTCCCATGTAAGTCTATGGGAACAAAATATCGTAACTAAAAAAAAACCATTCTTTCCTTGTAAACACTAAATATACACACATAGAATACATATATATTATATATACATGTCATTGTGACATATATATATACATATTGTATAGTTTATACACTTCTACATAGTAAAATATCCTCTGATTCAATTGCCGGTAAGCCGCTTCAGTGAAAAGACAGAAGCACCCGACATGAAATGACACTTGGTGTACATTGGGTAACCATGTCTTTCATGTCGTTGCTATCTGATTTGCACAACAATTAATCATCTTGTGTGCAAAATTTCACACCTGTAGGGTTAATAAGGTGTAAATTCGTGTAAAAAACGACTTTTGCTACGAATTTACACCTTTAATTACCCCTACAGGTGTGAAATTTGCACACATAGACTGATTTAATTGTTTGTGCAAATTAGATAGCAAAGGACATGAAAAGACATGTTAACCCTATGTACACCAAGTTCATTTCATGTCGGGTCACCCGACATGAAATGACACTTGGTGTACATAGGGTTAACCATGTCTTTTCATGTCCTTTGCTATCTAATTTGCACAAACAATTAAATCAGTCTATGTGTGCAAAATTTCACACCTGTAGGGGTTAATTAAAGGTGTAAATTCGTTGTAAAAAAAAACGGACTTTTTGCTACGAATTTACACCTTTAATTAACCCCTACAGGTGTGAAATTTTGCACACATAGACTGATTTAATTGTTTGTGCAAATTAGATAGCAAAGGACATGAAAAGACATGGTTAACCCCATGTACACCAAGTGTCATTTCATGTCGGGTTCTGCATTTTCACAAAAGCCGGCAATTGAATTAGCGGCTATTATACTATGTAGAAGTGTATGAACTACAAATATAAATATATATATATATATATGTGTCACAAATTCAATGACATGTATATATATATATATATGAGGTGTAAAATTGCTGAAAAAAAATGCGTGGGCTCCCGCCCTATTTTCGCAACCAGATAGACAAAGCCAGTGAGTGGGGGCAGATAATAATAGCCCAGAGAGGGACCATTATTTTTGCCCCCCCCCCGGCTACTAACATCTGCCCCCAGACACCCCAGGAAAGACAAATCTATAATTAGATTCGCCCTTTCTGGCACTTTGCCCGTCTATTCTCATTGCCCTGTAGCGGTGGCGAATGGGTTAATATGGGGTTAAAGCCACCTTGCTATTGAAAGGTGACCTTAAGCCAGGTTAATAATTGAGAGCTGTCAATTAGACAACTATCAATTATTAATCCTATTGCATGAAATAAAAATAAAACACACACACTTTAATTAAAAATCATTTTAATGAAATAAAGACACATGTTTTTGACCATCTTTTATTTTACTGCAAAAACCATTTCCTGTAATAAAAATAAAATAAAAAAGCAAAATTATTCTTACCTATCCCATGCACAGTCAGGTCCCACGGTGTAATCCTTCAGAAAGGGTTAATGTTTACTGCAGGGACCGCAGCTAATGCTGCAGCCTCACAGTAAACCCCAAATGAATGAGTTCCTCTCCTGCCTGACAGGAGAGTAAAGGCTGGGTGTCACATAACGATACACCAGCGATCCCGACAACGATATGCACTTGTCAGGATCGCTGGTGTATCGCTACATGATCGCTGCTGAGCTGCCAAACAGGCAGCTCAGGCAGCGATCTGGGAAAGCGACACTGCGGGTAACATCGCTTAAGGGCCCGTCTCACATAGCGATATCGCTACCGAGATCGCTGCTGAGTCACTAGTTTTGTGACGCAGCAGCGAGCTCACCAGCGATATCGCTGTGTGTGACATTCAGCGACGATCAGCCCCCCTGCCGGGTATCGCTGATCGTCGCAGAAATGTCAGGACCTTTTTTTGATCGCTGGTTTCCCTCTGACAGGCACGCATCGCTGCGTGTGACAGGCGGGAGACCAGCGATCCACTGGTAACCAAGGTACACAGCGGGTTTCCAGGCACCGCGCAGCGCTTGGAAACCCGCTGTGTACCTTGTATACCAGCTCCCTGCATCAGGGCGCTGGTATCCAAGGTACACAGCGGGTTTCTAGGCACAGCCCCGCGCCTGGAAACCCGCTGTGTACCTTGGTTACCAGCGGATCGCTGGTCTCCCGCCTGTCACACGCAGCGATGTGTGCCTGTCAGCAGGAAACCAGCGATCAAAAAAAGGTCCTGACATTTCAGCGACGATCAGTGATACCCGGCAGGGGGGCTGATCGTCGCTGAATGTCACACACAGCGATATCGCTGGTGAGCTCGCTGCTGCGTCACAAAACTAGTGACTCAGCAGCGATCTCGGTAGCGATATCGCTATGTGAGACGGGCCCTTAAGTGGAAAGCTTAATTGATTGCTTTCCACTTTCACTTCAGGTCAGCCAGGGACACAATCAGTGACGTCAGAGGGAACTGATTAACAAAAATAGGGGTTCCCTTCGAAAAAAAAATGGCGTGGGGTCCCCCCTATTTTTGTTAACCAGCCAGATGAAGCAGACCGCTGAGGCCTGGATTTTCAGGCTGTTAAGGAGCCAAGATCCATGGACCTTGCCAGCCTGATAATACCAGGCCACAGCAGTCTGCATATCTTGGCTGATTAACAAAAATAGGGATCCCCTCGAAAAAAATTGGCGTGGGGTCCCCCCTATTTTTGTTAACCAGCCAGATGAAGCAGACCGCTGAGGCCTGGATTTTCAGGCTGTTAAGGAGCCAAGATCCATGGACCTTGCCAGCCTGATAATACCAGGCCACAGCAGTCTGCATATCTTGGCTGATTAACAAAAATAGGGGATCCCCTCGAAAAAAATTGGCGTAGGGTCCCCCCTATTTTTGTTAACCAGCCAGATGAAGCAGACCGCTGAGGCCTGGATTTTCAGGCTGGTAAGGAGCCAAGATCCATGGACCTTGCCAGCCTGATAATACCAGGCCACAGCAGTCTGCATATCTTGGCTGATTAATAAAAATAGGGGATCCCCTCGAAAAAAATTGGCGTGGGGTCCCCCCTATTTTTGTTAACCAGCCAGATGAAGCAGACCGCTGAGGCCTGGTTTTTCAGGCTGGTAAGGATCCAATATCCATGGACCTTGCCAGCCTGATAATACCAGGCCACAGCAGTCTACTTAGCTTGGCTGGTTAACAAAAATAGGGGATCCCCTCGAAAAAAAAACGGCGTGGGGATCCCCCCTATTTTTGTTAACCAGCCAAGTAAAATGCAGACTGCTGCAGCCTGGTATTAAAAGACTGTCAAGGCCCATGGATTTTGGCCCTCAACAGCCTGATAATACCAGGCTACAGCAGCCCCACATTTGGCGCATCAAAAGATGTGCCAATTGTGGCACTTTACCCGCTCTTCCCACTTGTCCTGTAGCGGTGGCAAGCGGGGTAATAAGGGGTTAATGTCACCGTTGATTGCACGGTGACAATAAGCCCGGTTAATAATGGAGAGGTGTCAATAAGACACCGATCCATTATTAATCCCAAAGTTTTTAAATGTTTAAAAAAAAGACAAAGCAAGAAAAAAGTCTTTTAATGAAATAAAAGAGACAACACAGTTTTCATTAATTTTATTACTCTCTCATTCCTGCAACGCCATCGATCTCCTGTAAAAAAAGAAAAAAACAAACCAACAGTATACCACCTGTCCGACGCAGTCCATAACGACAGTCCCATGACGATCCAGCTCTGCTACATCGCAATGACAGGCAGAGCCTGTCATTGCGACGCAGCACAGCTGATTACCTGCTTCCCCGGCGGTGACGTCATCGGACTGACTGCTTTACGGCCGCGATTACCCAGCAGTCACTGCAGTTATCGCGAGAAACTGCATGTGACCGCCGGGGAAAGAAGATTGCGGCCATGAAGCAGTCCAGGATGTGACCGCCGGAGATCTTCTGCCAGGTAAGTGCTGCTGACTCCTGACAGACCCGACCGACGGACACTGACAGTGACAGTGACAATCCCGATTCCGGTATCCGATATGACGAAAATATCGGAACCCGGAATCGGAATTCCGATACAGCCAATATCGGCCGATACCCGATATTTGCAGTATCGGAATGCTCAACCCTACTCAGGACTAATTGCACAATAACTTTTGGGGTCCTTTTATCCTTTGAAAATAAAAATTGGGATGAAAAGATCATTTTTGTGGAAAAAACATGATTTTTTAATTTTACGGCTCTACGTTATAACCTTCTGTGAAGCCCTTGGGGGTTAAAAAGCTCTCACAACACATTTAGATAAGTTACTTGGGGTGTCTAGTTTCCAAAATGGGGTCACTTGTGGGGGGTTTCCACTGTTTAGGCACACAGGGACTCTCCAAATTCGACATGGCGTCCAATCTCAATTCCAGCCAAAAAAGTCAAATGGCGCTGCTTCCCTTCCGAGCTCTGCCATGCGCCCAAATAGTGGTTTACCCCCACACATGTGGTATCGATGTACTCAGGAAAATTGTACAACAAATATTGTGGTTCATTTTCTACTGATACCCTTGACAAAATTTTAAAAAATTGTGTCGAAAGAAAAATTTTGGGAAAAAAAGTTAAATGTTAATTTTTTCCTTCCACATTGCTTCAATTCTTGTGAAGTACCTAAAGGGTTAATAAACTTCTTGAATGTGGCTTTGAACATGTTGAGGGGTGCAGTTTTTAGAATGGTGTCACTTTTGGGTATTTTCTGTCATATTGACCCCTCAAATTCACTTCAAATGTGAGGTGGCCCCTAAAAAAAATGATTTTGTAAATTTTGTTGGAAAAATGAGAAATTGCTGGTCAACTTTTAACACTTATAACTTCCTAACAAAAAAAAATTTTGGTTCCAAAATTGTGCTGATGTAAAGTAGACATGTGGGAAATGTTATTTATTAACTAATTTTTGTGACATATCTCTCTGATTTAAATTTTTTGCCATATTTCCGTTTTTTTCATAAATAAACGCAAGTTATATTGAAGAAATTTTAACACTATCATGAAGTACAATATGTCTCGAGAAAACAATCTCAGAATCGCCAAGATCCGTTGAAGCGTTCCAGAGTTATAACCTCATAAAGAGACAGTGGTCAGAAATGTAAAAATTGGCCTGGTCTTTAACCTACAAAATGGCTTGGTCGTTAAGGGGTTAAACCAGGTAAACATGTGGGTACCCAAACAACAACATCTGTTAGGGAAATATGTCAAAAATATCTACATAACTTTGAGGAACATACATTTTACCTTTTTGCCACAATTTTGTCCCGGTTGTGGAGTATAGAAAGTATCTGACCTTTTTCCAAAACCTGTGTACTTTATGAGGTTATCCCCTAGCAGGAACACATTTTCTGTAAAAAGGTGAAATACTGTGGTTTATTTAAAAAAAAAGACAGGGACACAACTATGGCCAAAAGGTAACATACAGTACAAAACACACAAGAAGGTAGAAAACTTTCCTTATTGTGGGTACAGAAAGATTTTTAAAATAAATAATCAATTGATCACACTCTGTCATCCTGCCAGTCTACTCTACCTTCTGGTGACACGAAGTATTGGCCAAAATGGTCACTCATTCTTGAAACCGCCAGTGTACTCTGAGTGGTAATGTTGCTTTAGAAAGACCACAGAAAAAAACAGTGCAAAAAGTCCATATTCAAAAAAATACAACTTTATTAATTTAAAAATGATACTATCAATGGTAGCAAAGGAGCTGAATAAAGTGACATGCATAAGTCACCACTAGTGTTGAGCATTCCGATACCGCAAGTATCGGGTATCGGCCGATATTCGCGTTATCGGAATTCCGATACTTAATTCCGATACTTTTTCAATATCGTATACCGGAATCGGAAGTTCCCATAATTCTTTGAGAGGCAATGTGATTTTAGTCAGCCAATGAGGAATCCTACGAAGTGTGGGCACATCCTGTAATGCTGCGGTCATCTTAACTAATGGCATGGCTGTGATTGGCTGCTGAAATGATGTCAGAATGCACTATAAAAGGCGCCGCCGCCATTTTAGCGTCACTGTGCTGTGAATTCAGATAGGGACAGAACGCTACTCTGCTGACTCTGAGGGACAGTTAGAGATTGCGATTTAGTGTACTGTGCTGTAGGCAGGCTAGCACCAACCGCTGTGTAAAGCTTCCTTTTGCCTGCAGTGTTGTTTTAACAGCTCTGCAAGGTGTGTGTGAGTGCAGGTGACGCTGCAGTTTGCTCTGCATCCAACGCTGTCTGTAGGCATCTGCACGTGTCACTCACAGACTCTTTTTTTTTTCTTCAGTGTAATTCTTGCAGCTCCATGCAATTTAACTATTAGTGTGACGCGCTTCCATCCGTATCCAATACATTGGTTGCAAACACTATAGAAGTAGACAAAGGAGTAGCCTTTCACAGATTGTGGACAGTTGTGTTTCAGTGTTCACTTCAGTCTGTGTTTTTTATTTTTTGAGTGCATATCACGCTCCAGTTACTTGTTCAAGCACTGCTGCTTGTACTCTGCTGAGCGTGTCTCAGTGGCTCATCCTTTTCATTTTTCTCCAATTGGTGCTTCTCCATTATATTTGAAAAAAATCTAATCTATTAGTGTGACGCGCTTCCATCCGTATACAATACATTGGTTGCAAACACTATAGAAGTAGACAAAGGAGTAGCCTTTCACAGATTGTGGACAGTTGTGTTTCAGTGTTCACTTCAGTCTGTGTTTTTTATTTTTTGAGTGCATATCACGCTCCAGTTACTTGTTCAAGCACTGCTGCTTGTACTCTGCTGAGCGTGTCTCAGTGGCTCATCCTTTTCATTTTTCTCCAATTGGTGCTTCTCCATTATATTTGAAAAAAATCTAATCTATTAGTGTGACGCGCTTCCATCCGTATACAATACATTGGTTGCAAACACTATAGAAGTAGACAAAGGAGTAGCCTTTCACAGATTGTGGACAGTTGTGTTTCAGTGTTCACTTCAGTCTGTGTTTTTTATTTTTTGAGTGCATATCACGCTCCAGTTACTTGTTCAAGCACTGCTGCTTGTACTCTGCTGAGCGTGTCTCAGTGGCTCATCCTTTTCATTTTTCTCCAATTGGTGCTTCTCCATTATATTTGAAAAAAATCTAATCTATTTGTGTGACGCGCTTCCATCCGTATACAATACATTGGTTGCAAACACTATAGAAGTAGACAAAGGAGTAGCCTTTCACAGATTGTGGACAGTTGTGTTTCAGTGTTCACTTCAGTCTGTGTTTTTTATTTTTTGAGTGCATATCACGCTCCAGTTACTTGTTCAAGCACTGCTGCTTGTACTCTGCTGACCGTGTCTCAGTGGCTCATCCTTTTCATTTTTCTCCAATTGGTGCTTCTCCATTATATTTGAAAAAAATCTAATCTATTAGTGTGACGCGCTTCCATCCGTATACAATACATTGGTTGCAAACACTATAGAAGTAGACAAAGGAGTAGCCTTTCACAGATTGTGGACAGTTGTGTTTCAGTGTTCACTTCAGTCTGTGTTTTTTATTTTTTGAGTGCATATCACGCTCCAGTTACTTGTTCAAGCACTGCTGCTTGTACTCTGCTGAGCGTGTCTCAGTGGCTCATCCTTTTCATTTTTCTACAATTGGTGCTTCTCCATTATATTTGAAAAAAATCTAATCTATTAGTGTGACGCGCTTCCATCCGTATACAATACATTGGTTGCAAACACTATAGAAGTAGACAAAGGAGTAGCCTTTCACAGATTGTGAATAGTTGTGTTTCAGTGTTCACTGCAGTCTGTGAGGTTTTTTTTTTTTTTTTTTTTTTAAATGCAGATCACGCTCCATTTACTTCTTCAACCACCGCTGCGTGTACTCTGCTGAGTGTCTGTCACTGGCTCATCCTTGTCATTTTTCTAAAATTGGTGCTGCTTTATTCTATTTAAAATAATTCAAATCTATTACAGTGACGTGCTTCCATCCGTATACAATACATTGGTTGCAAACAATATAGAAGTACACAAACGGGCCTTTCACAGCTACTGAACATGGGTTTTTAATTTTTAACTAAAATATGTATTTTTTCAAATGACACAAATATAAGTAATGTTGAAGAGGAATAGTCCTACATCCATTGTTTGCACAATATTACAGGTGTACATCATGTCCCTTAATCAACAATGTATTATTATATTTACTTGTATGCTTTTATTTAAAAGCCAAGAACACAGAAGGATAACCTTCGCACTGCAGCTGTTGTCAAAGTTTAACCCACATTATGCACTTCCAACATTGCAGCATTTGAGGCATAATGTGAGTTGGATTTGTCAAAGTTATGGAGTGAGAAGGTTCACCATCAGTACCCTATAGCATAAGTATGCTTTTGTGTTAGCATTTGTGTTAGACATGTGGATATCTGCCATAATATGTCACAATTATTTAGTTACAGATTTGTTACCAACACTAATCATTGAATGGTTTTAAATTTGACGTTTCACTTGTTTACAGCTTAGAAATAAGGGTGTAGCCTGATATCTATGTGTAGCACTAGCCACTTTAACATGTCATGTTTTTTTCAACATGTGTAGCTAGGTAGCAGTAATTTTTGCCGGACACACAGCAGGGGAACAGCAGGCGTTACTGAACCCCACAAACACATCATCGATTGTTTTGATCTGTGCATCCAACACTTCTGAGCCCAGGGTCAAGGAGGGTGTAGCCTGAGGCCTAGTATGAGATGTTTGAACTTTAATTTGAACTTTAATTTGGAGTTAGCAGCATTAATTTTGTCAGACACGCAGCAGGGGAACAGCAGGCGTTACTGAACCCCACTATCACTATAGCTTGTGTATTGGTCTGTGGACACGACACTTCTGAGCAGCAACTGGCAGTGTTGTAGCCCAGGGAGTATAGCTCAGGTGGTAGAAAGATGAACATAACAGGAGACATGGAAAACGTTGCCAACCAGTTAGTTAATCTGAAACCGGACAGGCAAATTCAGGCGAGATCCATGCCTAGTTCATTTTCAGAAAAGTAAGCCGTTCTACATTATCGGAGGATAGTCGCATGCAACGGTCTGTTAGTACACCACCTGCAGCAGTAAAGACGCGCTCCGATAATACACTGGCAGCAGGGCAAGCCAGCACCTCCAATGCATACTGGCTAAGCTCTGGCCATGTATCCAGCTTAGAGACACAAAACTTGAATGGGGAAGAGCCATCTGGGAGTACACTGAGAGGGCAAGACATGTAGTCTGTCACCATCTTACGGAAATGTTGCCTCCTGCTGACTGGAGCCGTCTCGGATGGTGTAGACATTGGTGGCGCTGCCACAAAACTTCGACACATTTGAAACATACTGTTCTTGCCCTGTGCAGAGGCGCTGCTTGTGCTCCCTCTTGTTGCAGAGCTGTCTCCACTGCCTCGACGCACAGAGCTGCTTTGTAAAGCAGTAGCAGCAGCGCTCTCGGCTGGAATGGAGAACATTATGGATTGCACCAGTGTGTCTTGGTACTTCCGCATTTTACGCTCCCGGTTCAACGGTGTGATGAGGCTTTGTAAGTTGTCCCGGTAGCGAGGGTCTAGGAGGGTATACACCCAATAATCAGACGTGGTGTGAATGTGTTCGATGCGGCGGTCGTTTCTCAGCCACTGCAGCATGAAATCAACCATGTGCTGCAGACTCCCAACTGGCCAAGAAACGTTGTCCCCTGCAAGAGGCGTCATCTCTGCCTGCTGTGCATCACCCCACCCTTGGTCTACATACTGACTAGAGCATTGTCTACCTCCCTCTGGAGCGATGTCTTCCTCCTCCATTGACTCCTCCTCATCCTCCTCACAAAGTCCTTCAAATACATATAAATTTACAAAATTTAAAACTCAAAATTTAAAAACTTTGTATCATAATTCTGTAACATCAGTTTATGGAAACACAATAGCATTACAAAAGGATAGACAAAAAATGTACATTATGTGCTTTGTAAATACATTAAAAGTTTGTAATGGTTATGAAAATATAGACAGCGACTCTGGAGGTTCAATTGTTGATACAGCATGGTACTTTGAAAGTCCTCCAGCCCTTTGTGAGGAACCACGTTGCGCTGACTGTCCAGAAGGTGATGGAATTTGTGACTCCTCATCCTCCACCTCTTCCAAAACCTCATGCCTTAGTGCTTGCAGTGTTTTTTGAAGCAGGCAGATAAGGGGGACAGTCAGGCTGACTAGTGCATCATCTGCACTCGCCATCCGCGTTGACTCATCAAACGCACGCAAAACGTGGCAGATATCCTTCATAGAGTTATTCGCCACTCATTACACTGGCAGTGGCTGCCCATTCATTATAGGATCCAATTCTAATTACTGGTTCTCACCAACAAAGCTCTCCACAGCGCAGCACCCCCTACATCTCCTCCCTTATTTATATTTATCGGCCTAACCGACTGCTGCACTCTGCAAACGACCTTCGACTAACCTCTGCACTAATCCGTACCTCCCACTCCCAACTCCAAGACTTCTCCCGCGCTGCGCCAATCCTCTGGAATGCTCTACCCCAAGAAATTAGGACTATCCGCAATTTCGATGGTTTCAGGCGCTCCCTCAAAACACATTTGTTCACAGTGGCCTATCACATTCACTAATCAAAGTCATTCTATGTGTAATTCTGTGTGTGTAGCCCATTCACTATCTCCATGCATCCCTCACTCCCTTAAAATGGCTGGACCATCATTGTAAAAACACCATTGTATGTAAACACCTGTACTTTGTATCTCCCCCACCTCATTGTAGATTGTAAGCTTTCACCAGCAGGGGCGGCTGATTTTGCTTTAATTATTGTATTGTTAACGTTGTTACTTATGACTTGTGTTTTGAAACTGTTAAACTGTAAAGCACTGCGGAATATTATGGCGCTATATAAATAAATAATATTATTATTCTTATTATAGAGGCCCACTCAGTAGTGGTGAAGTGTGACGGCGCAAATTGCGAGTTGACTGCGCCTGATGCAGCTGATACTCCATTACTGTTGGCTGCTGCTCACACAACCGCTCCAACATATGTAACGAGGAATTCCACCTGGTGGGTACGTCACATATGATGCGATGTTCATGAAGGTGAAATCTGCGTTGCAGAGCTGCAATCAGCGATCTGGCCATGCTGGAACGTCGCAAGTGAACGCACTCTAGGCGGACCTTGTGCAGCAGTGCATCAAGATCCGGATAGTCCCTCAAAAAACTCTGCACGACCAAGTTGAGCACATATGACAGACATGGTATGTGAGTGAGGTTGCCAAGGCCCAGAGCTGACACCAGATTTCGGCCATTGTCACACACTACCAAGCCTGCCTGTAGATTCTCTTCCAAAAACCACACGTCGCTCTCCTGCTTTATGGCATTACAGAGCTCCTGCGCTGTGTGGCTAAGATTCCCCATGGAAATTAATTTCAGGACGGCCTGTTGACATTTGGACACGGCTGTGCTCATATCGGTCGCAACAGGTAAACGTTCACGGGTCCATGTGGAGGTAGACCGTGACGGCTCCTGCAGCGATGATTCTGAGGAACTGGAGTAGGAGGAGGAATCAATGTGTACAGACTTGATTCCTGCAATCCTTGGAGTTGGCAGAACACGTACAGCGCCACTCGCAAGATCAGTACCCGGCTGCACAACATTGACCCAATGGGCAGTGAGGGAAAGGTATTGTCCCTGGCCATGGGTGTTAGAACCCTCTTGTTAGGTTTTGTTTCAGTTTGCTGGTCACATGACCTTTTTTCCCTATTTAGTCTGGCTCCGCCCTTCTGGCTTTGCTTGACTTCATTGTATCATCTACTGTTAAGCTAGCCGGGTGCTTAGGTGCCTTAATCTGTGAGTTTTGCTTGATGTTAGGATCACAAAGTATTTATTTTTCTGTTTAATTATCCATGCTACAATTTATGTTAGGAGTAGTGTTGAGCATTCCGATACCGCAAGTATCGGGTATCGGCCGATATTCGCGTTATCGGAATTCCGATACTTAGTTCCGATATTTTTCCTATATCGTATACCGGAATCGGAAGTTCCCATAATTCTTTGAGAGGCAATGTGATTTTAGTCAGCCAATGAGGAATCCTACGAAGTGTGGGCACATCCTGTAATGCTGCAGTCATCTTAACTAATGGCATGGCTGTGATTGGCTGCTGAAATGATGTCAGAATGCACTATAAAAGGCGCCGCCGCCATTTTAGCGTCACTGTGCTGTGAATTCAGATAGGGACAGAACGCTGCTGTGCTGACTCTGAGGGACAGTTAGAGACTGCGATTTAGTGTACTGTGCTGTAGGCAGGCTATCACCAACCGCTGTGTAAAGCTTCCTTTTGCCTGCAGTGTTGTTTTAACAGCTCTGCAAGGTGTGTGTGAGTGCAGGTGACGCTGCAGTTTGCTCTGCATCCAACGCTGTCTGTAGGCATCTGCACCTGTCACTCACAGACTCTTTTTTTTTTTCTTTAGTGTAATTCTAGCTGCTCCATTCAATAGAAATTATAGTGTGATGCGCTTCCATCCGTAAACAATACATTGGTTGCAAACACTATAGAAGTAGACAAAGGAGTAGCCTTTCCCAGATTGTGGACAGTTGTGTTTCAGTGTTCACTTCAGTCTGTGTTTTTTTTTTTTTGAGTGCACATCACGCTCCAGTTACTTGTTCAAGCACTGCTGCTTGTACTCTGCTGAGCGTGTCTCAGTGGCTCATCCTTTTCATTTATCTCCAATTGGTTCTGCTACATTCCATTTAAAATAAATCTAATCTATTAGTGTGACGCGCTTCCATCCGTATACAATACATTGGTTGCAAACACTATAGAAGTAGACAAAGGAGTACCCTTTCCCAGATTGTGGACAGTTGTGTTTCAGTGTTCACTGCAGTCTGTGTTTTTTTTTTTTTGAGTGCACATCACGCTCCAGTTACTTGTTCAAGCACTGCTGCTTGTACTCTGCTGAGCGTGTCTCAGTGGCTCATCCTTTTCATTTATCTCCAATTGGTTCTGCTACATTCCATTTAAAATAAATCTAATCTATTAGTGTGACGCGCTTCCATCCGTATACAATACATTGGTTGCAAACACTATAGAAGTAGACAAAGGAGTAGCCTTTCACAGATTGTGAATAGTTGTGTTTCAGTGTTCACTGCAGTCTGTGAGTTTTTTTTTTTTTTTTTTTTTTAAATGCAGATCACGCTCCATTTACTTCTTCAACCACCGCTGCGTGTACTCTGCTGAGTGTCTGTCACTGGCTCATCCTTGTCATTTTTCTAAAATGGTGCTGCTTTATTCTATTTAAAATAATTCAAATCTATTACAGTGACGTGCTTCCATCCGTATACAATACATTGGTTGCAAACAATATAGAAGTACACAAACGGGCCTTTCACAGCTACTGAACATGGGTTTTTAATTTTTAACTAAAATAGGTATTTTTTCAAATGACACAAATATATGTAATGTTGAAGAGGAATAGTCCTACATCCATTGTTTGCACAATATTACAGGTGTACATCATGTCCCTTAATCAACAATGTATTATTATATTTACTTGTATGCTTTTATTTAAAAGCCAAGAACACAGAAGGATAACCTTCGCACTGCAGCTGTTGTCAAAGTTCAACCCACATTATGCACTTCCAACATTGCAGCATTTGAGGCATGATGTGAGTTGGATTTGTCAAAGTTATGGAGTGAGAAGGTTCACCATCAGTACCCTATAGCATAAGTATGCTTTTGTGTTAGCATTTGTGTTAGACATGTGGATATCTGCCATAATATGTCACAATTATTTAGTTACAGATTTGTTACCAACACTAATCATTGAATGGTTTTAAATTTGACGTTTCACTTGTTTACAGCTTAGAAATAAGGGTGTAGCCTGATATCTATGTGTAGCACTAGCCACTTTAACATGTCATGTTTTTTTCAACATGTGTAGCTAGGTAGCAGTAATTTTTGCCGGACACACAGCAGGGGAACAGCAGGCGTTACTGAACCCCACAAACACATCATCGATTGTTTTGATCTGTGCATCCAACACTTCTGAGCCCAGGGTCAAGAAGGGTGTAGCCTGAGGCCTAGTATGAGATGTTTGAACTTTAATTTGAACTTTAATTTGGAGTTAGCAGCATTAATTTTTGTCAGACACGCAGCAGGGGAACAGCAGGCGTTACTGAACCCCACTATCACTATAGCTTGTGTATTGGTCTGTGGACACGACACTTCTGAGCAGCAACTGGCAGTGTTGTAGCCCAGGGAGTATAGCTCAGGTGGTAGAAAGATGAACATAACAGGAGACATGGAAAACGTTGCCAACCAGTTAGTTAATCTGAAACCGGACAGGCAAATTCAGGCGAGATCCATGCCTAGTTCATTTTCAGAAAAGTAAGCCGTTCTACATTATCGGAGGATAGTCGCATGCAACGGTCTGTTAGTACACCACCTGCAGCAGTAAAGACGCGCTCCGATAATACACTGGCAGCAGGGCAAGCCAGCACCTCCAATGCATACTGGCTAAGCTCTGGCCATGTATCCAGCTTAGAGACCCAAAACTTGAATGGGGAAGAGCCATCTGGGAGTACACTGAGAGGGCAAGACATGTAGTCTGTCACCATCTTACGGAAATGTTGCCTCCTGCTGACTGGAGCCGTCTCGGATGGTGTAGACATTGGTGGCGCTGCCACAAAACTTCGACACATTTGGAACATACTGTTCTTGCCCTGTGCAGAGGCGCTGCTTGTGCTCCCTCTTGTTGCAGAGCTGTCTCCACTGCCTCGACGCACAGAGCTGCTTTGTAAAGCAGTAGCAGCAGCGCTCTCGGCTGGAATGGAGAACATTATGGATTGCACCATGTGTCTTGGTACTTCCGCATTTTACGCTCCCGGTTCAACGGTGTGATGAGGCTTTGTAAGTTGTCCCGGTAGCGAGGGTCTAGGAGGGTGTACACCCAATAATCAGACGTGGTGTGAATGTGTTCGATGCGGCGGTCGTTTTCTCAGCCACTGCAGCATGAAATCAACCATGTGCTGCAGACTCCCAACTGGCCAAGAAACGTTGTCCCCTGCAAGAGGCGTCATCTCTGCCTGCTGTGCATCACCCCACCCTTGGTCTACATACTGACTAGAGCATTGTCTACCTCCCTCTGGAGCGATGTCTTCCTCCTCCATTGACTCCTCCTCATCCTCCTCCACAAAGTCCTTCAAATACATATAAATTTACAAAATTTAAAACTCAAAATTTAAAAACTTTGTATCATAATTCTGTAACATCAGTTTATGGAAACACAATAGCATTACAAAAGGATAGACAAAAAATGTACATTATGTGCTTTGTAAATACATTAAAAGTTTGTAATGGTTATGAAAATATAGACAGCGACTCTGGAGGTTCAATTGTTGATACAGCATGGTACTTTGAAAGTCCTCCAGCCCTTTGTGAGGAACCACGTTGCGCTGACTGTCCAGAAGGTGATGGAATTTGTGACTCCTCATCCTCCACCTCTTCCAAAACCTCATGCCTTAGTGCTTGCAGTGTTTTTTGAAGCAGGCAGATAAGGGGGACAGTCAGGCTGACTAGTGCATCATCTGCACTCGCCATCCGCGTTGACTCATCAAACGCACGCAAAACGTGGCAGATATCCTTCATAGAGTTATTCGCCACTCATTACACTGGCAGTGGCTGCCCATTCATTATAGGATCCAATTCTAATTACTGGTTCTCACCAACAAAGCTCTCCACAGCGCAGCACCCCCCTACATCTCCTCCCTTATTTATATTTATCGGCCTAACCGACTGCTGCACTCTGCAAACGACCTTCGACTAACCTCTGCACTAATCCGTACCTCCCACTCCCAACTCCAAGACTTCTCCCGCGCTGCGCCAATCCTCTGGAATGCTCTACCCCAAGAAATTAGGACTATCCGCAATTTGGGTGGTTTCAGGCGCTCCCTCAAAACACATTTGTTCACAGTGGCCTATCACATTCACTAATCAAAGTCATTCTATGTGTAATTCTGTGTGTGTAGCCCATTCACTATCTCCATGCATCCCTCACTCCCTTAAAATGGCTGGACCATCATTGTAAAAACACCATTGTATATAAACACCTGTACTTTGTATCTCCCCCACCTCATTGTAGATTGTAAGCTTTCACCAGCAGGGGCGGCTGATTTTGCTTTAATTATTGTATTGTTAACGTTGTTACTTATGACTTGTGTTTTGAAACTGTTAAACTGTAAAGCACTGCGGAATATTATGGCGCTATATAAATAAATAATATTATTATTCTTATTATAGAGGCCCACTCAGTAGTGGTGAAGTGTGAACGGCGCAAATTGCGAGTTGACTGCGCCTGATGCAGCTGATACTCCATTACTGTTGGCTGCTGCTCACACAACCGCTCCAACATATGTAACGAGGAATTCCACCTGGTGGGTACGTCACATATGATGCGATGTTCATGAAGGTGAAATCTGCGTTGCAGAGCTGCAATCAGCGATCTGGCCATGCTGGAACGTCGCAAGTGAAGCGCACTCTAGGCGGACCTTGTGCAGCAGTGCATCAAGATCCGGATAGTCCCTCAAAAAACTCTGCACGACCAAGTTGAGCACATATGACAGACATGGTATGTGAGTGAGGTTGCCAAGGCCCAGAGCTGACACCAGATTTCGGCCATTGTCACACACTACCAAGCCTGCCTGTAGATTCTCTTCCAAAAACCACACGTCGCTCTCCTGCTTTATGGCATTACAGAGCTCCTGCGCTGTGTGGCTAAGATTCCCCATGGAAATTAATTTCAGGACGGCCTGTTGACATTTGGACACGGCTGTGCTCATATCGGTCGCAACAGGTAAACGTTCACGGGTCCATGTGGAGGTAGACCGTGACGGCTCCTGCAGCGATGATTCTGAGGAACTGGAGTAGGAGGAGGAATCAATGTGTACAGACTTGATTCCTGCAATCCTTGGAGTTGGCAGAACACGTACAGCGCCACTCGCAAGATCAGTACCCGGCTGCACAACATTGACCCAATGGGCAGTGAGGGAAAGGTATTGTCCCTGGCCATGGGTGTTAGAACCCTCTTGTTAGGTTTTGTTTCAGTTTGCTGGTCACATGACCTTTTTTCCCTATTTAGTCTGGCTCCGCCCTTCTGGCTTTGCTTGACTTCATTGTATTATCTACTGTTAAGCTAGCCGGGTGCTTAGGTGCCTTAATCTGTCAGTTTTGCTTGATGTTAGGATCACAAAGTATTTATTTTTCTGTTTAATTATCCATGCTACAATTTATGTTAGGAGGTGTCCACCTTTTCTCCCAGTCCCTAGATCTTGTAGGGATTACTCCCTCGCAACTATAGGTCTTCGTTCACACTAGATGAGGACTTTAGCGGGTCTGGTCGCAGGATCAGGTTCCCCGTTACATCGTAGGGATTCAGCTTAGTTGTATTGTAGGGACAGAATTCCCTTCTTTCCTTACTGGTTGTAGCAGATCATAACAATGGGTACTGGTCCACGCATCGGTGGTCAGGTGGACCTTGCTACTGAGGGCTTTTAGTAGCGCATGTTTAATTTTTCCCTCAACATGCTTTTGCAGACCAGGGACGGCTTGCCTGCTGAAATGAAATCGGCTTGGCACATTGTATTGTGGGACTGACAATGATATTC
This sequence comes from Oophaga sylvatica, assembly GCA_033576555.1. Classification (NCBI taxonomy): domain Eukaryota; kingdom Metazoa; phylum Chordata; class Amphibia; order Anura; family Dendrobatidae; genus Oophaga; species Oophaga sylvatica. The sequence continues at coordinate 753,037,650 of JARQOD010000001.1, read as the reverse complement.
AGTTACGGAAACTGTCTGTCTCCACCAGCCTGAATCACAGCATTTCAAGGGACAGGAGTTTTGCAATGCCAGCATTCAGAGCCTGTGCTCGTGCATGGTTTGCGGAGTATGGCCGTCTTTTATCCCATGCCTGTGCTACCGATGGCTGTTTTGTGGCCTGGGAGTGTGAGGATGACAGGGAACTTGCTGCTGTGTGTGGAATAACAGTTTGTCTCTGGACAACAGTGGCCGAGGTTCTTCCATGGCGATCCTGTGAGGAAGCAGAACCAGCTGTGTGTGAGCTCGATGAAGAGGCTTCAACACAACCTGAAGATGTAGGTGCTGCTGTAGGTTGGCCTACATCTCCAGTGTGTCTTTGTAACTCAACTACGTGCTTTGTCCGCACATGTTTCCACATATTTGTGGTATTGAGGTGACTGACACTTTTAGCTATTTTTAATTTTTGATTACACAGCTTGCATTTCACATAGCAAATATCATGTGCAAGTGTGTGAAAAAAGGACCACGCAGTGCAAGTCCTGGGAGCGCACGTTTTGACTTTTGGAAGACAACTGCTCCGAACAGGTGCCAAACTGGAGGCTACAGGCAACCGAGTCTGCAGCCTAACTCTCCCTCCTGTTTGTACCGTTGGGGCAATGTCTTCCTCTATCTTCCTTCTATCACTAACCATTTCTCTAGGCCTCTCCCAGCTTTCAACCAAAGTACTGGTTCTCAGCCACAAAGCTATCCACAGTGCAGCACCCCTCCTACATCTCCTCCCTCATTTCTATCTATCGGCCTAACCGACTGCTGCGCTCTGCAAACGACTTTCGACTAACCTCTGCACTAATACGTACCTCCCACTCCCGACTCCAAGACTTCTCCTGCTCTACGCCAATCCTCTGGAATGCTGTACCCCAAGAAATTAGGACTATCCACAATTTGCATGGTTTCAGGCGCTCCCTCAAAACACATTTGTTCAGAGCGGCCTATCACATTCACTAATCAAAGTCATTCTATGTATTCTGTGTAAGTGTGTGTGTGTCTCTAGCCCATTCACTATCTCCATCCCTCAGTCCCTTAAGATGGCTGGAACATCATTGTAAATGCACCATTGTATATAAACACCTATACTTTGTATCTCCCCCATCTCATTGTACATTGTAAGCTGTCACGAGCAGGGGCGACTTATTTAGCTTAAATTATTGTATTGTTAACGTTGTTACTTATGACTTGTGTTCTGAAACTGCTAAACTGTAAAGCGCTGCGGAATATGATGGCGCTATATAAATAAATATTATTATTATTCCTCTGAGCTGCTCCCACCACCTTCCTGTTCCTCATGCCATGTTGGGTCTTGGACCTCATCATCTCCACTACCCTCTTCAAACACCTGCTGTTGGGTGGTCTGGCCAGCACCATGCTCAACAGAAACTGGCACCTGGGTCTCATCATCATCAGATGCGTTCTGCGGTGTGCTGACCATCGGCACTGTCTCACCCGCCTCTTCAGATTCAGAGAGACACAGCTGTTGCGCATCACTGCATACTCCCTCTTCACATTACAGAATGCTGCTTGGCTGGGCCCCTGTTTGCAAGCCAATAGATTCTGAGAACAGAAGCAGACACTCAGCTGGCTCCTGTACAGAACTCTCTGACTGCCTGGGCAATTTGCCAGGCGGTGAAGAGACAGATGGTTGCCCAACAGTGCTGTGGTCCTGAGAGGAGGTGGAAGCAATTGAAGTCGATGCATTGGCTGACATCCAAACAACAACGGCTTCAATTTGTTCTTCCCGCAGCAGGGGGTACTCCGAGCTCCTACAAAAGTGCGCATAAAGGAACGCTCACGGGGAAAACTGGTGGATGCTGTGTCACTGGGGCCGCAGCAGCCACAGAATCCCCACGTCCTCTCCCTGAAGAAACTCCACGACCACGTGCCTTACTCCCTGCCTTCTTCATCTTGGTAGATTGATAAAGAAAGTCTGAAAAGTTATAAGGTCTAAGTGTGGTTATTCCGCAGAGACTGCAGTGAACACTGCACACAACTGTTCACTACCCAATGCGTCTCAGCAGGAAGGCAGTCTGTGCGTCAAAACAAAGGCACAAGCATACATCCATGTACCCTGTTTATAAAGCTATATAAAAAAAATTATGTAGTAGTGACGCACACTTTATTGAGGTACAGTATTACATCGCCATTCACCATCTGTGGCTATGCAGTCTCATCTATATATACCTTATCTATCTGTTGTCATGCTTCCAAGTCGACAGTCAGCCATAAATAGCAATTTTCACTATGCACTATGCACTTTTTAAAGGTTATGTTTGTTAATAAAAATGATTATTGCCACATATTATGAGTATTACATGATGGAAATTGTATAATTTTGTATAAAATATTTTGTGACATTATTCAGCAAATGGAACATTTTAGTAATATCACAGATAACTTGTAATGCTGATGATGTTTTGAAGTCAGACATTCATTGTCTATACAATAAAAATGGTGTACATACTGTTACTTATCCATCATTAATGGATTCAGATATGTACTTGTATGCTTTTATGTACAACCGTATAGCAGATTCCTTAACTAATTTATTTTGTGGTTTGCATTGCTGTTCAACATGTTAATGTATGTGTTTATGTTTGTCAATTGTTTATTTATCTAGATATTAGTTTAAATGAAATCATCATCTTATGGTAGTAAAGGTTATCTTTCTCTTGTTTGAAGTATAGACATTTAAAATTGACAGGTAACAAGGAAATTACTTGATCTAGTATTTAAACATCCTCCTTGACCCTGGGCTCCAACACCGCCAGTTGTTGCTCGGAAGTGCTGTTAGCACAGTCAACACTTGCTCCTGTGTTACTGGGGTTCAGTAACGTCAGCTGGTCCTCGGTTGTGCCATTGGCTCTTTTCCTTCTGCTGCCCCTCCGGGTTCCAGTACCGTCAGCTGGTTCTCCGCAGTGCCTTTGGCCTAGGTGCCTCCATGTCGGTATCCGAGTTCCAGCAACGTCTGCTGGTCCTTGGTAGTGCTTTGGAGCACAGGTACCTCCTGCTTAGTAACCGTGTCCCAGTAACGTCAGCTGGTCCTCGGTTGTGCCATTGGCTCTTTTCCTTCTGCTGCCCCTCCGGGTTCCAGTACCGTCAGCTGGTTCTCCACAGTGCCTTTGGCCTAGGTGCCTCCATCTCGGTATCCGAGTTCCAGCAACGTCTGCTGGTCCTTGGTAGTGCTTTGGAGCACAGGTACCTCCTGCTTAGTAACCGTGTCCCAGTAACATCAGCTGGTACAAGATTGTGCTACAAATACAAGATACGGAACAAGAGACACAAGAACAATAAGCAGAAGATCTAAAAGCAGAAGAACATGAAGTATAAGACCAAAATGAAGAGCAAAATATATGCTCTAAATTCTAAGCAGAAGAAGACTAAGCAGTGTATGGAGGTGAGTCCGTTCCTCCTCGTGGTGCCCCTGGAAAATGCCTGCTGCTGCAGGCTAAACTGAACACGGACAAATACTGTTGTAATTTAAATCTTTTGTGACAGCAAGAACGGAAGGATGAAAAAATCATACTTTGACAGATTACAAGTACAGGATTCTCAGTCACAAATAAGAATATGATGAAGAAGATGAAGCAGAATATGAATAAGAATAATAGTTTAATAAGAAGAATATGAGTAATGTTAACAAAGATGAATAGCAAGAAGTTTAAGAAGAAGATAAAGAAGGTGAAGATGAAGAATAATTTGATGAAAAAGATGATGCTGCAGAAGATTATGAAGGAGAAAGTGTGTGAAAAGTTAAAAAGGTGAAGATGAAGAGCATGGAAGTTGTGTAATATACATATTTGCCAAAATAGAAAAAACGTTAACAACATTGTCAATTTCTTCGTCAATCCGAACATCTTTAAAAAAAAAAATATTTATGCTATTCCATTTGATTGGGTTAAACATCTATGCCTTTAATATCTCCTCAACCTTCCCCAATACATTCTACATTACTCTTTCTTGTTTTCCTTCATGTACAATTAACCAACAAGGCAAGAATGGGGTTTTTTTAGTTTCGATATTTTGTTCCCATAGACTTACATGGGACTTCCGGTATCGGTATCGGGTATCGCCATTTTTTAGTGATATCGGCGATACCATTCCGATTCCGATACTTTAGGATATCGGAAAGTATCGCTCAACTCTAGTTAGGAGGTGTCCACCTTTTCTCCCAGTCCCTAGATCTTGTAGGGATTACTCCCTCGCAACTATAGGTCTTCGTTCACACTAGATGAGGACTTTAGCGGGTCTGGTCGCAGGATCAGGTTCCCCGTTACATCGTAGGGATTCAGCTTAGTTGTATTGTAGGGACAGAATTCCCTTCTTTCCTTACTGGTTGTAGCAGATCATAACAATGGGTACTGGTCCACGCATCGGTGGTCAGGTGGACCTTGCTACTGAGGGCTTTTAGTAGCGCATGTTTAATTTTTCCCTCAACATGCTTTTGCAGACCAGGGACGGCTTGCCTGCTGAAATGAAATGGCTTGGCACATTGTATTGTGGGACTGACAATGATATTCAGTTACGGAAACTGTCTGTCTCCACCAGCCTGAATCACAGCATTTCAAGGGACAGGAGTTTTGCAATGCCAGCATTCAGAGCCTGTGCTCGTGCATGGTTTGCGGAGTATGGCCGTCTTTTATCCCATGCCTGTGCTACCGATGGCTGTTTTGTGGCCTGGGAGTGTGAGGATGACAGGGAACTTGCTGCTGTGTGTGGAATAACAGTTTGTCTCTGGACAACAGTGGCCGAGGTTCTTCCATGGCGATCCTGTGAGGAAGCAGAACCAGCTGTGTGTGAGCTCGATGAAGAGGCTTCAACACAACCTGAAGATGTAGGTGCTGCTGTAGGTTGGCCTACATCTCCAGTGTGTCTTTGTAACTCAACTACGTGCTTTGTCCGCACATGTTTCACATATTTGTGGTATTGAGGTGACTGACACTTTTAGCTATTTTTAATTTTTGATTACACAGCTTGCATTTCACATAGCAAATATCATGTGCAAGTGTGTGAAAAAAGGACCACGCAGTGCAAGTCCTGGGAGCGCACGTTTTGACTTTTGGAAGACAACTGCTCCGAACAGGTGCCAAACTGGAGGCTACAGGCAACCGAGTCTGCAGCCTAACTCTCCCTCCTGTTTGTACCGTTGGGGCAATGTCTTCCTCTATCTTCCTTCTATCACTAACCATTTCTCTAGGCCTCTCCCAGCTTTCAACCAAAGTACTGGTTCTCAGCCACAAAGCTATCCACAGTGCAGCACCCCTCCTACATCTCCTCCCTCATTTCTATCTATCGGCCTAACCGACTGCTGCGCTCTGCAAACGACTTTCGACTAACCTCTGCACTAATACGTACCTCCCACTCCCGACTCCAAGACTTCTCCTGCTCTACGCCAATCCTCTGGAATGCTGTACCCCAAGAAATTAGGACTATCCACAATTTGCATGGTTTCAGGCGCTCCCTCAAAACACATTTGTTCAGAGCGGCCTATCACATTCACTAATCAAAGTCATTGTATGTATTCTGTGTAACTGTGTGTGTGTCTCTAGCCCATTCACTATCTCCATCCCTCAGTCCCTTAAGATGGCTGGAACATCATTGTAAATGCACCATTGTATATAAACACCTATACTTTGTATCTCCCCCATCTCATTGTACATTGTAAGCTGTCACGAGCAGGGGCGACTTATTTAGCTTAAATTATTGTATTGTTAACGTTGTTACTTATGACGTGTTCTGAAACTGCTAAACTGTAAAGCGCTGCGGAATATGATGGCGCTATATAAATAAATATTATTATTATTCCTCTGAGCTGCTCCCACCACCTTCCTGTTCCTCATGCCATGTTGGGTCTTGGACCTCATCATCTCCACTACCCTCTTCCAACACCTGCTGTTGGGTGGTCTGGCCAGCACCATGCTCAACAGAAACTGGCACCTGGGTCTCATCATCATCAGATGCGTTCTGCGGTGTGCTGACCATCGGCACTGTCTCACCCGCCTCTTCAGATTCAGAGAGACACAGCTGTTGCGCATCACTGCATACTCCCTCTTCACATTACAGAATGCTGCTTGGCTGGGCCCCTGTTTGCAAGCCAATAGATTCTGAGAACAGAAGCAGACACTCAGCTGGCTCCTGTACAGAACTCTCTGACTGCCTGGGCAATTTGCCAGGCGGTGAAGAGACAGATGGTTGCCCAACAGTGCTGTGGTCCTGAGAGGAGGTGGAAGCAATTGAAGTCGATGCATTGGCTGACATCCAAACAACAACGGCTTCAATTTGTTCTTCCCGCAGCAGGGGGGTACTCCGAGCTCCTACAAAAGTGCGCATAAAGGAACGCTCACGGGGAAAACTGGTGGATGCTGTGTCACTGGGGGCCGCAGCAGCCACAGAATCCCCACGTCCTCTCCCTGAAGAAACTCCACGACCACGTGCCTTACTCCCTGCCTTCTTCATCTTGGTAGATTGATAAAGAAAGTCTGAAAAGTTATAAGGTCTAAGTGTGGTTATTCCGCAGAGACTGCAGTGAACACTGCACACAACTGTTCACTACCCAATGCGTCTCAGCAGGAAGGCAGTCTGTGCGTCAAAACAAAGGCACAAGCATACATCCATGTACCCTGTTTATAAAGCTATATAAAAAAAATTATGTAGTAGTGACGCACACTTTATTGAGGTACAGTATTACATCGCCATTCACCATCTGTGGCTATGCAGTCTCATCTATATATACCTTATCTATCTGTTGTCATGCTTCCAAGTCGACAGTCAGCCATAAATAGCAATTTTCACTATGCACTATGCACTTTTTAAAGGTTATGTTTGTTAATAAAAATGATTATTGCCACATATTATGAGTATTACATGATGGAAATTGTATAATTTTGTATAAAATATTTAGTGACATTATTCAGCAAATGGAACATTTTAGTAATATCACAGATAACTTGTAATGCTGATGATGTTTTGAAGTCAGACATTCATTGTCTATACAATAAAAATGGTGTACATACTGTTACTTATCCATCATTAATGGATTCAGATATATACTTGTATGCTTTTATGTACAACCGTATAGCAGATTCCTTAACTAATTTATTTTGTGGTTTGCATTGCTGTTCAACATGTTAATGTATGTGTTTATGTTTGTCAATTCTTTATTTATCTAGATATTAGTTTAAATGAAATCATCATCTTATGGTAGTAAAGGTTATCTTTCTCTTGTTTGAAGTATAGACATTTAAAATTGACAGGTAACAAGGAAATTACTTGATCTAGTATTTAAACATCCTCCTTGACCCTGGGCTCCAACACCGCCAGTTGTTGCTCGGAAGTGCTGTTAGCACAGTCAACACTTGCTCCTGTGTTACTGAGGTTCAGTAACGTCAGCTGGTCCTCGGTTGTGCCATTGGCTCTTTTCCTTCTGCTGCCCCTCCGGGTTCCAGTACCGTCAGCTGGTTCTCCGCAGTGCCTTTGCCTAGGCTCCTCTCGGTATCCGGTCAGCAACGCGCTGGTCCTGTAGTGCTTTGGCACAGGTACCTCCTGCTAGTACCGTGTCCCAGTAACGTCAGCTGTCCTCGTTGTGCCATTGGCCTTTTCCTTCTGCTGCCCCTCCGGTTCCAGTACCGTCAGCTGGTTCTCCACAGTGCCTTTGGCCTAGGTGCCTCCATCTCGGTATCCGAGTTCCAGCAACGTCTGCTGGCCCTTGGTATGCTTTGGAGCACAGGTACCTCCTGCTTAGTAACCGTGTCCCAGTAACATCAGCTGGTACAAGATTGTGCTACAAATACAAGATACGGAACAAGAGACACAAGAACAATAAGCAGAAGATCTAAAAGCAGAAGAACATGAAGTATAAGACCAAAATGAAGAGCAAAATATATGCTCTAAATTCTAAGCAGAAGAAGACTAAGCAGTGTATGGGGGTGAGTCCGTTCCTCCTCGTGGTGCCCCTGGAAAATGCCTGCTGCTGCAGGCTAAACTGAACACGGACAAATACTGTTGTAATTTAAATCTTTTGTGACAGCAAGAACGGAAGGATGAAAAATTCATACTTTGACAGATTACAAGTACAGGATTCTCTGTCACAAATAAGAATATGATGAAGAAGATGAAGCAGAATATGAATAAGAATAATAGTTTAATAAGAAGAATATGAGTAATGTTAACAAAGATGAATAGCAAGAAGTTTAAGAAGAAGATAAAGAAGGTGAAGATGAAGAATAATTTGATGAAAAAGATGATGCTGCAGAAGATTATGAAGGAGAAAGTGTGTGAAAAGTTAAAAAGGTGAAGATGAAGAGCATGGAAGTTGTGTAATATACATATTTTCCAAAATAGAAAAAACGTTAACAACATTGTCAATTTCTTCGTCAATCCGAACATCTTTAAAAAAAAAAATATTTATGCTATTCCATTTGATTGGGTTAAACATCTATGCCTTTAATGTCTCCTCAACCTTCCCCAATACATTCTACATTACTCTTTCTTGTTTTCCTTCATGTACAATTAACCAACAAGGCAAGAATGGGTTTTTTTTAATTTCGATATTTTGTTCGCATAGACTTACATGGGACTTCCGGTATCGGTATCGGGTATCGCCGATATTTTAATGTTATCGGCGATACCATTCCGATTCCGATACTTTTGGATATCGGAAAGTATCGCTCAACTCTAGTCACCACATGAATTTGAACATAGCAGGGATACCAAAACAACGTCCATATACACGTATAGGTATAATCGCAGATATAATACCAAGCATAGTCGATATATGTATCACCCATAATTACATATTTTAGATAAATTCCACATGTGAAGTATATTGATGTCATCAATTCACATAACGGGCAAGTGCCATTACATAAGGTGAACACACAGAAAAAAAAAAAAAAATCAATCACATGTGTAGATATATAAACGGTCTATATATAGGGCAACATGGTGCTACCAATAATTATAATGGGGCAATGCCACTCTTATAGAGAAGACACACATGTAAGCACAGATTACATATAAACACATGTGGGAGCAGACATACCCACTGGCAAATACCAGGACTGATATATGGGCACAGATTATAATGAGACACCTATGAAAGCGAACATACCAGCTGACAATTTCCTGGACGAGACCTTGGACCCCTGCCTCCCCAATGTGCGTTTCGGCATACAATGCCTTCCTCAGGGCGCTTACCAAGTGGAGCTTACTGCGATAATTTATTGCTGCCAGCATGTGTAGAATCGCCATCACCTGAGCCGGATACCGCCCACCAGCACCGTCACACCCACCAATGTCAGCACACACAGGCCTCATGTGACCCGACGTCAGAAAGGGGGCGGAGCCAGGAACGGCAAAACCAGCCAGTACACAGAGCATGCTCCAAGCACAGCGGTGGCCATTTTACTAAAGGGCAAAAGGTATAAACTGCCCAAACAGCTTTGTTATACAAATTATATATATATATATTATATATATATATATATATATATATATATATATATATAAAGCGGCGCAAAACATTGTGCAAATATATTAACAGTGATTATTGCAATGAGAAACAGCAATAGCTCAAAGATCACCACAAATACCATACAAAATATACAAGAGCATTGCCACATCACATTTACTTACAACCAACAATACATATAAAGAGCATAATCTATAAAATATGATGGCGCACCTAAATTGAATCTTGGCAATTATAGACATATATATATATGTATCAGAGACTGGATTATATAAAATAAATATATCCATTAAAGATGGAAATACATCCACTAATGTATATAAACATCATAGAAAAATAATGTCTACAATTGTAGCCACATATATGTCCATAGAGATTCTTGATCACGTAGAATCAATATTGTTGAGAAAAATCAAGGATTGACGGTATTCCATCACAGCATATCCACAACGAAAGTAGGTTAATCTAAATAACTAAATAATAAAAATAGGAGTTAAAATCAATACATATTCACATGTGCGAATAGCACGGCACTTATAACCAAAACCGGTCATAGATAAGGGGCAAATGAGATACATTCATTCAACCCAGAGGGATGAACCGTATTAAGAAGCCAGATCCACCTCGTCTCCAACTTAGCCAATCTACTGGACAGGGCACCCCCTCTAATGTTGATCCTGAGAGATTCAATACCACGTACCCGTAATAGGGAGCTGTCACATTTATGAAATTCAAAAAAATGACGAGGTATTGTTTTGAGTGTGGATGGCTCAGTGCAGCCGATGGCCGCCTGAATACCTAATACATGTTCTCTTATTCTAACTTTTAGTTGGCGCGTAGTTAGACCAACATAGATTAGGTTACACGGACATTTGGCATAGTAGATCACGTATCTCGTCGTACACGTGATGTACTGCCGAATGTTAAATGTTCTTGTATTATCCGAGTTAGTGAATGTATCACACCGATCTATGTTTGGGCAGGCGACACATCGGCCGCAAGGCCTACATCCACTACTCATCCTCATATTATCTAGGAATGTGGGTATGCCCCGTCCAGTATAGTGGCTGGAGACGAGATGGTCCTTCAGGTTCTTGGCGCGTCTAAATGACATAGATGGATTCTTAGGAATGATCCGACCAAGTATAGGATCAACCTGTAGTATCGGCCATGCCCTCTGGAGAATAGTCCGGATCTTTTCAGACTGTGAATTAAAGGATGTAACAAATCTTACAACTTTATCGGATGGATTGGGTTTAGATTCTGTCCTATAGAGAAGATCATGTCTAGAGGCATGCTTTGCCCTATTGAATGCCCTTTTAACAAGCCTACAGCTGTATCCACGGGAGTAGAAACGTTCCTTAAGTTCCTCCGCCCTATACATGAAGTCAGCTTCAGAGGAACAAATGCGGCAAAGTCGAAGAAATTGGCCCACTGGTACTGCCCTAATAACATGTCGGGGGTGTCCCGACTTAGCATGTAATAAGGTGTTCGTTGATGTCTCTTTCCTAAATATGTCAGTATTTAGGGTTCCCGATGGGTCTCTCTTAATAGTCACATCAAGGAAATCGAGTGAGACACCACTATGTACAAACGTTAAATGAATATTACGGTCGTTGCTGTTAAGGGTATCAATCAGTTGCACAAGGTCGACGGGTGTGCCTTGCCAGATGAAGAAGATATCGTCGATGTACCGTGTCCAAAAGGGGACACGGTCCATCAACCCCTGTTCATCTGACAAGAAGAGATCCCTCTCCCACAGCCCCAGGAAGAGCCCGGCATAAGCCGGCGCAAAGGCTGCGCCCATGGCGGTCCCCTGGAGCTGCAGGTAGGAGGAACCCTAAAATACAAAAAAATTGTGAGTTAACGCAAACTCTAGTAGTTCCAGCAGGAAGTCCCTCATGTCAAGAGACAGTGATGAATTGCTGAGGAAAAAACATACCGCAGACAACCCATCACTGTGCTTGATGTTGGTGTAGAGGGACTCAACATCTGCTGAAACCAGTAGAGAGTGGTCCTCAATACACAAACCGTCGACCCTGCGTAACAGATCTCCCGTGTCCTGGAGGAAGGAAGGGAGGCCCATAACAAGTGGTTGTAAGTGGAAATCGATCCATTTATTAACGTGCTCCAGGAAGTTCCCATTACCCGAAATGATAGGTCTACCGGGTGGCACAGAGGCATTCTTATGGATCTTCGTCAGGAGGTATAAGGTTGAGACAGTAGGCTCCTGAACAGTCAATGCAGAGACCAATTCCTTGGAAACAATGCCGTCCTGAAGGGCCCGCTTTAAGATGTTATCCAATTGTGCCGAATATGCCGAGAGGGGATTATAAGTCAGCCTCCTATATTTGGTGGTAACATGTAACTGTCGGTAGGCTTCCCTCTCATACATATCAACGGGCCGCAGGATGACATTGCCTCCTTTGTCTGCCAGTTTATAAATAACGTCAAGTAATTCACATAAATGTCTCAACCTAATCCTCTCCTCCCGTGTAAGATTGTCACACACAAGACCTTTTGGAATTCGGTGTAATTCCTCTGTAACCACCCGGACGAACAGATCTATGCAAGCGCATGAAGAGAGTGGGGGAAACTCCTGGAGCGCGGACTGATTGATGGAGGGATCTTACCTCCAATATTAGTATGTTCAGATGACAGTTCCTCTAGAATCATCAGGGCCTCCTATTCCTCCTCTTTTGGAAATAATGAACGTAGGGAATTAGTGTCAAAATACCTCTTAAACAGCAACAACCGTGCGAAAATATGTAGATCTTTTACAGTGGTGAATACATCAAAACCTGACGTTGGTGAAAATGAGAGACCTCTACCAAGAAGACCCAAATCAACATTAGTCAAAGAATGACCACTTAAATTAATCACCTTATTATCACGCTGTGTTAAAGTAAATGATGCATTCCTCTTATAGGGGTGATAGGAACGATCTCTGAGTCTTGTACTCTCCGTGGATGCAGTCGATGCATTAGAAACGGATGATACATCCGAGCGATTGCTCAAGGAGGAGATCGATACATTGGATGCACTTTTATGTAAATTCCCCTGTAATCCATTTCTCCATAGGTATACCCTTTTGGATTGATAATCCTTCAGATCTCTTGAATATTTTTTAACTTGAGTATCCTGAATTTTCTTGGCAATTGCATCAAGGGCCTTCTCCAAATCTATCTCAATTGATTGAATTTTATCAGCCGAATAACTAGAACATAGATCAACTTGCATAGAATCAATTGAAGCATCCAGCTCTTTGATTTTTGTAGAATTTAACTCAATTAAGAGATCCATAAATGAAAAAGCACAGACATTACATGCCTCTTCCCATTTCTCTACAAAGGCAGAATCTTCAACCGGAAATGAGGGAATAACCCTCACCCGAAGGCCCCTAGGGATCATTTTGTTAATCTTGTACTTCTCTAGAATAATTTATTCCACCATAATCTAGATCGCTTTTCAAGCATATTTTTGATTGTTGAACATTTTTCTTCCCATGAAGAATCAACCGGCTGTTGGGTATCAGCCACACTACTACCAAAGACTTTATCCATTTGATCGAGCCATAACTTCTCTCTGGCCCGAAAGTCCATAGTGTCGACCAAAAAACCTGTGCATAACACAGAAATAATTAGTAGGAGAACAGGATGACACTAAAGGTGACCCCAGAATGACATAATAATAAGTGTATATATAGTCTAATAGGGACAACTCAATCTCACTGGACTATATAGGACACACTGCATACATAGCATTAGAAAGACCACAGAAAAAAACAGTGCAAAAAGTCCATATTCAGAAAAATACAACTTTATTAATTTAAAAATGATACTATCAATGGTAGCAAAGGAGCTGAATAAAGTGACGTGCATAAGTCACCACATGAATTTGAACATAGCAGGGATACCAAAACAACGTCCATATACACGTACAGGTAAAATCGCAGATATAATACCAAGCATAGTCGATATATGTATCACCCATAATTACATATTTTAGATAAATTCCACATGTGAAGTATATTGATGTCATCAATTCACATAACGGGCAAGTGCCATTACATAAGGTGAACACACAGAAAAAAAATATATATATTTATATATTTATATATTTGTATAAATATTTATTTTGTTATAAACCACCGCTTGGAGCATGCTCTTGTACTGGCTGGTTTTGCCGTTCCTGGCTCCGCCCCCTTTCTGACGTCAGGTCACATGAGGCCTGTGTGTGCTGACGTTGGTGGGTGTGACGGTGCTGGTGGGCGGTATCCGGCTCAGGTGATAGCGATTCTACACATGCTGGCAGCTATAAATGATCGCAGTAAGCTCCACTTGGTAAGCCCCCCTGAGGAAGGCATTGTATGCCAAAACGCGCGTTGGGGAGGCAGGGGTCCAAGGTCTCGTCCAGGAAATTGTCAGCTGGTATGTTCGCTTCCATATGTGTCTTATTATAATCTGTGCCCATATATCAGTCCTGGTATTTGCCAGTGGGTATGTCTGCTCCCACATGTGTTTATATGTAATCTGTGCTTACATGTGTGTCTTCTCTATAAGAGTGGCATTGCCCCATTATAATTATTGGTAGCACCATGTTGCCCTATATATAGACCGTTTATATATCTACACATGTGATTGATTTTTTTTTTTTTCTGTGTGTTCACCTTATGTAATGGCACTTGCCCGTTATGTGAATTGATGACATCAATATACTTCACATGTGGAATTTATCTAAAATATGTAATTATAGGTGATACATATATCGACTATGCTTGGTATTATATCTGCGATTATACCTATACGTGTATATGGACGTTGTTTTGGTATCCCTATGTTCAAATTCATGTGGTGACTTATGCACGTCACTTTATTCAGCTCCTTTGCTACCATTGATAGTATCATTTTTAAATTAATAAAAGTTGTATTTTTCTGAATATGGACTTTTTGCACTGTTTTTTTCTGTGGTCTTTCTAATGCTATGTATGCAGTGTGTCCTATATAGTCCAGTGAGATTGAGTTGTCCCTATTAGACTATATATACGCTTGTTATTATTATGTCATTCTGGGGTCACCTTAAGTGTCATCCTGTTCTCCTACTAATTATTTCTGTGTTATGCACATGTTTTTGGTCGACTCTATGGACTTTCGGGCCAGAGAGAAGTTATGGCTCGATCAAATGGATAAAGTCTTTGGTAGTAGTGTGGCTGATACCCAACAGCCGGTTGATTCTTCATGGGAAGAAAAATGTTCAACAATCAAAAATATGCTTGAAAAGCGATCTAGATTATGGTGGAATAAATTATTCCTAGAGAGTACAAGATTAACAAAATGATCCCTAGGGGCCTTCGGGTGAGGGTTATTCCCTCATTTCCGGTTGAAGATTCTGCCTTTGTAGAGAAATGGGAAGAGGCATGTAATGTCTGTGCTTTTTCATTTATGGATCTCTTAATTGAGTTAAATTCTACAAAAATCAAAGAGCTGGATGCTTCAATTGATTCTATGCAAGTTGATCTACGTTCTAATTATTCGGCTGATAAAATTCAATCAATTGAGATAGATTTGGAGAAGGCCCTTGATGCAATTGCCAAGAAAATTCAGGATACTCAAATTAAAAAATATTCAAGAGATCTGAAGGATTATCAATCCAAGAGGGTATACCTATGGAGAAATGGATTACAGGGGAATTGACATAAAAGTGCATCCAATGTATCGATCTCCTCCTTGAGCAATCGCTCGGATGTATCATCCGTTTCTAATGTAACGACTGTATCCACGGAGAGTACAAGACTCAGAGATCGTTCCTATCACCCCTATAAGAGGAATGCATCATCTACTTTAACACAGCGTGATAATAAGGTGATTAATCTAAGTGGTCATTCTTTAACTAATGTTGATTTGGGTCTTCTTGGTAGAGGTCTCTCATTTTCACCAACGTCAGGTTTTGATGTATTCACCACTGTAAAAGATCTACATATTTTCGCACGGTCGTTGCTGTTTAAGAGGTATTTTGACACTAATTCCCTACGTTCATTATTTCCAACAGAGGAGGAACAGGAGGCCCTGAGGATTCTAGAGGAACTGTCATCTGAACATACTAATATTGGAGGTAAGATCCCTCCATCAATCCGTCCGCGCTCCAGGAGGTTCCCCCCACTCTCTTCATGCGCTAGCATAGATCTGTTCGTCCGGGTGGTTACAGAGGAATTACACCGAATTCCAAAAGGTCTTGTGTGTGACAATCTTACACGGGAGGAGAGGATTAGGTTGAGACATTTATGTGAATTACTTGACGTTATTTATAAACCGGCAGACAAAGGAGGCAATGTCGTCCTGTGGCCCGTTGATATGTATGAGAGGGAAGCCTACCGACAGTTACATGTTACCACCAATTATAGGAGGCTGACTTATAATCCCCTCTCGGCATATTCGGCACAATTGGATAACATCTTAAAGCGGGCCCTTCAGGACGGCATTGTCTCCAAGGAATTGGTCTCTGCATTGACTGTTCAGGAGCCTACTGTCTTAACCTTATACCTCCTCCCGAAGATCCATAAGAATGCCTCTGTGCCACCCGGTAGACCTATCATTTCGGGTAATGGGAATGCTCTTTATATGTATTGTTGGTTGTAAGTAAATGTGATGTGGCAATGCTCTTGTATATTTTGTATGGTATTTGTGGTGATCTTTGAGCTATTGCTGTTTCTCATTGCAATAATCACTGTTAATATATTTGCACAATGTTTTGCGCCGCTTTATATAATATAATATATATATATATATATATATATATGTATAACAAAGCTGTTTGGGCAGTTTATACCTTTTGCCCTTTAGTAAAATGGCCACCGCTGTGCTTGGAGCATGCTCTGTGTACTGGTTGGTTTTGCCGTTCCTGGCTCCGCCCCCTTTCTGACGTCGGGTCACATGAGGCCTGTGGGTGTGACGGTGCTGGTGGGCGGTATCCGGCTCAGGTGATGGCGATTCTACACATGCTGGCAGCTATAAATGATCGCAGTAAGCTCCACTTGGTAAGCCCCCTGAGGAAGGCATTGTATGCCGAAACGCGCATTGGGGAGGCAGGGGTCCAAGGTCTCGTCCAGGAAATTGTCAGCTGGTATGTTCGCTTCCATATGTGTCTCATTATAATCTGTGCCCATATATCAGTCCTGGTATTTGCCAGTGGGTATGTCTGCTCCCACATGTGTTTATATGTAATCTGTGCTTACATGTGTGTCTTCTCTATAAGAAATATTGTCACTCCTTGCGGAGATCAACATGCTAAGCATGCCGAGATGAGGAGACTTAAAGCTGCAATGCTCCTCTGGGAAATATGCTAATTATGCAAATTGTCTCTTCAGAGAGGAAGAGAGCTAGAACTCTAGTGCCACCTTTTGGAAGGTAGCAATCCTACAAGTCAATGTCGACCCTTTAACGAGCCTTATCACATGACCTAGGATAATAGCCAAACCAGAATCTCAATTTGCAGACACTGTGTTTCGGGGTTCAGCCCCTCATCAGTGCAAAGCGGAGATCTGGTTTGGCTGTGTGAGAGGCGTCAGACCATTGTCCAAGAAATATCGTCACTCCTTGCGGAGATCAACATGCTAAGCATGCCGAGATGAGGAGACTTAAAGCCGCAATGCTCCTCTGGGAAATATGCTAATTATCTCTTCAGAGAGGAAGAGAGCTAGAACTCTAGTGCCACCTTTTGGAAGGTAGCAATCCTACAAGTCAATGTCGACCCTTTAACGAGCCTTATCACATGACCTAGGATAATAGCCAAACCAGAATCTCAATTTGCAGACACTGTGTTTCTTTTTTTTTTTTTTTTTTTAAAACCATTCAGGTTAGTTATAAACAACTCAATATAAGCTCATCAACTTAAACGTCGTTGTTTCAACTCTCATCATCATGGTTCATATTTAATTCAGCATAACAAACCAAAGGTATACACAAAAGACGTCATAAACATCAATAAACATCACTAAAATTCACTGATATTTGATCAGGTGCTGCCATTTTTTAAATTTCCAAACGCCCTCTGCATCAGAACCACCACCGCCTTCACTGTCTAATTTATAAATCAAGTATAATCTGGAAAGGATCAGCCCGACACACTTATTCACAGATAAATGCTTCTCTTTGAAAATTCCTAAATTCCTCACATCCCACAAACTCTGCATCACACAAGTCATAATTAACCATAGGATTCTATTTTTCACACGACCACATGCACCAATTCCAAACATTGCAACACGCCAGTCAATAAAACTCACCCCGCTAACTCCTTACACAACCCACCTACACACTTCCACACACTGTACGCGTAATCACAGTCCCACATAGTATGCCACACAGTCTCACATCCACCACAACCTTCTCTCGGGCACACTTCCGTTCTGGTCAGACCTCGTCTCTTCTGAACCTGTCGCACAGGCAAAATATTGTGCAAGGACATCCATACAATATCCCTTTGTCTATTAGACATCCCATGCGTTCCCAAACTCTTCCATGCAACCTAGACTTCATTCCCTCTCAAACCCACAATATTACTCTCCACATCATTCTTATGTATTATTTTCATCACCTTCTTAGTCATTCTAAAATCATTCATCGGCACACTCAGTAAATCATGCTTCCTCACAAACTTTTCAATCACCTCATATCAGACCGGACACTTGAAAGCAACAGGCACTCTAGCATCCCTCTTTCTCCAACACAAGCCATACAACATCCAACCAGCAGAATAATTTGCCATATACGCTCCCTTATTTCCTTTATTCAACAAAATAACTACCGTTTTGATATACTGAAGCCCCAGGAAAATCTCAATGTTTGGAAAGGCCATGCCACCATGGTGACATGCCTTAAAAAGACTTTCTCTCTTAAGTTTTTCTATTTTACTACTCCAGAAAAAAGTAAAAACTAACTTTTCCACTCTTTTTATTTTCCTATTAGACGGTGGAAAAACTGTTGCAATAAAAAGCAAAATCGGAAGAATCACCGCTTTTATGACCAAAATCTTACCACTCAAGGTCAAGTCTCTCAGTCGCCAAAAATTTAACTTACGCTCTATGCGCAATCCACACTCCTCCCAGCTCTCCTTACCTTCCAGCTCCTTATTAAATAATACTCCCAGCACTTTGAGAGCACCCTCCTCACACTTAACCCCCTCCATTTTAACCCTATCATCCCCAAAACATTTAAGGCTACATTTATTCCAATTTACTCTAAAGCCAGACGCACCACAGAAAAACTCCAAAAGCAACTTAACTCTACTCATAGACGCAACACTTTCACTCACAACCACAACATCATCCATATATCCAAGAACTTTCACATGCTTTCCACCACTCCCAGGTACCAACAAACCTCGCACCACTTTATCACGTCTCACCAAGCACAACAAAGGTTCTATTACACATACAAATAAGACAGGGGACATGGGACACCCCTGCCTTACACCAGACATAATATTCACTTTCTCACTCAACCATCCATTAACAAGAAACTCGCTTGACACACAATCATACAAAGACATTATCCCATTCACAAATTTTTATAGGAAATCCCATTCTCTCCAGAACTTTAAACAAAAACACATGCGAGACCCTATCAAACGCTTTCTCAAAATCAATTGTCAGAACCATACACTTCTGTTTCCTTCCCATGCAGTCCCCAATCAAATCCCTTAATAACAATAAGTTATCACTCATACTTCTCCCAGGCACTGCACACACTTGATCCTCATCCACAACACTACAAATCACCTCACGCATACGATTCGCCAACAATTTGCTATAGATTTTGTAATCTGCATTCAGCAGCGTTATAGGTCTCCAATTCTCTAAACACTTTCTCTCACCTTTCTTATACACAAGCACAACCACCCCCTCCTTCTTTGATTCACACAACTTACCATTCTCCCACATGTACTTACATATCTCAGTCAAATCAGCACCCAGAAGATCCCACGCTTTCACATAGAATTCTACCGGCAATCCATCTTTCCCTGGTGTCTTATTCTTTTTAGCACTCTTCATCACATTTTCTACTTCATCCATAATCACTTCCTCATTCAAAATATCACATTCTTCACTACCCAACTTGCTTTCTAACCCATTCAGCACTTCTGAAACAAGACCAGAGTCAATCCATTTTTTATCATATAACTTGCTGTAGAACCTATTCGCCTCCTTTATCACATTCTCACCTGACACACACAAACCGTTCCTATCCAGGACTTTATCCATATCAACCTTTCTCCCATTCATTTTCTTAAAAAAGAACCTTGTGCACTTTTCATCTTTCTCAAGATGTTCTATTTTGGTGCGATAGATGATTTCCTTCCCTTTTTCATCCATAACACGCTTTAACTCACTCTTTGTCTCAGCCAGCTCATCAGACACATCCATCCCACTTTCTCCACACTTCCTTAACCAGTCTATACGCCTGTTTAAATCATTAAATCTTTCCTGATAAATAGCAGCTTTTTTATAGCCCCATTTTTTGAAGAATTTTTTGCAACACACCTTAACCCAGTCCCACCATTCCAGCACACTCGCAAAATTCCTCTTACATACTCTCCACTCTTTATACTTTATTTTTAATTCATTCATCACATCCTCATCTTCTAACAACCTAACGTTCAGCTTCCAAACCCCACCACCATACACACGGTCATCAATCGCACTAAACACACCTCTCAAACACTCATGATCAGAAAAAGGTACAGCATTTTGTTCAAAATTCATACACAACATATTTTTGGAAAACAACATTTTATCTATTCTGGATGCAATACCACCCCTATCAGCATGGTATGTTGGCGGTGGTGGGATGCCAAATTTCAGACCAGCAGCATCTAGAAGGGAAAAATCAGAAATAAGATTGGATAACTTTTTACCAGTTATGTCACAATTCCCTTCTGTGATGCAATTAAAGTCTCCAACTAAAACTGTAGGCATTTTGCCTGGAAGAAACAAACTTAATTTTTCCAAAAGAGCCAGACGCTCCTTTTTCCCATCCTTTCCTGATGGACAGTACACATTAATAATTCTAGCCCGCCACCCCCTATAGCTAACATGTGCAATTATACATCTACCCACCTCTACCACCGTGTAGCTATCTAAACTAATCTCCCTGTTACCCATTAATATCCCTACACCATCATTCCTATTAACACATGAGCCAGACCATACATGCTGACCGTAAGGCCAGTCCTTATCGCTTGGAGCGTCCTCAATCCCACATTCCTGAAGACAAAAGATGTGAGCATTCATCTGTTTAATATAGTCTAGGACGACTGCCCTCCTGGATTTAGATCTAATTTGTCTGACATTCAGGGACACAATGCCCCAACCAGCTTGGGAGCCATAACATGATGGTGTTATTTACATGACGACAAACAGACCACTTCTTCTTCAGCAGTTTTCGTCTTCCATCTGGAACTGCAACTCCCCGAATCTGTTTACGTCTGCGGGAATGCCTAAAAAAACATTGGTGTCAGGAGAGAAGACATTCTGAGGGTAACTACGTTCACTCACCGGACTTAAACAATCTTCACCGGCGTCCGCCCAATCCGTTCTGGGCTTTTTACAGGAAGTTCCAGGCTCCTCCTCCTCCTCAGAGGGCCTTGCAAGAGTGAAGTCACCTTGATCTCCACAACTGGTCAACTCCTCCTCAGTAGCTAACCAAGATATACTGGGGCTATTATCAAGAGCACCCTCCAACTCCCCCTCCCCACAGACATCAGACTGATGAGGGAGCTCACATTCAACCTCAGCAAGTTCCAAACCTGCCACCTCTGGGCTGGGAGACTCCGTTTCGGGCAGGGCCTCCTCATGTGCATCCATGATTTCAGGTTCCTCAATAAGAACCTGGTCTGGAACCTGTGGAATGTCAACAACAGCAGCAGGGGTGCAGCTGCCCCACCTGTGACCTCAGCGTAAGACCTAGGACTGATCCTGGCCTTACAATCCCGATACTTATGGCCCTCCTCACCACAAGCATTACACATAACAGGATTTGTGCAGTCTTTTGCCATATGGCCGGAACCATTGCAATTCCTACAAGTTGGCATGTCCTTGCAACTATCCTGGGTATGCCCGAAATTTTTACACCTCCTGCAATACAGTGGGGCATCTGGAAAAAACAAAAAACCACTATTTTTCCCAATTGAAAAATTAAGAGGGGGGTAATGGATGCCTCCCGGGCCTTGGGGATCCTTCCCAAATCTCACAAAAAATTTGTACTTCCCGGTCCAGAGCCCTTCTCCATTCAGGACCCTGTGGGAGTACTGAACATAAATGCAATGTCTTTTCAAAAATAAAGTAATGTCCTCCAGGGAAACAAAAGGGTTGTGCATGAAAACCACAAGTGGGATATCCCCCTTGGAGTATAACACAGTAAAGGTAAGTCCTTCCAGCAAAGGATTTGCCACTCCATTTTTCAGGGCAGTAAACAAATTCTGGCAAGCCGCCATAGAAGATAGCACCAGCACATACCTGCCTTCCCTTCTGAACTCCTGCAGGCATATTATATCGGACTTCCGAATCTTCAGGATGTCAAAAAACACCATGTTGACCAAATATCCCAGGGAAAAATGCAACTTCTTATCTTCAGCGATTTCAATCCGGAATCCATTTTTGACCCGGCTATCACCGGTCCCAGAGAATTGAAGTCGGACTCCCATCGTCCACAACTCCAAGGATCTTCTCCCTGAATCCTCCTGGCTATCTCCCTAAAGCAGCAACCGGCTTAAGCCACCGAAGTGGCGATGCCAGAAGGCCAAGAGACAGCACTCAAGGTATCCTTTTTTTTTTTTTTTTTAAAACCATTCAGGTTAGTTATAAACAACTCAATATAAGCTCATCAACTTAAATGTCGTTGTTTCAACTCTCATCATCATGGTTCATATTTAATTCAGCATAACAAACCAAAGGTATACACAAAAGACGTCATAAACATCAATAAACATCACTAAAATTCACTGATATTTGATCTGGTGCTGCCATTTTTTAAATTTCCAAACGCCCTCTGCATCAGAACCACCACCGCCTTCACTGTCTAATTTATAAATCAAGTATAATCTAGAAAGGATAAGCCCGACACACTTATTAACAGATAAATGCTTCTCTTTGAAAATACCTAAATTCCTCACATCCCACAAACTCTGCATCACACAAGTCATAATTAACCATAGGATTCTATTTTTCACACGACCACATGCACCAATTCCAAACATTGCAACACGCCAGTCAATAAAACTCACACCCGCTAACTCCTTACACAACCCACCTACACACTTCCACACACTGTACGCGTAATCACAGTCCCACATAGTATGCCACACAGTCTCACATCCACCACATCCTTCTCTCGGGCACACTTCCGTTCTGGTCAGACCTCGTCTCTTCTGAACCTGTCGCACAGGCAAAATATTGTGCAAGGACATCCATACAATATCCCTTTGTCTATTAGACATCCCATGCGTTCTCAAACTCTTCCATGCAACCGAGACTTCATTCCCTCTCAAACCCACAATATTACTCTCCACATCATTCTTATGTATTATTTTCATCACCTTCTTAGTCATTCTAAAATCATTCATCGGCACACTCAGTAAATCATGCTTCCTCACAAACTTTTCAATCACCTCATACCAGACCGGACACTTGAAAGCAACAGGCACTCTAGCATCCCTCTTTCTCCAACACAAGCCATACAACATCCAACCAGCAGAATAATTTGCCATATACGCTCCCTTATTTCCTTTATTCAACAAAATAACTACCGTTTTGATATACTGAAGCCCCAGGAAAATCTCAATGTTTGGAAAGGCCATGCCACCATGGTGACATGCCTTAAAAAGACTTTCTCTCTTAAGTTTTTCTATTTTACTACTCCAGAAAAAAGTAAAAACTAACTTTTCCACCCTTTTTATTTTCCTATTAGACGGTGGAAAAACTGTTGCAATAAAAAGCAGAATCGGAAGAATCACCGCTTTTATGACCAAAATCTTACCACTCAAGGTCAAGTCTCTCAGTCGCCAAAAATTTAACTTACGCTCTATGCGCAATCCACACTCCTCCCAGCTCTCCTTACCTTCCAGCTCCTTATTAAATAATACTCCCAGCACTTTGAGAGCACCCTCCTCACATTTAACCCCCTCCATTTTAACCCCTTCATCCCCAAAACATTTAAAACTACATTTATTCCAATTCACTCTAAAACCAGACGCACCACAGAAAAACTCCAAAAGCAACTTAACTCTACTCATAGACGCAACACTTTCACTCACAACCACAACATCATCCATATATCCAAGAACTTTCACATGCTTTCCACCACTTCCCGGTACCAACAAACCTCGCACCACTTTATCACGTCTCACCAAGCACAACAAAGGTTCAATCACACATACAAATAAGACAGGGGACATGGGACACCCCTGCCTTACACCAGACATAATATTCACTTTCTCACTCAACCATCCATTAACAAGAAACTCACTTGACACACAATCATACAAAGACATTAACCCATTCACAAATTTTTTAGGAAATCCCATTCTCTCCAGAACTTTAAACAAAAACACATGCGAGACCCTATCAAACGCTTTCTCAAAATCAATTGTCAGAACCATACACTTCTGTTTCCTTCCCATGCAGTCCCCAATCAAATCCCTTAATAACAATAAGTTATCACTCATACTTCTCCCAGGCACAGCACACACCTGATCCTCATCCACAACATTACCAATCACCTCACGCATACGATTCGCCAACAATTTGCTATAGATTTTGAAATCTGCATTCAGCAGCGTTATAGGTCTCCAATTCTCTAAACACTTTCTCTCACCTTTCCTTTTATACACAAGCACAACCACCCCCTCCTTCATTGATTCACACAACTTACCATTCTCCCACATGTACTTACATATCTCAGTTAAATCAGCACCCAGAAGATCCCATGCTTTCACATAGAATTCTACCGGCAATCCGTCTTTCCCTGGTGTCTTATTCTTTTTAGCACTCTTCATCACGTTTTCTACTTCATCCATAATCACATCCTCATTCAAAATATCACATTCTTCACTACCCAACTTGTTTTCTAACCCATTCAGCACTTCTGAAACAAGACCAGAGTCAATCCATTTTTTATCATATAACTTGCTGTAGAACCTATTCACCTCCTTTATCACATTCTCACCTGACACACACAAACCGTTCCTATCCAGGACTTTATCCATATCAACCTTTCTCCCATTCATTTTCTTAAAAAAGAACCTTGTGCACTTTTCATCTTTCTCAAGATGTTCTATTTTGGTGCGATAGATGATTTCCTTTCCTTTCGCATCCATAACACGCTTTAGTTCACTCTTTGTCTCAGCCAGCTCATCAGACACATCCATCCCACTTTCTCCACACTTCCTTAACCAGTCTATACGCCTGTTTAAATCATTAAATCTTTCCCGATAAATAGCAGCTTTTTTATAGCCCCATTTTTTGAAGAATTTTTTGCAACACACCTTAACCCAGTCCCACCATTCCAGCACACACACAAAATTCCTCTTACATACTCTCCACTCTTTATACTTTATTTTTAATTCATTCATCACATCCTCATCTTCTAACAACCTAACATTCAGCTTCCAAACCCCACCACCATACACACGGTCATCAATCGCACTAAACACACCTCTCAAACACTCATGATCAGAAAAAGGTACAGCATTTTGTTCAAAATTCATACACAACATATTTTTGGAAAACAACATTTTATCTATTCTGGATGCAATACCACCCCTATCAGCATGGTATGTTGGCGGTGGTGGGATGCCAAATTTCAGAGCAGCAGCATCTAGAAGGGAAAAATCAGAAATAAGATTGGATAACTTTTTACCATTTATGTCACAATTCCACCATCATTCCTATTAACACATGAGCCAGACCATACATGCTGACCGTAAGGCCAGTCCTTATCGCTTGGAGCGTCCTCAATCCCACATTCCTGAAGACAAAAGATGTGAGCATTCATCTGTTTAATATAATCTAGGACTACTGCCCTCCTGGATTTAGATCTAATTTGTCTGACATTCAGGGACGCAATGCCCCAACCAGCTTGGGGAGCCATAACATGATGGTGTTATTTACATGACGACAAACAGGCCACTTCTTCTTCAGCCGTTTTCGTCTTCCATCTGGAACTGCAACTCCCCGAATCTGTTTACGTCTGCGGGAATGCCTAAAAAAACATTGGTGTCAGGAAAGAAGACATTCTGAGGGTAACTACGTTCACTCACCGGACTTAAACAATCTTCACCGGCGTCCGCCCAATCCGTTCTGGGCTTTTTACAGGAAGTTCCAGGCTCCTCCTCCTCCTCAGAGGGCCTTGCAAGAGTGAAGTCACCTTGATCTCCACAACTGGTCAACTCCTCCTCAGTAGCTAACCAAGATATACTGGGGCTATTATCAAGAGAACCCTCCAACTCCCCCTCCCCACAGACATCAGACTGATGAGGGAGCTCACATTCAACCTCAGTAAGTTCCAAACCTGCCACCTCTGGGCTGGGAGACTCAGTTTCGGGCAGGGCCTCCTCATGCGCATCCATGATTTCAGGTTCCTCAATAAGAACCGGGTCTGTAACCTGTGGAATGTCAACAACAGCAGCAGGGGCGCAGCTGCCCCACCTGTGACCTCAGCGTAAGACCTAGGACTGATCCTGGCCTTACAATCCCGATACTTATGGCCCTCCTCACCACAAGCATTACACATAACAGGATTTGTGCAGTCTTTTGCCATATGGCCGGAACCATTGCAATTCCTACAAGTTGGCATGTCCTTGCAACTATCCTGGGTATGCCCGAAATTTTTACACCTCCTGCAATACAGTGGGGCATCTGGAAAAAACAAAAAAACACTATTTTTCCCAATTGAAAAATTAAGAGGGGGGTAATGGATGCCTCCCGGGCCTTGGGGATCCTTCCCAAATCTCACAAAAAATTTGTACTTCCCGGTCCAGAGCCCTTCTCCATTCAGGACCCTGTGGAGTACTGAACATAAATGCAATGTCTTTTCAAAAATAAAGTAATGTCCTCCAGGGAAACAAAAGGGTTGTGCATGAAAACCACAAGTGGGATATCCCCCTTGGAGTATAACACAGTAAAGGTAAGTCCTTCCAGCAAAGGATTTGCCACTCCATTTTTCAGGGCAGTAAACAAATTCTGGCAAGCCGCCATAGAAGATAGCACTAGCACATACCTGCCTTCCCTTCTGAACTCCTGCAGGCATATTATATCGGACTTCCGAATCTTCAGGATGTCATAAAACACCATGTTGACCAAATATCCCAGGGAAAAATGCAACTTCTTATCTTCAGCGATTTCTATCCGGAATCCATTTTTGACCCGGCTATCACCGGTCCCAGAGAATTGAAGTCGGACTCCCATCGTCCACAACTCCAAGGATCTTCTCCCTGAATCCTCCTGGCTGTCTCCCTAAAGCAGCAACCGGCTTAAGCCACCGAAGTGGTGATGCCAAAAGGCCAAGAGACAGCACTCAAGGTATCCAGGACACTTTGCACCTCGTCAGTGCAAAGCGGAGATCTGGTTTGGCTGTGTGAGAGGCGTCAGACCATTGTCCAAGAAATATCGTCACTCCTTGCGGAGATCAACATGCTAAGCATGCCGAGATGAGGAGACTTAAAGCCGCAATGCTCCTCTGGGAAATATGCTAATTATGCAAATTGTCTCTTCAGAGAGGAAGAGAGCTAGAACTCTAGTGCCACCTTTTGGAAGGTAGCAATCCTACAAGTCAATGTCGACCCTTTAACGAGCCTTATCACATGACCTAGGATAATAGCCAAACCAGAATCTCAAGTTGCAGACACTGTGTTTTGGGGTTCAGCCCCTCGTCAGTGCAAAGAGGAGATCTGGTTTGGCTGTGTGAGAGGCGTCAGACCATTGTCCAAGAAATATCGTCACTCCTTGCGGAGATCAACATGCTAAGCATGCCGAGATGAGGAGACTTAAAGCCGCAATGCTCCTCTGGGAAATATGCTAATTATGCAAATTGTCTCTTCAGAGAGGAAGAGAGCTAGAACTCTAGTGCCACCTTTTGGAAGGTAGCAATCCTACAAGTCAATGTCGACCCTTTAACAAGCCTTATCACATGACCTAGGATAATAGCCAAACCAGAATCTCAATTTGCAGACACTGAAGAGATAATTTGCATAATTAGCATATTTCCCAGAGGAGCATTGTGGCTTTAAGTCTCCTCATCTCGGCATGCTTAGCATGTTGATCTCCGCAAGGAGTGACGATATTTCTTGGACAATGGTCTGACGCCTCTCACACAGCCAAACCAGATCTCTGCTTTGCACTGACGAGGTGCAAAGTGTCCTGGATACCTTGAGTGCTGTCTCTTGGCCTTCCGGCATCGCCACTTCGGTGGCTTAAGCCGGTTGCTGCTTTAGGGAGATAGCCAGGAGGATTCAGGGAGAAGATCCTTGGAGTTGTGGACGATGGGAGTCCGACTTCAATTCTCTGGGACCGGTGATAGCCGGGTCAAAAATGGATTCCGGATTGAAATCGCTGAAGATAAGAAGTTGCATTTTTCCCTGGGATATTTGGTCAACATGGTGTTTTATGACATCCTGAAGATTCGGAAGTCCGATATAATATGCCTGCAGGAGTTCAGGAGGGAAGGCAGGTATGTGCTGGTGCTATCTTCTATGGCGGCTTGCCAGAATTTGTTTACTGCCCTGAAAAATGGAGTTGCAAATCCTTTGCTGGAAGGACTTACCTTTACTGTGCTATACTCTAAGGGGGATATCCCACTTGTGGTTTTCATGCACAACCCTTTTGTTTCCCTGGAGGACATTTCTTTATTTTTGAAAAGACATTGCATTTATGTTCAGTACTCCCACAGGGTCCTGAATGGAGAAGGGCTCTGGACCGGGAAGTACAAATTTTTTGTGAGATTTGGGATGGATCCCCAAGGCCCGGGAGGCATCCATTACCCCCCTCTTAATTTTTCAATTGGGAAAAATAGTGGTTTTTTGTTTTTTCCAGATGCCCCACTGTATTGCAGGAGGTGTAAAAATTTCGGGCATACCCAGGATAGTTGCAAGGACATGCCAACTTGTAGGAATTGCAATGGTTCCGGCCATATGGCAAAAGACTGCACAAATCCTGTTATGTGTAATGCTTGTGGTGAGGAGGGCCATAAGTATCGGGATTGTAAGGCCAGGATCAGTCCTAGGTCTTACGCTGAGGTCACAGGTGGGGCAGCTGCGCCCCCTGCTGCTGTTGTTGACATTCCACAGGTTACAGACCCGGATATTATTGAGGAACCTGAAATCATGGATGCACATGAGGAGGCCCTGCCCGAAACGGAGACTCCCAGCCCAGAGGTGGCAGGTTTGGAACTTGCTGAGGTTGAATGTGAGCTCCCTTATCAGTCTGATGTCTGTGGGGAGGGGGAGTTGGAGGGTTCTCTTGGTAATACCCCCAGTATATCTTGGTTAGCTACTGAGGAGGAGTTGACCAGTTGTGGAGATCAAGGTGACTTCACTCTTGCAAGGCCCTCTGAGGAGGAGGAGGAGCCTGGAACTTCCTGTAAAAAGCCCAGAACGGATTGGGCGGACGCCGGTGAAGATTGTTTAAGTCCGGTGAGTGAACGTAGTTACCCTCAGAATGTCTTCTCTCCTGACACCAATGTTTTTTTAGGCATTCCCGCAGACGTAAACAGATTCGGGGAGTTGCAGTTCCAGATGGAAGACGAAAACGGCTGAAGAAGAAGTGGCCTGTTTGTCGTCATGTAAATAACACCATCATGCTATGGCTCCCCAAGCTGGTTGGGGCATTGCGTCCCTGAATGTCAGACAAATTAGATCTAAATCCAGGAGGGCAGTCGTCCTAGATTACATTAAACAGATGAATGCTCACATCTTTTGTCTTCAGGAATGTGGGATTGAGGACGCTCCAAGCGATAAGGACTGGCCTTACGGTCAGCATGTATGGTCTGGCTCATGTGTTAATAGGAATGATGGTGTAGGGATATTAATGGGTAACAGGGAGATTAGTTTAGATAGCTACACGGTGGTAGAGGTGGGTAGATGTATAATTGCACATGTTAGCTATAGGGGTGGCGGGCTAGAATTATTAATGTGTACTGTCCATCAGGAAAGGATGGGAAAAAGGAGCGTCTGGCTCTTTTGGAAAAATTAAGTTTGTTTCTTCCAGGCAAAATGCCTACAGTTTTAGTTTGAGACTTTAATTGCATCACAGAAGGGAATTGTGACATAACTGGTAAAAAGTTATCCAATCTTATTTCTGATTTTTCCCTTCTAGATGCTGCTGCTCTGAAATTTGGCATCCCACCACCGCCAACATACCATGCTGATAGGGGTGGTATTGCATCCAGAATAGATAAAATGTTGTTTTCCAAAAATATGTTGTGTATGAATTTTGAACAAAATGCTGTACCTTTTTCTGATCATGAGTGTTTGAGAGGTGTGTTTAGTGCGATTGATGACCGTGTGTATGGTGGTGGGGTTTGGAAGCTGAACGTTAGGTTGTTAGAAGATGAGGATGTGATGAATGAATTAAAAATAAAGTATAAAGAGTGGAGAGTATGTAAGAGGAATTTTGCGTGTGTGCTGGAATGGTGGGACTGGGTTAAGGTGTGTTGCAAAAAATTCTTCAAAAAATGGGGCTATAAAAAAGCTGCTATTTATCGGAAAAGATTTAATGATTTAAACAGGCGTATAGACTGGTTAAGGAAGTGTGGAGAAAGTGGGATGGATGTGTCTGATGAGCTGGCTGAGACAAAGAGTGAACTAAAGCGTGTTATGGATGCGAAAGGAAAGGAAATCATCTATCGCACCAAAATAGAACATCTTGAGAAAGATGAAAAGTGCACAAGGTTCTTTTTTAAGAAAATGAATGGGAGAAAGGTTGATATAGATAAAGTCCTGGATAGGAACGGTTTGTGTGTGTCAGGTGAGAATGTGATAAAGGAGGTGAATAGGTTCTACAGCAAGTTATATGATAAAAAATGGATTGACTCTGGTCTTGTTTCAGAAGTGCTGAATGGGTTAGAAAACAAGTTGGGTAGTGAAGAATGTGATATTTTGAATGAGGATGTGATTATGGATGAAGTAGAAAACGTGATGAAGAGTGCTAAAAAGAATAAGACACCAGGGAAAGACGGATTGCCGGTAGAATTCTATGTGAAAGCGTGGGATTTCCTGGGTGCTGATTTGACTGAGATATGTAAGTACATGTGGGAGAATGGTAAGTTGTGTGAATCAATGAAGGAGGGGGTGGTTGTGCTTGTGTATAAGAAAGGTGAGAGAAAGTGTTTAGAGAATTGGAGACCTATAACGCTGCTGAATGCAGATTACAAAATCTATAGCAAATTGTTGGCGAATCGTATGCGTGAGGTGATTGGTAATGTTGTGGATGAGGATCAGGTGTGTGCGGTGCCTGGGAGAAGTATGAGTGATAACTTATTGTTATTAAGGGATTTGATTGGGGACTGCATGGGAAGGAAACAGAAGTGTATGGTTCTGACAATTGATTTTGAGAAAGCGTTTGATAGGGTCTCGCATGTGTTTTTGTTTAAAGTTCTGGAGAGAATGGGATTTCCTAAAAAATTTGTGAATGGGTTAATGTCTTTGTATGATTGTGTGTCAAGTGAGTTTCTTGTTAATGGATGGTTGAGTGAGAAAGTGAATATTATGTCTGGTGTAAGGCAGGGGTGTCCCATGTCCCCTGTCTTATTTGTATGTGTGATTGAACCTTTGTTGTGCTTGGTGAGACGTGATAAAGTGGTGCGAGGTTTGTTGGTACCGGGGAGTGGTGGAAAGCATGTGAAAGTTCTTGGATATATGGATGATGTTGTGGTTGTGAGTGAAAGTGTTGCGTCTATGAGTAGAGTTAAGTTGCTTTTGGAGTTTTTCTGTGGTGCGTCTGGTTTTAGAGTGAATTGGAATAAATGTAGTTTTAAATGTTTTGGGGATGATGGGGTTAAAATGGAGGGGGTTAAATGTGAGGAGGGTGCTCTCAAAGTGCTGGGAGTATTATTTAATAAGGAGCTGGAAGGTAAGGAGAGCTGGGAGGAGTGTGGATTGCGCATAGAGCGTAAGTTAAATTTTGGCGACTGAGAGACTTGACCTTGAGTGGTAAGATTTTGGTCATAAAAGCGGTGATTCTTCCGATTCTGCTTTTTATTGCAACAGTTTTTCCACCGTCTAATAGGAAAATAAAAAGAGTGGAAAAGTTAGTTTTTACTTTTTTCTGGAGTAGTAAAATAGAAAAACTTAAGAGAGAAAGTCTTTTTAAGGCATGTCACCATGGTGGCATGGCCTTTCCAAACATTGAGATTTTTCTGGGGCTTCAGTATATCAAAACGGTAGTTATTTTGTTGAATAAAGGAAATAAAGGAGCATATATGGCAAGATATTCTGCTGGTTGGATGTTGTATGGCTTGTGTTGGAGAAAGAGGGATGCTAGAGTGCCTGTTGCTTTCAAGTGTCCGGTCTGGTATGAGGTGATTGAAAAGTTTGTGAGGAAGCATGATTTACTGAGTGTGCCGATGAATGATTTTAGAATGGCTAAGAAGGTGATGAAAATAATACATAAGAATGATGTGGAGAGTAATATTGTGGGTTTGAGAGGAATGAAGTCTCGGTTGCATGGAAGAGTTTGGGAACGCATGGGATGTCTAATAGACAAAGGGATATTGTACGGATGTCCTTGCACAATATTTTGCCTGTGCGACAGGTTCAGAAGAGACGAGGTCTGACCAGAACGGAAGTGTGCCCGAGAGAAGGTTGTGGTGGATGTGAGACTGTGTGGCATACTATGTGGGACTGTGATTACGCGTACAGTGTGTGGAAGTGTGTAGGTGGGTTGTGTAAGGAATTAGCGGGGGTGAGTTTGTTTAACTGGCGCGTTGCAATGTTTGGAATTGGTGCATGTGGTCGTGTGAAAAATAGAATCCTATGGTTAATTATGACTTGTGTGATGCAGAGTTGTGGGATGTGAGGATTTAGGAATTTCAAGAGAAGCATTTATCTGTGAATAAGTGTGTCGGGCTGATCCTTTCTAGATTATACTTGATTTATAAATTAGATAGTGAAGGCGGTGGTGGTTCTGATGCAGAGGGCGTTTGGAAATTTAAAAATGGCAGCCTGATCAAATATCAGTGAATTTTAGTGATGTTTATTGATGTTTATGACGTCTTTTGTGTATACCTTTAGTTTGTTATGCTGAATTAAATATGAACCATGATGATGAGAGTTGAAACAACGACGTTTAAGTTGATGAGCTTATATTGAGTTGTTTATACTAACCTGAATGGTTTTAAAAAAAAAAAAAAAAAAAAAAAAAGAAACACAGTGTCTGCAAATTGAGATTTTGGTTTGGCTATTATCCTAGGTCATGTGATAAGGCTCGTTAAAGGGTCGACATTGACTTGTAGGATTGCTAAACACTTCCAAAAGTTGCACTAGAGTTCTAGCTCTCATTGGCCTTCTTACTCCGAAGAGACATATTTGACAAATTAAAGCAAAAATTTCCAGAGAGAGAACACAGTGTCTGCAATGAGATCTGTTGTATTATCTAGTCATGTAGCTCGTTAAGTCACATGACTTGTAGTTGCTCTTCCAAGGTGCACTAGATTCTACTCCTTCTTGAGAGACAATTGTATTGATATTCGTGAGCATGCGGCTTAGTTCTATTCGGCAGTTTGATTGATCTCCGAGGTACGTTTCTTGGACAATGGTCTGACGCCTCTCACACAGCCAAACCAGATCTCCGCTTTGCACTGACGAGGGGCTGAACCCCGAAACACAGTGTCTGCAAATTGAGATTCTGGTTTGGCTATTATCTTAGGTCATGTGATAAGGCTCGTTAAAGGGTCGACATTGACTTGTAGGATTGCTACCTTCCAAAAGGTGGCACTAGAGTTCTAGCTCTCTTCCTCTCTGAAGAGACAATTTGCATAATTAGCATATTTCCCAGAGGAGCATTGCGGCTTTAAGTCTCCTCATCTCGGCATGCTTAGCATGTTGATCTCCGCAAGTTGTGACGATATTTCTTGGACAATGGTCTGACGCCTCTCACACAGCCAAACCAGATCTCCGCTTCGCACTGACGAGGGGCTGAACCCTGAAACACAGTATCTGCAAATTGAGATTCTGGTTTGGCTATTATCCTAGGTCATGTGATAAGGCTCGTTAAAGGGTCAACATTGACTTGTAGGATTGCTACCTTCCAAAAGGTGGCACTAGAGTTCTAGCTCTCTTCCTCTCTGAAGAGACAATTTGCATAATTCTCTATAAGAGTGGCATTGCCCCATTATAATTATTGGTAGCACCATCTTGCCCTATATATAGACCGTTTATATATCTACACATGTGATTGATTTTTTTTTTTTCTGTGTGTTCACCTTATGTAATGGCACTTGCCCGTTATGTGAATTGATGACATCAATATACTTCACATGTGGAATTTATCTAAAATATGTAATTATGGGTGATACATATATCGACTATGCTTGGTATTATATCTGCGATTATACCTATACGTGTATATGGACGTTGTTTTGGTATCCCTGCTATGTTCAAATTCATGTGGTGACTTATGCACGTCACTTTTTTCAGCTCCTTTGCTACCATTGATAGTATCATTTTTAAATTAATAAATTTGTATTTTTCTGAATATGGACTTTTTGCACTGTTTTTTTCTGTGGTCTTTCTAATGCTATGTATGCAGTGTGTCCTATATAGTCCAGTGAGATTGAGTTGTCCCTATTAGACTATATATACACTTGTTATTATTATGTCATTCTGGGGTCACCTTAAGTGTCATCCTGTTCTCCGTGGTAATGTTGCTGTAGTCATGCAAGGTTGTTTCTTGATTGTGGTCCTCAATAGAAATCGGTTCCTCGGTGATCACAAAATTATGTAGGACCACGCACGCGTTAACAACATCATCAACAGTCTCTGTCTTCAAGTTTATCGCAGTCAAAAGGACACGCCATTTGGCTGTCATAAACCCAAACGCTTACTCCACCATCCGTCTGGCTCTTGTGAGGTGGTAGTTGAAAATTCTCTTTGTATGGGTCAATCCTCTGCTGGCGTACGGCTTCAAGAGGTGTTCGGACAGCTGGAATGCCTCATCACCTACACACACGAAAGGCATAGGTGGGCCAGAGGTTTGAGACAGTGGCCTAGGGGTGGAAACTGAAAAGTGTTTCCGTACAGTCTCCACCCCATAGCAGAAAGTTTAAACACTTGAGAGTCATTGGACCGTACATAAGACCCAATGTCCACAGCAATAAATTTGTACTCCGCATCAGCAATAGCCATCAGGACGACCGAAAAATATTTCTTGTAGTTAAAGAACTCTGATCCGGTTCCTGCAGGCTTTTGAATGCGGATGTTTTTGCCATCAACAGCGCCCAGGCAATTTGGAAACTGGCAGATGCGGAGAAACTGGTCCGCTATTTCAAGCCACCGGTCTGTAGTTGGCTCTGGAAGAAATTCTCCAACCAAGCAGTCCCACAGAGCACGACAAGTGTACTTGATGATGCCTGATAGCGTAGAAATTCCAAGGTGATACTGGAAATGGAGCGATGACAGTGTTTCTCCAGTTGCCAGAAATCTGTAGACAAAATAGAAAAAATCAATTATTTCACAATCACAGCATTACATAGCAGAACTCAGCTATAACTATTGGAGATTCCAAAAATAAAAAAATAAAGGAAAAACAGACTGTTTTTGACCATGTTTTATTGTACTGATATGGTTCCCTTGTTGTCCTGTGATATTAAAAAAAATTAGAACAATACAAGTGTGCTCAAGCAAGCAGATCCAATACATATATCTTACCTTATAGTGACCATGAGACGCTCCGCCGGAGAAATCGAGAAGCGACAATAGGTGTCGGATCTTCGGATTTGTTCTCCAACACGCTCCAGCAAACAGTCAAAATTCTTTCGTCATCCGAAGATAGGCAAAAAATTTCTCAGGGTTTTCTCTAAGCTCCATGTTGAGTGTAGAATACACACCACGGGTCTCTGTGCTGTGATGGGGTGGATCCACATACGGCGTCATCGTTGGCGCTGACACATAATGCGCTGCTCGATCGTTCTCTCATTCTCCATAACGATAATCTTCAAGCGATTCGCCTCCGCTGTAAAATCCACCAGATTCTTGAAGATATTGCCAATAATAACATCCATGTTCACCAGTCACTTGCTACTTGCTCTTCTCTCCAACCTGCACTTGCTCCTCTACAACCTGTCAAATATGGGCTGTAGGAACAGTGTATATATAGGATTACAGTAGCCAATCATGTTTGGAACCCCAAAAAAGGGCGTTTTTAAAAACCGGATCCGGCGTAATCCGTCGATAAACGGATAAAAAAACGGATACACCGGATGAGACGGATCCGGTTTTTGTTCGGATGCCCGAGACGGATCCGGTGAAAAACCGGAAGCGTCTCATCCGGTTTTACATACTAGTTGCCGGATTCAGCGATCCGGCAAAACGCCGGTGGCGCCGTCAGGCGCAAAACGGATGTGTGAAAGAGGCCTTAGTCGTGAACTATAGAGCAAATAACCATTGGAGACAAACTTAACTTAATGAGATAAGTGGTGGTAATTCCACTGGTAGGTGAAAACTACAGAAGCCATGCTTCTGCAACCTAGATGTCCCAGGAGCACTGAAGGCTGTGATTAACTGTAGGAGTCACATGATTAGAACAGCACATCATGGAGTGTTTTAGTCAATTGCATACTTTAGCGGTTTTATAACATCCAGAATGTGCAGACAAAGCTTATAGAACCTGCACTGAACACCAGGGTGTCCAGCACTATATAAATGGGTGTGACAGTAAGTATTACATCTTTTGGTATTTTTTCAATAATCAATGTCATATATGTTTTTTAAATACTGGATATCCCTTTTAAATATCCCTTGAGGTAGAGTAGCTCACTTGGCTGGACACAGAGGTAAAAACAGAACACTGTCTATTTAAAAACGCGCTTGGTTTATTGAAGGCAGCATAAATAAAGCTGTGTAAAAAAAACACAGCCCTCTGGGCAAAACTGCAAAAACAAACAAAACAAAACACAGTCCTTCTTCCAGCGGGGATCAGCCCGCTCATGGTTAGCAATGTCCACGGTTCAGGTCCTTTACCATACAACATGGGCACAAACACTTTCCTGGAGTTCTTCCTTTCCAGGCACACAGAAAACTGCTGATGATGGTGCATCCCCGAGACTTGGGTAAACGCACCAAAAAATCCATCTCGACCATCTTCCAGGGCCTGTCTGCCACCGGCAAAGGGAAAAGTAGCCCAGTTGGCCGTTGTTGAGTGGATTTATTCTTGGCGCAGGAGACGCATGCCTGAACATACTCCCTGAAGTCACGGGCCATCTGCGGCCACCAGTATGTCCGCGCCAGCAACTCAGAAGCCCTTTTTGTCCCACACGGTATTACTATATTGAAGAGGTTTGTTTTACCAGCTAGAAGACACATAGTACCACACAGTAGTTACAGTAATATAGACACATATGGCAGCAGCGGCTCAGTATTGGGGTATCAGCAGGATTAGGAGTTTCTGAAGGTTGGGAATAGATGTGGAAAGTGCTGAAGATATGAGACTTGAAATGTGTCTTTGTTGAAGAACATCAGCAGTAAGTCACCATCTATAACTGTGCTGTGATAACTTATATGTTCCGTAGGACTGGTATCAACCACTGACCATATGGTGGTCATATCAATGTTGGTCTTTAATAGTGATGAGTGAGCACTAAAATGCATGGGTGCTCGTTGTTCGGGTCGAGCAAATAAGAATACTCGAGTGCTCGACTCGAGCAACGAGCTCAATGTAAGTGAGAAAACCAGGCATTTAAAAACGTCTGATATTGATGTAAACAGTGCTCAAATGACATTGGAACATCATGGGGAATACCACTGGTAGAATTTCTGACACCCAGATCACAGCTGTGAACAATGTTGTTATGCCACTTTTACAGGCGCACAATAAAACATACAAAAACTATGCCAAAATGGATTTTTCAGGGATATATGTTAAGGAACATCTTTTTAGGGTAATGATTTGTATGTAAGGCAAAATAAATAACCCAAAAGAAAAATGTTGCTCCACCTCTTGGGATAACTTCACCAGTAGCGCTTTTGATGCGTTTTTCAAATTTAACATTGCTTTCACCCAAGACAAATGCACCCACTGTGAAATGTCATTTAACATTTTACAAACTTATTTTGCCATGTGGTATGTGACACATCATCAGACACATGCTGTTTCACTTATGAATGAGGGACTCTGAAAATCACAAACTCTATTTTTATTGTGCCAGCAATGGGCCCTCACTTTTCTTAGAGAGCCACCAGCCGGCTATGCTTTGTTGTTCCCATTATTAAACAGTGGGTCCCTTATACTGTTATTGCATATGCAGTGAGTGGCAGGGCTGCCCAAAATTTGGATGCACCCCCAGAACCCTTTGAACAGACATCATGGATGACCACATGCAACCAAAGTTGCAAGGATTCATTTGGTACGCCCACACTTTTTGTCTATGCATTGAATGCAAGGCCTGCCCTGTCCCAAAGTTACACGCACACCAATAAGCTTTTGAACCCACGTACTGGATGGACACATGAAACCAAAGTTCCCATTAAGCTTTATTTGCTACTGCCATACTGTTTGCCCAGGCATTGAATGCAAGGCCTGCTCTGCCCTAACATTACACGCATCCTAATAACCCTTTGAAGCCACGTAATGGATGGCCACATTAAACCAGACATTCCATTGAGCTTTATTTGGTACTGACATACTATTTGCATAGGCATTGAATGTAAGGCCTGCCAGTTCCCAAAGTTACATGCACCCAAATAAAGGTACTGCCACACTAAACGTTCCCGCTAACGATCACGATAACGACGCTATCGTTGGCGAGATCGTTTTAAGGTCGCTAGTAGCTGCCATACTTGACGATCTCATTAACGACGCATCATCGGTTAGCGATCTTTTTAACGACTTTGGCGGTCGTTGGGATGTGCCACACTGCATGTACTGTGAAAGATCACGACCTCGATAGGCGTGACTGAGCGCGACCTTTTGCACGCCCCTTGTCACAGATTGGTGGTCACTATGTGTGTCATAGATATTTATCACAGCTCTCCCGCTTTGTGATTGGATGACCGCGTCATAAAAGACAACGTATCAGCACTCCTCCATTGCTCTCGAGCAGAAGCGGTTCTTTTCACCCAGTGTGTCCTGCTAGTCTTGGTAGCTACTGCGATCCGGTTTACACCACTATTTCGGTTGCTACTTTCTACGTTGGAGTTTTTGCGATCGTCTGTGGAGTATCCTCTGCGATCCAGTTGTGACGCTATTTTCCCTATTTCTTTTTTCAGAATCACACAAGTTTTGTAAGGTAGGTAATTTTTTTTTTGTCACATTTAATTTTTCTTTTGTCTTTCATTGTACCGATCCATTTTAGATCTCTGCTGTTGTTAACCATTGTTGTCCATCATGTTTTTTCATTGTTTTGTTCAGGCACGCCCACCATTTTATGATCCCAGCTCTATCTATGTTTACTCCTGCGTCGCCCACAACCACCATTTTGTGATCCCTGCTGTGTTCTATGTTGTAGACTATGTAAGCATTTTATTTAACCATTCTGCTGTTCTCACATAATCATTTTTTTATTACAGATGGCTGATAAGCAGGAGTTTTTGCGTGATTTTATCGAGCTGTACCGCACAATGCCGTGCCTCTGGAAAATTAAGTCTGCAGATTACAGTAACCGGTTGAAAAAGAAGGACGCCTACCAAAAACTGGCGGAGCTCTGCAGGAGCCATTACCCTGATGAACCGGCGGATGAGTCAACGGTTAAAAAACGGATTCAGGGCCTCCGCACGGTTTATAAAAAAGAGCTCAATAAAGTTATCAATTCAACCAAATCTGGAGTCGGGGCCGAAGAAGTTTATGTCCCCAAACTGTGGTACTTTGATCTGTTAGCTTTTACAAGGGACCAGGAAGTACCCAGAGAAGGGACATCCATTTCGGATCTAGACCCGGTGATCCAGCCGGACACCCCTGTCATACATGTAAGTACCTTTGTATTACAACACATTTTAATGTACATGCCAAAGTGGACTTAAATTTAAAAAATATTATTGTGAAATGTAGATAAAATGGCAGAATATATCCCTTCATGTACTGATAATTTATCTAGCTCAACGGTTGAGGCCTTTCCATTAAAAAGTGTCGTTTTCACATTTTTGCTGTATATGGATGTTATTGTGTGAAGATTAATTTGTTTTTCTTTGTGATTTACCATTTGTTTTTTGTTCATGCAGGACACAGAAGAGGCGGTCTCCACACCTGCAACTGAAGAAGACAGCATGCCGGATCACATAGACGAAGTAGTCGAGCCACCATCATCTGTGCGGAGGCGGCTTTCACTTTCAGGAACGAAAAGGAAGGCTCCCACCTCGGCTCCCACCTCGGCTACTCCTGAATTGGTGGAAATTGCTAAAAAACTTCTTACAGCAGAAAAAGAAACTAAAATAACTGGCTTTGCATATTTTGCGAATGAGAGGCTCCCTACTCTGGATCCTGTTCAGCGGCTTCATGCAGAGAGACTGATGTTAGAGGTACTGAATCAAGCGTCTTTTGGAAACCTGGACAACACATATGTCGTCATGCCAAGACCGCAGCAGTACCCGGACTATTCATGGCCGCACAATCCTGTGCCAAACCCAGTTGGGATACACCCAAACGTTGGTGCTCCCCCTTATTTTTATTCACCGCAGAGGCAGCGTGGTAATGGCAATGATCCATCTTACCAGCAGTTGTAGGTTTTAAAATGTTTTACTAAAGTTTTTTTTGGTTTTTATATTTTTACATTGATACCTTTTTTAATAAAAAACTTATTTATCTAATGAATTGTGGTCTTTTCTTATGTGATGTCAACTATTAAAATGTTGTATTTTTATTACATCTACTTGTCACACATGGGGTCATGGGAGTACCAGCTATCATAGGTGTTCCATCATAGGGAAAAAATGAAATGAAAAAAATATCAAAAATTAACATTTTTTTTTTAAGGCACTGGTCACACTAGCGCTAAAACCTTATACTAAAAATAATACACCACAGCTGCGTAGATAAACGTAAAATATTAAATATATATTTATGTCATATATATATATTTTTTTTTTTAAATAAAGATATAAACATTAAATAAAAAAAAAAAACATAACAAAATAAAAAAAATATAAACAAATTATTAACAAAATCAAAAAAAAAAAAATTCAAAAAAAAAAAATTAATGAGGGCCCCGGTGTCCAGCCGCTGCCCTCTCCAGCATCATCCCGTGTTGATGCAGAGCTCCCATCGTTCTTTGCAGCGCTGCCACCGCAGTTTGCATCGCTGCCACAGCGCTGCTCACTTCCGTCATCAGCCGGCGGTGGGGTACCAACAGGTCCTGGGCAGTGGGGATTTCTGTGGAGGTAAAGGTAACAGTTAATAGTGAATTCTGTTGCAACATCAACATGTACATGTTATGTTAATTAACACTTACGGTTGTCGTCAGACGACCCGCTCACTGCCCACCCAGAACCTGTTGGTCCGCCGGCTAGGGAAACACAGAAAAAAATTTTTATATTACAACAGCCATTACACACATAAGACCTTACAAAGTTCTCAAACATGTCTGACGCTTATATCATGTGCGTTAATTACCTGATGGGGAGCCTGCATCCGTGTGACGGGATGATGCTGGAGAGAAGCCATAGGAAGGTGAGGTGCTGGATGACCCCAACTGTGGAGGGGGGGTTGCTGCCAGGGAAGGGGCTGAAGGGATGGAGAGGTGTGGTGAGGATGGTGGTGGAGGGGTAGCCGGAGATGGAGGTGGAGGGGTAGCCGGGGAAGGAGATGGAGGTGGAGGGGTAGCCGCAGCAGCTGGTGAAGGTGGTGCTGTAAATAAAATATACAATTCAGTCAAATAATCCTTCTACTAACCCCGTTACTGCCAGTACTTCCATCTATGCCTGTAAACCCCCTCACGACTGGTACTCCCTTCACTGCCTGCCCTATCACTGTCGGTACTCCCATCACTGCGGGTGCATTGATATAGGTAGATAAGGCTACTTGCGTTTTTTGTCGCAGCGCATCTTGCGCTATCGGACGCATGCGCAATGTTCCCCTACCTTTAACATGGCGGGCGCAGGGTTTAGCGCTTGCACGCGTTCATGTGCGTTTGTCGTGCGCTGCGCATTTTCCCGGTGTGAACGCATACGCGCTAGACGCTACATGTTGCAATTTTTTTTTCGGTCAAAAAAAAAAAAAAAAAAAAGGATTGAGACAGAGATGATAGAGCCAGAGATGATGGAGACAGAGATGATGGAGCCAGAGATAATGGAGCCAGAGATGATGGAGACAGATGATGGAGGCAGAGATAATGGAGGCAGAGATGATGGAGCCAGAGATGATGGAGCCAGAGATGATGGAGACAGATGATGGAGGCAGAGATAATGGAGGCAGAGATAATGGAGCCAGAGATGATGGAGACAGATGATGGAGGCAGAGATAATGGAGGCAGAGATGATGGAGCCAGAGATGATGGAGCCAGAGATGATGGAGACAGATGATGGAGGCAGAGATAATGGAGGCAGAGATGATGGAGCCAGAGATAATGGAGCCAGAGATGATGGAGACAGATGATGGAGGCAGAGATAATGGAGGCAGAGATGATGGAGCCAGAGATAATGGAGCCAGAGATGATGGAGACAGATGATGGAGGCAGAGATAATGGAGGCAGAGATGATGGAGCCAGAGATGATGGAGCCAGAGATGATGGAGACAGATGATGGAGGCAGAGATAATGGAGGCAGAGATGATGGAGCCAGAGATGATGGAGCCAGAGATGATGGAGACAGATGATGGAGGCAGAGATAATGGAGGCAGAGATAATGGAGGCAGAGATGATGGAGCCAGAGATGATGGAGCCAGAGATGATGGAGACAGATGATGGAGGCAGAGATAATGGAGGCAGAGATAATGGAGGCAGAGATGATGGAGCCAGAGATGATGGAGCCAGAGATGATGGAGACAGAGATGATAGAAATGTGACACATAGACAACGCATGCGCCAAAACAACCCAAAAGCATGCAAAAACGCATGAAATCGCAGACAAACGCTGGTTTTTTTTGTCGAAATGCGCATGCTGATGCGACTAAATATCGCAGCGTTTATAAGCGTTTGCATGCGTTTTTTAATGCGCTTCATGTGCGCTCGAAACGCATCGCTAAAAAATGCAAGTGTGAAAGTAGCCTACCCCACAAAACATAACCTATCCAGATACCCTCATCAATACTCACTCAGAGGCCTGCGGAGCTGGGCCCGGATGCTGGCGACCCTCTCGCGTGAGCGATATCGCAGGTCCGCCAGCTTCTTTCTGATTTGCGCTTTTGTGCGCACCACATTATACCTCCTCTGCAGGCCCCGCTGGATCCTCTGCAGGCATAACCTTTTGTGGCGCATTGGATGTGCCACAGGTAGCCTGCAGTGGTAGTCCCAGAGGTCCGTCTTCTTTATCAGATAACGGACCTCTTCATCAGCCCATTTGGGCCCACGCTGTCTCGCC
Organism: Oophaga sylvatica; assembly: GCA_033576555.1. Lineage (NCBI taxonomy): Eukaryota > Metazoa > Chordata > Amphibia > Anura > Dendrobatidae > Oophaga > Oophaga sylvatica. The sequence goes on along the minus strand of JARQOD010000001.1, from coordinate 752,994,446 downwards.
GCCATTGCCGCCATCACAAACAACAGAGCATTGGGCGACGCCAGCGCCATGACGTCACAGCGTGCGCACGTTACGTGCGACCGCACCGCGACGCTAAACGGGGTTTTGCGATTGAAAAGTAACCGCAGCAGCCATGCGGCAGAAGCACAGATATGAAATGCTGTTGCAATCGCAATACCACTGTTCCAAGGTAGGCGATCACAATGGCGTGTCATGTCTTTATGGCTGGGGATCGTGACAATCTAGCAAATCACAAATGGCTTTTTGCATGTTTGCATGTGTAGTTGCAGTGTCAAATAGCGATCCAAATAACATCGCATATCTTGATAGCTGGGGCTCGCTAATCCCCTTTGCAAAGTCAATGGCTTTTTGCATAGCGTGAGTAGTCAAATAGCGATCACAATAACATAGCATATCTTGATGGCTGGGGCTCGCTAATCCCCTTTGCAAGTCACAATGGCTTTTTGCATAGCGTGAGTAGTCAAATAGCGATCACAATAACCTCGCATATTTTGATGGCTGGGGTCGCTAATCCCCTTTGCAAGTCACAATGGCTTTTTGAATAGCGTGGGTAGTCAAATAGCGATCACAATAACATCGCATATTTTGATGGCTGGGGCTCGCTAATCCCCTTTGCAAATCACAAATGGCTTTTTGCATGTTTGCATGTGTAGTTGCAGTGTCAAATAGCGATCCAAATAACATCGCATATCTTGATAGCTGGGGCTCGCTAATCCCCTTTGCAAAGTCAATGGCTTTTTGCATAGCGTGAGTAGTCAAATAGCGATCACAATAAACATAGCATATCTTGATGGCTGGGGCTCGCTAATCCCCTTTGCAAGTCACAATGGTTTTTGATAGCGTGAGTGTCAAAAAGCGATCACAATAACCTCGCATTTTTTGATGGTGGGGTCGCTAATCCCCTTGCAATCCATTGGGTTTTTTGAATACGTGGGGAGTCAAATGCGATCCAAAATTGCCTCGTATATTTTGAGGGGGTGGGGCTCGCTAATCCCTTGGAAATCACAATGCTTTTTGAGATCTTTATGCATGTTTTTTGTGTGTGGTCACATTTCGTCACAATGACGTGCATATCTGTGAAAAGCTGATTCC
>JARQOD010000001.1:752839176-752993233 GCA_033576555.1 Oophaga sylvatica | reverse complement strand
AAGTTTGGAAACAGACATTTTTTACCCTCTTAAAACACTCACAAAAAAATGCATGATTTCAGCCGCAACTTTATTGACGTACAGTATAACATCGGCATTACCCATCAGAGGCTGTCCACGTGTGATACAGACATAGAATATCCTTTTGCTATCCGTACCTTTGTTTCACCTACACTTGCAGGCACACACTTAAATTGGTACAAACAATGCCTAATGTTTTTTTAAATGGTTATTTTTTATTGTACATTATTGTGTCATCAATCACATGATGAGTCCATGCTGGACATGTCATACATGCTATAGAAAGTTACGATTTTTATGAACTTAAATAATTAAATTGTCTGTGACTGTAACATAAATTTGCGATGATGATGAGAGTGACATTACAAAATCCATTGTCTTCACTATGTTATAGTTTATACATTGCGTTCCTTAAGCATTATTCATAAAAAAAAAATGTACTTTTATTGTTAAATTTACAACACTATATTTTTGTTACCAATTTTTTGGGTGTTGTGTTGTTCCATTTATTTTTGGCATGTGCATATATGCGTTTATATTTGTATTTTCTTTATTTTTTCCTTCTTGAAATTAGAAAACATGTGTATCTTTGTACCGTGTTAGCCAGTAGATAGAAAAATATTTAGACTTCAGAGTCAGCAGTGGTTCATACCTTTTTATGGATAACTGAAAAGATGGAAACAAATTGCAAGCTTTCAAGGCTACTCACGTCTCTTCATCAGGGAAAGACTAAACTAAAAAAATTAAGCATCACATATTTCTATACACAACAGGACACAGGAATATTGCATAGGTAAGACAAGTAAGTGACGTGTATCAGAACTGTCATTATCTCACAGGATGAACATAAAATATTCAAACAGTTCCTAGATAAGGATAGAAAGTTTGATTGCCCTTCATTGGCGTATTTTTTGGGGTTTTCATGACCCTGGAAGGGCATAGACGCAGATTCCTTAATTGATATAGAATGACATAAATCCATGTGATCTATTCATTCCATCACTAACAGTGTCAAAGGTCATGATGAGCTTTATATTCTGAAACCTTTGTACGTTTCTCATATTTGAAGTTATATTTTAAATAACAGTAATTCCATATCCATGATGCTATGACCGGGCATACAAAAGTCTTTTGCCACAGCTAAATTCATTAATTTATCTGTGATTGTGTGGCGCTGATAATTCATCCTTGTTCTCCTTTTGTTGCCGGTCTCCCCTCACTTGTCCCTCCTCACTTGTCTTAGCTATTCCTGTGTCCTGTTGTGTGTAGAAATATGTGATTTTCTTCATTTTGGCTTTACTCTTAGCCTGATGAAGACACCTGAGTAGTCTCGAAAGCTTTGAATTTGTTACCATATTTTCAGTTAGCCATTAAACGTTATCAACCACAGAGGACTGTCAAGTATAAATATTTTTCTATTCTTGTAATTGAAATTTATCATTTTATTGTTGTAGTAAAACTTCATTTATTCTTGTTTGAAGTACATACATTTGCAATGGCCACGTAACAAGGCAATAACTCAATATTTTATGCCTACACCCTCCTTGACCCTGGGCTCCAACACCGCCAGTTGTTGCTTGGAAGTGCTGTTAGCACAGTCTACACTTGCTCCTGTGTTACTGGGGTTCAGTAATGTCAGCTGTTCCCCTGCTGTGTGAACGGCAAAAAGTCCTGCTGCCTCCACCATGTTCTGTTCTCATCCCTGGGTTACAACACCGCCAGTTGTTTCTCGGAAGTGCTGTTAGCACAGTCTACACTTGCTCCTGTGTTACTGGGGTTCAGTAATGTCAGCTGTTCCCCTGCTGTGTGAACGGCAAAAAGTCCTGCTGCCTCCACCATGTTCTGTTCTCATCCCTGGGTTACAACACCGCCAGTTGTTTCTCGGAAGTGCTGTTAGCACAGTTAACACTTGCTCCTGTGTTACTGGGGTTCAGTAATGTCAGCTGTTCCCCTGCTGTGTGAACGGCAAATAGTCCTGCTGCCTCCACCCTGTTCTCTTCTCATCCCTGGGTTACAACACCGCCAGTTGTTTCTCGGAAGTGCTGTTAGCACAGTTAACACTTGCTCCCGTGTTACTGGGGTTCAGTAATGTCAGCTGTTCCCTGCTGTGTGAACGGCAAAAAGTCCTGCTGCCTCCACCCTGTTCTCTTCTCATCCTGGGTTACAACACCGCCAGTTGTTTCTCGGAAGTGCTGTTAGCACAGTTAACACTTGCTCCCGTGTTTACTGGGGTTCAGTAATGTCAGCTGTTCCCTGCCTGTGTGAACGGCAAATAGTCCTGCTGCCTCCACCCTGTTCTCTTCTCATCCCTGGGTTACAACACCGCCAGTTGTTTCTCGGAAGTGCTGTTAGCACAGTCTACACTTGCTCCTGTGTTACTGGGGTTCAGTAATGTCAGCTGTTCCCCTGCTGTGTGAACGGCAAAAAGTCCTGCTGCCTCCACCATGTTCTCTTCCATCCCTGGGTTACAACACCGCCAGTTGTTTCTCGGAAGTGCTGTTAGCACAGTTAACACTTGCTCCCGTGTTACTGGGGTTCAGTAATGTCAGCTGTTCCCCTGCTGTGTGAACGGCAAAAAGTCCTGCTGCCTCCACCATGTTCTGTTCTCATCCCTGGGTTACAACACCGCCAGTTGTTTTCTCGGAAGTGCTGTTAGCACAGTTAACACTTGCTCCTGTGTTACTGGGGTTCAGTAATGTCAGCTGTTCCCCTGCTGTGTGAACGGCAAATAGTCCTGCTGCCTCCACCCTGTTCTCTTCTCATCCCTGGGTTACAAACACCGCCAGTTGTTTCTCGGAAGTGCTGTTAGCACAGTTAACACTTGCTCCCGTGTTACTGGGGTTCAGTAATGTCAGCTGTTCCCTGCTGTGTGAACGGCAAAAAGTCCTGCTGCCTCCACCATGTTCTGTTCTCATCCCTGGGTTACAACACCGCCAGTTGTTTCTCGGAAGTGCTGTTAGCACAGTTAACACTTGCTCCTGTGTTACTGGGGTTCAGTAATGTCAGCTGTTCCCCTGCTGTGTGAACGGCAAATAGTCCTGCTGCCTCCACCCTGTTCTCTTCTCATCCCTGGGTTACAACACCGCCAGTTGTTTCTCGGAAGTGCTGTTAGCACAGTTAACACTTGCTCCCGTGTTACTGGGGTTCAGTAATGTCAGCTGTTCCCCTGCTGTGTGAACGGCAAAAAGTCCTGCTGCCTCCACCCTGTTCTCTTCTCATCCCTGGGTTACAACACCGCCAGTTGTTTCTCGGAAGTGCTGTTAGCACAGTCTACACTTGCTCCCGTGTTACTGGGGTTCAGTAATGTCAGCTGTTCCCTGCTGTGTGAACGGCAAAAAGTCCTGCTGCCTCCACCATGTTCTGTTCTCATCCCTGGGTTACAACACCGCCAGTTGTTTCTCGGAAGTGCTGTTAGCACAGTTAACACTTGCTCCCGTGTTACTGGGGTTCAGTAATGTCAGCTGTTCCCCTGCTGTGTGAACGGCAAAAAGTCCTGCTGCCTCCACCCTGTTCTCTTCTCATCCCTGGGTTACAACACCGCCAGTTGTTTCTCGGAAGTGCTGTTAGCACAGTCTACACTTGCTCCCGTGTTACTGGGGTTCAGTAATGTCAGCTGTTCCCCTGCTGTGTGAACGGCAAAAAGTCCTGCTGCCTCCACCATGTTCTGTTCTCATCCCTGGGTTACAACACCGCCAGTTGTTTCTCGGAAGTGCTGTTAGCACAGTTAACACTTGCTCCTGTGTTACTGGGGTTCAGTAATGTCAGCTGTTCCCCTGCTGTGTGAACGGCAAATAGTCCTGCTGCCTCCACCCTGTTCTCTTCTCATCCCTGGGTTACAACACCGCCAGTTGTTTCTCGGAAGTGCTGTTGGCACAGTTAACACTTGCTCCCGTGTTACTGGGGTTCAGTAATGTCAGCTGTTCCCCTGCTGTGTGAACGGCAAAAAGTCCTGCTGCCTCCACCATGTTCTGTTCTCATCCCTGGGTTACAACACCGCCAGTTGTTTCTCGGAAGTGCTGTTAGCACAGTTAACACTTGCTCCTGTGTTACTGGGGTTCAGTAATGTCAGCTGTTCCCCTGCTGTGTGAACGGCAAATAGTCCTGCTGCCTCCACCCTGTTCTCTTCTCATCCCTGGGTTACAACACCGCCAGTTGTTTCTCGGAAGTGCTGTTAGCACAGTCTACACTTGCTCCTGTGTTACTGGGGTTCAGTAATGTCAGCTGTTCCCCTGCTGTGTGAACAGCAAACAGTCCTGCTGCCTCAACTTTAATTTCCATGGGTACCTTTGCTACCCATCCGGGTTCCAGTACCGTCAGCTGGTTCTCCGCAGTGCCTTTGGCGTAGGTGCCTCCATGTCGGTATCCGAGTTCCAGCAACGTCTGCTGGTCCTTGGTAGTGCTTTGGAGCACAGGTACCTCCTGCTTAGTAACCGTGTCCCAGTAACGTCAGCTGGTCCTCGGTTGTGCCATTGGCTCTTTTCCTTCTGCTGACCCTCCGGGTTCCAGCACAGTCAGCTGGTCCTCGTTACTTTCATTGGCTCTTGTACCTTCTGCTACTCATCCGGGTTCCAGTACCGTCAGCTGGTTCTCCGCAGTGCCTTTGGCGTAGGTGCCTCCATGTCGGTATCCGAGTTCCAGCAACGTCTGCTGGTCCTTGGTAGTGCTTTGGAGCACAGGTACCTCCTGCTTAGTAACCGTGTCCCAGTAACGTCAGCTGGTCCTCGGTTGTGCCATTGGCTCTTTTCCTTCTGCTGACCCTCCGGGTTCCAGCACAGTCAGCTGGTCCTCGTTACTTTCATTGGCTCTTGTACCTTCTGCTACTCATCCGGGTTCCAGTACCGTCAGCTGGTTCTCCGCAGTGCCTTTGGCGTAGGTGCCTCCATGTCGGTATCCGAGTTCCAGCAACGTCTGCTGGTCCTTGGTAGTGCTTTGGAGCACAGGTACCTCCTGCTTAGTAACCGTGTCCCAGTAACGTCAGCTGGTCCTCGGTTGTGCCATTGGCTCTTTTCCTTCTGCTGACCCTCCGGGTTCCAGCACAGTCAGCTGGTCCTCGTTACTTTCATTGGCTCTTGTACCTTCTGCTACTCATCCGGGTTCCAGTACCGTCAGCTGGTTCTCCGCAGTGCCTTTGGCGTAGGTGCCTCCATGTCGGTATCCGAGTTCCAGCAACGTCTGCTGGTCCTTGGTAGTGCTTTGGAGCACAGGTACCTCCTGCTTAGTAACCGTGTCCCAGTAACGTCAGCTGGTCCTCGGTTGTGCCATTGGCTCTTTTCCTTCTGCTGACCCTCCGGGTTCCAGCACAGTCAGCTGGTCCTCGTTACTTTCATTGGCTCTTGTACCTTCTGCTACTCATCCGGGTTCCAGTACCGTCAGCTGGTTCTCCGCAGTGCCTTTGGCGTAGGTGCCTCCATGTCGGTATCCGAGTTCCAGCAACGTCTGCTGGTCCTTGGTAGTGCTTTGGAGCACAGGTACCTCCTGCTTAGTAACCGTGTCCCAGTAACGTCAGCTGGTCCTCGGTTGTGCCATTGGCTCTTTTCCTTCTGCTGACCCTCCGGGTTCCAGCACAGTCAGCTGGTCCTCGTTACTTTCATTGGCTCTTGTACCTTCTGCTACTCATCCGGGTTCCAGTACCGTCAGCTGGTTTTCCGCAGTGCCTTTGGCGTAGGTGCCTCCATGTCGGTATCCGAGTTCCAGCAACGTCTGCTGGTCCTTGGTAGTGCTTTGGAGCACAGGTACCTCCTGCTTAGTAACCGTGTCCCAGTAACGTCAGCTGGTCCTCGGTTGTGCCATTGGCTCTTTTCCTTCTGCTGACCCTCCGGGTTCCAGCACAGTCAGCTGGTCCTCGTTACTTCCATTGGCTTTTGTACCATCACCAACAGGACAAAGAAGGTTAAGACAAACTACAAGATACAGAACAAGAGACAGAAGAACAATAAGCAGAAGATCAAAAAGCAGAAGAACATTAAGTATAAGACCGAAATGAAGAGCAAAATATATGCTCTAAATTCTAAGCAGAAGAAGACTAAGCAGTGTATGGGGGTGAGTCCGTTCCTCCTCGTGGTGCCCCTGGAAAATGCCTGATGCTGCTGCAGGCTAAACTGAACGCGGACAAATACTGTTGTAATTAAAATCTTTCGTGACAGCAAGAACGGAAGGATGAAAATTCAGAGTTTTACAGATTACAAGTACAGGAATGTCTGTCACAAATAAGAATATGATGAAAAGGATGAATAGGAAGAAGATGAAGAAGTAGAATATGAAGAATAATAACTGTTTAATAAGAACAATATAAGTAATGTTAACAAAAAGATGAATAGCAAGAAGTTTTAGAAGATTAATAAGGTGAAGATGAAGAATAATTTGATGAGAAAGATGATGCTGCTGAAAATTATGAAGGAGAAAGTGTGTGAAAAGTTAAAAAGGTGAAGACCATGGAAGTTGTGAAACAGACATATTTGACAAAATAGAAAAAAGGTTAACAACATTGTCAATTTGTTCGTCAATCCGAACGTATTTCCTAAAAAAAAATAAATAATGCTATTCCATTGGATTGGGTCAAACATCTATGCCTTTAATGTCTCCTCAACCTCCCCCAATACATTCTACATTACTCTTTCTTGTTTTCCTTCATGTACAATTAACCAACAAGGCAAGAATGGGTTTTTTTTAATTTCGATATTTTGTTCCCATAGACTTACATGGGACTTCCGGTATCGATATCGGGTATCGCCGATATTTTAGTGATATCGGCGATACCATTCCGATTCCGATACTTTAGGATATCGGAAAGTATCGCTCAACTCTAGTACTGACATACTATTTGCATAGGCATTGAATGTAAGGCCTGCCAGTTCCCAAAGTTACATGCACCCAAATAAGACTTTTAACCCATGTCATAAATGGCCACATTAAACCAAACTTCCTATTAAGCTTTATTTGTTACTGCCATACTGCTTGACCAGGCACTGAATGCAAGGCCGGTCCTGCCCCAATGGTACTCGCAACCCAATAACCCTTTGAAGCCGTACTGGATGGCCACATTAAACCAAACTTCCCATTAAGCTTTACTTGGTACTGCCATACTGTTTGCCCAGGTATTGAATGCAAGGCCTGCCCTGCCCCAACGTTACAGGCACCCCAATAACCCTTTGAAGCCACGTAGTGAATAGCCACTTTAAAACAAACATCCCATTAAGCTTTATTTGTTACTGCAATACTGTTTACCCAGCCATTGAATGCAAGGCCTGCCCTGCCTCAATGTTACACGCACCCAATAATCATTTAAAGACATCCACTGGATGACCATATTAAGCCAAACATCCCATGAAGCTTTATTTGGTACTGCCATACTGTTTGCCTAGGCACTGAATGAAAGGCCTGCCCTGTCGCAAAGATACACGCAACCCAATAAGACTTTTAACCCACATAATGGATGGCCACATTAAACCAAACATCCCATTAAGCTTTATTTGGTCTGCCATACTGTTTGTCTTGGCATTGAATGCAAGACCTGCCCTGTCCTAAAGTTACACGCACCTCAATAAGACTTTTAACCCATGTCCTGGATGGCCACTTAAACCAAACTTCCCATTAAGCTTTAATTGGTACTGCCATACTGTTTGCCCAGGCATTGAAAGCAAGGCCTGCCCTGCCCCAATGTTACAGACACCACAAGAACCCTTTGGATGGCCACATTAAACCAAACTTCACATTAAGCTTTATTTGGCACTACCATACTGTTTGCCCAGGCATTGAATGCGAGACCTGCTCTGACCCAACCTTACACACAACCCAATAACACTTTGTAACCAGGTACTGGATGGCCACATTAAACCAAACTTCCCATTAAACTTTATTTGGTACTGCCATACTGTTTGCCTTGGCATTGAATGCAAGGCCTGCCCTGTCCTAAAGTTACACGCACACCAATAAGACTTTTAACCCATGTCCTGGATGGCCACTTAAACCAAACTTCCCATTAAGCTTTATTTGGTACTGCCATACTGTTTGCCCAGGCATTAAAAGCAAGGCCTGCCCTGCCCCATTGTTACAGACACCACAAGAACCCTTTGGATGGCCACACATTAAACCAAACTTCACATTAAGCTTTATTTGGCACTGCCATACTGTTTGCCCAGGCATTGAATGTGAGGCCTGCTCTGACCCAACGTTACACACAACCCAATAACACTTTGTAGCCAGGTACTGGATGGCCACATTAAACCAGATTTCCAACTAAGCTTTATTTGGTACTGCCATACTGTTTGCCCAGGCATTAAATGCAAGGCCTGCCCTGCCCCAATGTTCCAAGAACATCAATAACCCTTTGAAGCCATGTAGTGGATAGCCACTTTAAACCAAATATCCCATTAAGCTTTATTTGAAACTGCCACACTGTTTTTCCAGCCATTGAATGCAAGGCCTGCCCTGCCTCAATGTTACACGCACCCAATAACCATTTAAAGCCATCCACTGGATGGCCATAGTAAGCCAAACATCCCATGAAGCTTTTTTTGGTACTGCCATACTGTTTGCCTAGGCACTGAATGAAAGGCCTGCCCTGTCGCAAAGATACACGCAACACAATAAGACTTTTAACCCACGTAATGGATGGTCACATTAAACCAAACATCCCATTAAGCTTTATTTAGTCTGCCATACTGTTTGCCTTGGCATTGAATGCAAGGCCTGCCGTGTCCTAAAGTTACACGCACCCCAATAAGACTTTTAACCCATGTCCTGGATGGCCACTTAAACCAAACTTCCCATTAAGCTTTATTTGGTACTGCCATACTGTTTGCCCAGGCATTGAAAGCAAGGCCTGCCCTGCCCCAATGTTACAGACACCACAAGAACCCTTTGGATGTCCACATTAAACCAAACTTCACATTAAACTTTATTTGGCACTGCCATATTGTTTGCCCAGGCATTGAATGCGAGGCCTGTTCTGACCCAACGTTACACACAACCCAATAACACTTTGTAGCCAGGTACTGGATGGCCACATTAAACCAAACTTCCTACTAAGCTTTATTTGGTACTGCCATACTGTTTGTCCAGGCATTAAATGCAAGGCCGGCCCTGCCCAAACATTACACGCACATCAATAACCCTTGAAGCCACTTTTTGGATGGCCACATTAAACCAAACTTTCCATTAAGCTTTATTTGGTACTACCATACTGTTTGCCCAGCCATTGAATGCAAGGCCTGCCCTGCCCCAATGTTACAGGCACACCAATAACCCTCTGAAGCCATGTAGTGGATAGCCACTTTAAACCAAACATCCCATTAAGCTTTATTTGATACTGCCACACTGTTTTTCCAGCCATTGAATGCAAGGCCTACCCTGCCTTAATGTTACACGCACCCCAATAACCATTTGAAGCCACAAAGTGGATGGCCTCATTAAGCCAAGCATCCCTTTAAGCTTTATTTGGTACTGCCATACTGTTTGCCTAGGCATTGAATGCAAGGCCTGCCCTGTCCCAAATTACACGCACCCCAATAAGACTTTTAAACCCTTGTCCTGGATGGCCACATTAAACCAAACTTCCCATTAAGCTTTATTTGGTACTGCCATACTGTTTGCCCAGGCATTGAATTCAAGGCCTGCCCTGCCCCAATGTTAAATGCACTCCATTAACCATTTTATAGCCACGTCGTGGATGGCCACATTAAAACAAACATCCCATTAAGCTTTGTTTGGTACTGTCATACTGTTTGCCCAGTCATTGATTGCAAGGCAGGCTCTGCCCCAACCTTACACGCACCCAAATAACTCTTTGAAGCCACGTAGTGGATGGCCACATTAAACCAACCTTCACATTAAGCTTTATTTGCTACTGCCATACTGTTTGTCTAGGCATTGAATGCAAGGCCTACCCTGCCCCAACGTTACACTCACATCAATAACCCTTTGAACCTACGTACTGGATGGCCACATGAAAGCAATGTTCCTATTAAATTGGTACTCCCATATTGTTTGTCTACGAAGTGATTTGTTAAGCCTGGGGAACGTGCATTTGTCTATGTCAGTGTTGAGGATGAAAACCCGGCAGAGGAGAATGTTAGTGTTGAGTCTGGAAGACTGCAGTAGATAATTTCAGTGTTGAAGCTGAAGAAACTGCAGTGGAGAATTGCAGTGTTGAGGCTAAAAAACACCTGGCATTGGAGCATTTCATTGTTTTGGCTGATGAATCTGCTTTGTTGAAAGTCAGTGTTGAGGCTGAATGACCAGAAGGAGAATTTTAGTGTTGAGGCTGAGGGACCAGCAGTTGAGAATTGCGTTGTTGAGGCTGAAGAACCTGCAGTGGACAATTGCAGTGTTGAGGTTAAAGACTCAGCAGTGGACAATTGCAGTGTTGAGTCTAAAGATCCAGCAGTGGAGCATCACAGTTTTGAGGCTGAAGAACCTTTATTGCAGCATTGCAGTGTTGATGAAGAACACCCAGAAGTGGAGTATTGCAGTCTTGAGCCCGAATAAACTGCATTGCAGCGTTGCAGTGTTGAGGAAGAACACCCAGCAGTGGAGCATTTCAGTGTTAAGCCTGAAGAACCAGCAGTGGAGAATTGTAATGTTGAGGCTGAAGAACCTGCATTGGTGCATTACAGTGATGAGGCTGAAGACCCTGAATTGTAGCATTGCAGTGTTGAATAGGGTTGAGCATTCCGATACTGCAAATATCGGGTATCGGCCGATATTTGCTGTATTGGAATTCCGATTCCGAGTTCCGATATTTTCGTCATATCGGATACCGGAATCGGAATGTTCCTGTCACTGTCAGTGTCTGTCGGTCGGGTCTGTCAGGAGTCAGCGGCACTTACCCGGCAGAAGATCCCCGGTGGTCACGTCCTGGACTGCTTGATGGCCGTCATTATCTTCTCCCTGGCGGTCACGTGCAGTTTCTCGCGATAACTGCACGTGCTGCCGGGTAATCGCGGCTGTAAAGCAGTCCGATGACATCACTGCCGGGGAAGCTGGTAAGCAGCTGTGCTGCGTCGGGATGCCAGGCCCTGCCTGACATTCCGATGTAACAGAGCTGGATCGTCGTGGGACACTCGTTACTATGGACTGCGTCGGATAGGTGGTATACTGTTGGTTTGTTTTTTTCCTTTTTTTTTCCAAGAGATCGATGGCGTCGCAGGAATGAGAGTGTAATAAAAGAAATGAAAACTGTGTTGTCTCTTTTATTTCATTAAAATACTTTTTTCTTGCTGTGTCTTTTTTTTAAACATTTAAAAACCTTGGGATTAATAATGGATCGGTGTCTTATTGACGCCTCTCCATTATTAACCGGGCTTATTGTCACCGTGCAATCAACGGTGACATTAACCCCTTATTACCCCGCTTGCCACCGCTACAGGGCAAGTGGGAAGAGCCGAGTAAAGTGCCACAATTGGCACATCTTTTGATGCGCCAAATGTGGGGCTGCTGTAGCCTGGTATTATCAGGCTGTTGAGGGCCAAAATCCATGGGCCTTGACAGTCTTTTAATACCAGGCCGCAGCAGTCTGCATTTTACTTGGCTGGTTAACAAAAATAGGGGGATCCCCACGCCATTTTTTTTTTCGAGGGGATCCCCTATTTTTGTTAACCAGCCAAGCTAAGCAGACTGCTGTGGCCTGGTATTATCAGGCTGGCAAGGTCCATGGATCTTGGCTCCTTAACAGCCTGAAAATCCAGGCCTCAACAGTCTGCTTCATCTGGCTGGTTAACAAAAATAGGGGGGACCCCACGCCATTTTTTTTCGAGGGGATCCCCTATTTTTGTTAACCAGCCAAGATAAGCAGACTGCTGTGGCCTGGTATTATCAGGCTGGCAAGGTCCATGGATCTAGGCTCCTTAACAGCCTGAAAATCCAGGCCTCAACAGTCTGCTTCATCAGGCTGGTTAACAAAAATAGGGGGGACCCCACGTCATTTTTTTTCGAGGGGATCCCCTATTTTTGTTAATCAGTTCCCCATGACGTCACTGATGGTGTCCCTGGCTGACCTGAAGTGAAAGTGGGGAGCAATCAATTAAGCTTTCCATTTCATCTCCTGTCAGCCAGGAGAGGAGAAGATTCATTCGGGGGTTTACTGTGAGGCTGCAGCATTAGCTGCGGTCCCTGCAGTAAACATTAACCCTTTCTGATGGATTAAACCGTGGGACCTGACTGTGCATCGGATAGGTAAGAATAATTTTGCTTTTTTATTTTATTTTTATTACAGGAAATGGTTTTTGCAGTAAAATAAAAGATGGTCAAAAACATGTGTCTTTATTTCATTAAAATGATTTTTTATTAAAGTGTGTGTTTTATTTTTATTTCATGCAATAGGATTAATAATTGATAGTTGTCTAATTGACAGCTCTCAATTATTAACCTGGCTTAAGGTCACCTTTCAATAGCAAAGTGGCTTTAACCCCTTATTAACCCATTCGCCACCGCTACAGGGCAATGGGAATAGACGGGCAAAGTGCCAGAAAGGGCGAATCTAATTATAGATTTGCCTTTTCTGGAGTGTCTGGGGGCAGATGTTAGTAGCCAGTGGGGGGCAAAAATAATGGTCCCTCTCTGGGCTATTATTATCTGCCCCCACTCGCTGGCTTTGTCTGTCTGGTTGAGAAAATAGGGCAGGAGCCCAAGCATTTTTTTTCAACAATTTTACACCTCATATATATATATATATATATACATGTCATTGAATTTGTGACACATATATATATATATATATATATATATATATATATTTATAGTTCATATACTTCTACATATTATAATAGCCGCTAATTCAATTGCCGGCTTTTGTGAAAATACAGAAGCCGACATGAAATGACACATGGTTTACATAGAGTTAACCATGTCATTTCAAGTTGCTTGATATATTGTTTTCACTAACAATTACATGAGTGTATGTGTGCAAAATTTCACACCTGTAGGGGTTAATTAAAGGTGTAAATTCGTAGCAAAAAAGTCCATTTTTTTTACAACAAATTTACACCTTTAATTAACCCCTACAGGTGTGAAATTTTGCACATATACACTCATGTAATTGTTTGTGAAAATCAGATATCAAACTACATGAAAATACATGGTTAACTCTATGTAAACCATGTGTCATTTCATGTCGGGTGCTTCTGTATTTTCACAAAAGCCGGCATTACCCAGCAATTGAATCAGAGTCTATTTTACTATGTAGAAGTGTATAAAACTATAAATATATATGTATATATATATATATATATATATATATATATATATATATATATATATGTCTCAATGACAATATATATATGTATTCTATGTGTGTATATTTAGTGTTTACAAGGAAAGAAGGGGTTTTTTTAGTTCCGATATTTCTGTCCCATAGACTTGCATTGGATTTACGGTATCGGCATCGGGTAACGCCGATACTTTTTGGGTATTGGCGATACCCATTCCGATCCGATACTTCTTGATATCGGAAAGTATCGCTCAACCCTAGTGTTGAACAACCAAGAAAGCCTGTCCCAAATTTGGATGCACCCAAATACCACTTGGAACAGACGTGGAGGAAGTCCTCCTAAAAATCTGTTTCCATTACAAATGAACGGGTCTCCTATACTTGAAATGCTCATACAATAAGTGTATGCGCTGACAAGGAATTCCCACTGGGGGGTACACATCAACATACTGTCTAAAAATTATGTGGCTGTTGCATCACGTTGACCCTCGTTTTCTAGTGGTGGTGTCTGAAGAGACGTGGAGGATGGCTTGTGAAAAAGGTCTTCCCAGTTTAAAGGAGCGGGTCTCCTATACTTGAAATGCCCATACACTTAGTGTATGGGCTGACAAACATTTTCCCCATGATGGGGTACACATCAACCTACTGTGTAAATATTTTTTTGCTACGGACATCCTAAACAACCTGGCAAAAAAATATAGCGGCTGTTGCATTGCAGAACACATTCACCCTCATGTTCTAGTGGTGGCATCTGAAGAGACGTGGAGGATGACCTACGAAAGAGGTCTTCCCAGTTTAAAGGAGCGGGTCTCCTATACTTGAAATGCCCATACACTAAGCGTATGGGCTGACAAACATTTTACCCTGGAGGGTACACATCAACATACTGTGCAAGAATTTTTTTTAAAAAAGGGCATCAAAAACACCCTTTTACACAATAAGTTGACTGTTGCATCATGGACCATGGTCACCATGCTGATCTAGTAGTGGTGGATGATGAGCATAAGGAGAAGGAGGAGGATAACACACCAAATAGGCAAAATCAGGAAACGTATACTCATGTGTGGGTGTGAAGAGGTGCATGGTAATACAACTCATAAAAAAGACACTGTATTGGAGGCTATATTTCGCAGTTATCATTCGGTGGTGTGGAAAAGTCTGCACCAATCCAGCCCTTGTTCATTTTTATAAGAGCATCCTGTCAGCATTTTCAGTTGACAGGTGGATGCGCTTATTAGTTATCATTCCACTAGTGACACTAAAAATCCTCTCTGACAGAATGCTAGCTGCAGGGCAGGCCAGTACCTCAAAGGTGTAGAGAGAGCCAATTAATGCCATGTGTCCAGCTTAGATACCCAATAATTAAAAGGCACAGAGGAATCATGGAGGACGTTGGTACAGTCAGCAAGGTACTCCCACAGCATCTTCCAAACTTTGCAATCCTTGTGAGAGTACCCCGTGCCTCTGGGCCAGGGCGATGGGAGGGTTTGATAAAACTGTCCCAGAACTTTGCCAGTGTTACCCTGCCTCTGCTGTATTGGAGTTGTGTCTCTCTCATCTCTACTCCTTGGTTGTTCAACGAACTGTGACCTCTGCCGCCAGCGTTTTCAGATGTGATTTTTTTTAATAATTTGGCAACAAAGGCCCTCTGGTACTGCAACATTTTAGTACACCTATCTGACTTTGGAAGAAGAGATTGAAAGTTCTCCTTGTTGCATGGGTCTAGAAGTGTCACCAACCAGTAATGAGTGTCAGCACAAATTTTTATAATGCGAGGGTCACGGAAAAGGCAGCGCAGCATAAATTCTGACATGCGTGCCAGACTGCTAACTGGCAAGACTTCCGTGTCCTCATCAACAGGATGACTGACCTCCTCCTTCTCCTCCCTGTCCTCAGGCTATCCTCGCTGAACAGACGGTATGACAGTTGTACTTGTAGTACCGTCTAATGCACAGGAAAGTAGCTCCTGTTCTTCCTCTTCCCCTCTTCCTCATTGTCAACCAATCCACTCTGGGGTGACATGAGGCTGGGCTGTGTGTAACTACCCTGTATGGCTCCTTGCTCCATCTCATCATGCTTTGCCTGCAAAGCATCCTCTATCATTGTGAGCAGAGAGCTTTTCAGAATACAGAGAAGCGGGATGGTGATGCTAATTATGGTGTCATCACCGCTCACCATCTTGTTGGACTCCTCAAAGTTTTGTAGTATGGTTCACATGTCTGACATCCAGGTCCACTCCTGAGGTCTTATATGTGTAGTCTGAACTGAATACCGATGGTCTTGTTGATGCTGGTAGTTAACAATTGCCATCTTCTGCTCACAAATCCTTTCCAACATGTGCAGTGTAGAGTTGCAATGCGTGAAGACATTACACACCAGTGGGTGAGCCGGAAGCTGCAAATGCTGCTGAAGCATGAAAAGGGCGGCTGAAGCTGTAGCTGATTTTCTAAAATGGGCACTCAGGAGGGCTACTTTGACAAGCAGATCTGGCAGCTCCAGGAAGGTTTAGAGAAAACGCTGAACCACGAGATTAAGCACATGGGCCAGGCATGGTATGTGTGTGAGTTTGCCTCGCTTCAGAGCCGCAACCAGGTTCCAGCCATTGTCACACATGACCATGCCTGACTGTAGGTTCAGCGGTGTCAGCCACAGATCTGCTTGCTCTTTCAGAGTTGTCCACATTGTGCGGTTTGTCACCTAAGCATATTAGCTTCAGCACTGACTGTTGCCGCTTGGCTGAGGCAGTGCTGCAGTGCTTCCAGTTTGTGACTGATCTGGTCATTTCAGAGATGGAGGCTGAAGAGGAGGAGGAGGATGACATGCAGGAGCTGTAGACTGTGGGGGCAACCCTGATTGACCTAGGGCCTGCAATCCTCAGCATCGGGAAGACGTATTCAATCTCAAGGTTTGACTGGGTCCATGCTTCCACTATTAACCCAGTGTCCCATCAGCGAGATGTATCGTCCCTGCCCAGAAGCATTTGTCCATGGTTAAGTGTTCTTGATCAGTAACTGCATTGTTGAGGACATGGGTAATGTTGTGGGACACGTGCTTGTGTAATACCGGGATGGTACACCTGGAGTAATAGTGTCGGCTGGAGACAGAGTACCTTGGGACGGCTGCCGCCATCAGGTTGTGGAAAGATTCCATCTCCACAAGCCGAAGAGGCAACATTTCCAGCGCAAGCAGTTGAGAAATGTGTGAATTTAATACTGTAGCCTGTGGGGCGTTGGCTAGGTATTTCCTCTTGCGTTCCAATGATTGCTGTATGCACAACTGAAGGCTGCGCTGGGACAAAGATGTGGACGTGCTTGATGATGGCGGTAGTTGAGTGTGTGCAATAATGGGTGCAGGGCAGGAGGCATCTTCTCAGGCACAATGGACAGGGGATTGGCTTCCACGCACAACAGCGGAAGAAGCAGTGGTGTCACCCGCAGACACTGTTCCTGGACCCTGGGGTTCGGCCCACAAAGTCTGGTGCTTTGCTGCCATGTGCCCGATCATGCTGGTTGTGGTCAGGCTGGCAGTTTTGCTACCTCTTCTGATGCGGGCATGGCAAGTGGTGCAAATGGCCTGTTTGGGGTTATCGGCAGAGTCTTTAAAAAACAACCAGACTTGGGAAGACCTAACAGTTGTACTGACAACTTCCGTCGTGTTGGTGTTATGAGTAACCGTTGCACGCCTTCTGTCTGCGGCCAACACAGTGCTTCTTCCTGTCTTTTGTGGTGCTACGCCTCTCTCCTCCTGTGTGCTGCTGTCCTTGCTCTGCGTGTCCTCCTGCCAGATTGGGTCAGTTACTATATCATCTACCACCTCCTCTTCCACTTCCACAGCCTGTTCCTCCTCCTGACTTTCTTGCAAATGTGCCTCATCATCGTCCAACTCTTGAAACATGTTCCCACCATCGCCTTCATGTGAACGTGGCTGCGCCAATATTTGGGCATCGCTATCTGTAATCTCAGTTTGCCCGCTTCTAGTGGACCGGGTGAGTGGACCGAATCTATAAATGGAAAAGTGAACAGCTCTTCGGAGTGTCCAAGTGTGGGATCAGTTGTCTGCGGGCACTCGGCATGGGAGGAGGAATTAGGATCAGGGTGAGGAATATGCGGTCCAGACTCAAGGCTACTCGGACTTGACCATGTGAAATACAGGGTGCTGGTGGTGGTGGTAAAGTGACTGGAAGCATTATCTGCCATCCAACCAAGTACCTTTTCACACTGCTCTGGTGTCAAGAGTGCTGTTCTGCCATCCCCTATGAATTCTGACAGGAATCTGTTACTAGAAGATGTGGGTGTTTTTTGTGGCACAATTGCAGCTTGTCCACGTCCTCTGCCTCTGCATGCACCATCATCATCATGTCCACTTCCTTGTCCCTTGCCACGCGCCTTTCCCATTTTAAATGTAGTACAATATTTTCCAAGTTCACTACAAAAGGCTGAATTGAGAGCAAACTTAGATGTGATCCGTGTGCGGGTAAAACGCACTTTCAAATATCTGGACAGTACTTTTTTTTTAATAAACTAGTGTCAATAACTGTGGTAAGATGAAGAAAAAACTGTAATGTAGCCCTGAAATTCCACAATTTTTAGCACACTGATAGATATGTGTCTGACAGAGATACCATACTGTTCAATATGTGGTCTGTATTTTTAAATTTTTTCACCCAAAATACTGTATACAAATAGGGAAACAGACAGCAAATCCAGTGTGATGCAGCCCTGAAATGCCACAGTTTTTAGCATACAGATAAATATCCATCTGACACAGATGACACACTGTTCAATATGTGGCCTGGATTTATTTATTTTTTACCACAAATTAATGTATAGAAATAGTTTTCACATGGCCTAGATTCATGCACATGTGCTGCAGTGAATTTTTTGTCTATATTGTGCAGTCCTCGCAGCTTGCACTAGGAGGTGCTGATCGGTTTTTTCTTTGTTTGTTTAAATATCTGGATGCTGGCTGCCTACAGGCTGATCTGCACTCCTACAATTGGCCTTCCAGGTGCCACAATCAGCTCTACCAGCCCATAAATTGTAGGCTTAGCCCAGTAGTGACATGTTTGTCCAAAGTTATAGGTTGATGACTAGTGTTGAGTGATACTTTCCGATATCGGGAAATATTGGATTGGATCGGACCGATACCCAAAAAGTATCGGATATCGCCGATTCCGATGCTGGAAACCAATGCAAGTCAATGGGACAGAAATATCAGAATTAAAATAAACCCTTTCTTTCCTTGTAGGTTAATTCTACATGAAGGAAAACAACTAAGAATAATGTAGAATGTATTGGGGGAGGTGGATGAGACATTAAAGGCATAGAGGTTTAGGCCAATCAAATGGAATAGCAGGAATATTTTTTTTAAGACGTTCAGAGTTACAAAGATATTGACTATGTTAACCTTTTTTATATTTTGTCAGATATGTATGTTTCACTACTTCCATGCTCTTCACCTTCTTTTTTACTTTTCCCACACTTTCTCCTTCATGATCCTCAGCAGCAGCATCTTTTTCATCAACTTCTTCTTCACCTTATTTATCTTCTTCACATTCTTCCTATTATTCTTTTTTTTTACATTCTTCATATTCTTCTTATTCAACTATTATTCTTCTTCATATTCTACTTCTTCATCTTCTTCCTATTCATCTTCTTCCTCATATTCTTATTTGTGACAGGCATTCCTGTAGTTGTTATCTATAAAAGTTTGAAGATTACACCTTCCGTTCTGCCTGTCACAAAAGATTTACAACAGGATTTGTCCGTGTTCAGTTTGGCCTGCACCAGCAGGCATTTTCCAGGGGCACCACGAGGAGGAACGGACTCACCCCCATACACTGCTTAGTCTTCTTCTGCTTATAATTTAGATCATATCTTTTGCTCTGATTTTTTGTCTTATGCTTAATGTTCTTCTGTTGGGTTGAGCGATACTTTCCGATATTGCAAAATATCGAATCGTATTGGATCGGCCCGATACTCAAAAAGTATTGGGCATCGCTGATCCGACACCGGAAACACAATGCAAGTCAACGGGACAGAAATATCGGAACTAAAAAAAAACCCTTTCTTTCGTTGTAAACACAAAATATACACACATAGAATACATATATATATATTATATATATATATATATATATTATATACATGTCATTGTGACATATATATATATACATATATTTATAGTTCATACACTTATACATAGTAAAATATCCTCTGATTCAATTGCCTGATAATGCCGGCTTTTGTGAAAATACAGAAGCACCCGACATGAAATGACATATGGTTTACATAGAGTTAACCATGTATTTTCATGTAGTTGATATCTGGTTTTCACAAACAATTACATGAGTGTATGTGTGCAAAATTTCACACCTGTAGGGGTTAATTAAAGGTGTAAATTCGTTGTAAAAAAACAGACTTTTTTGCTACGAATTTACACCTTTAATTAACCCCTACATGTGTCAAATTTTGCACACATACACTCATGTAATTGTTAGTGAAAACAATATATCAAACAACATGAAATGACATGGTTAACTCTATGTAAACCATGTGTCATTTCATGTCGGCTTCTGTATTTTCACAAAAGCCGGCAATTGAATTAGCGGCTATTATACTATGTAGAAGTGTATGAACTATAAAAATAAATATATATATATGTGTCACAAATTCAATGACATGTATATATATATATATGAGGTGTAAAATTGTTGAAAAAAAATGCGTGGGCTCCCGCCCTATTTTCTCAACCAGACAGACAAAGCCAGCGAGTGGGGGCAGATAATAATAGCCCAGAGAGGGAACATTATTTTTGGCCCCCCCCTGGCTACTAACATCTGCCCCCAGACACCCCAGAAAAGGCAAATCTATAATTAGATTCGCCCTCTCTGGCACTTTGCCCGTCTATTCCCATTGCCCTGTAGCGGTGGTGAATGTGTTAATAAGGGGTTAAAGCCACCTTGCTATTGAAAGGTGAGTTATAAGCCAGGTTAACCCCTCTCTGCCATCAGACGTACTATTCCGTCCATGTGACCCTGGACCTAATTCCCATGGACGGAATAGTATGTCATGGGCGATCAGCTGCGCTCCCGGGGGGAGCGCAGCTGATCGCCGCCGGGTGTCAGCTGATTATCACAGCTGACACCCGTGACTGTGTGTCAGGAGCGGTCACGGACCGCTCCCGGCACATTAACCCTTGGCACACCGCGATCAAACATGATCGCGGTGTACCCGGGGCACAGGGGAGGATCGCGCAGGCAGGGGGCTCCCTGCGCGCTCCCCTGAGACCCTCAGAGCAGCGCGATGTGTCGCGCTGTTCCGAGGGTCCGTCCTCCCTCCAGGTCCCTGGATCCAAGATGGCGCCGGGGTCCTGCAGGGAGGCGGCTTCCTCAGTGCCTGCTGAGAGCAGGCGCTGGGGAAGCCTGCAGCGATGCCAGAGCGATCGCTGGTGTGACAGAGTGCTGTGCACACTGTCACACCAGCGATCTGATAAAATACTGTGATGTCCCACCCTGGGACAAAGTAAAAAAGTAAAAAAAGTAAAAATAAAAAGTGTAAAAAAAAATCATAAAAAAAAAAAAAATATTCCCCAATAAATTCATTTTTTCCTGTAAATAAAAAAAACAAAACAATAAAAGTACACATATTTGGTATTGCCGCGTCCTTAACGACCCCCCTATAAAACTGTCCCACTAGTTAACCCCTTTAGTGAACCCCTTAAAAAAAAAAAAAAAAACGAAGCAAAAAATCAATGCTTTATCATCATACCGCCGAACAAAAAGTGAAATAACACGCGATCAAAAAGACCGATATAAATAAACATGGTACCACTGAAAACTTCATCTTGTCCCACAAAAAACGAGCCATCACACAGCATCATGAGCGAAAAAATAAAAAAGTTATAGCTCGCAGAATAAAGCGATGAAAAATAATGATTTTTTTATATTAAAATTGTTTTCATTCTATAAAAGCGCCAAAACCTAAAAAAATGATATAAATGAGGTATCGCCATAATCGTACTGACCGAAGAATAAAACTGCTTTATCAATTTTACCACACGCGGAACGGTATAAACGCCTCCCCCAAAAGAAATTCATGAATTGCTGATTTTTGTTCATTCTAACCACACAAAAATCGAAATAAAAAGCGATCAAAAAATGTCACGTGCTCAAAAATGGTACAAATAAAAACATCAACTCGTCCCGCAAAAAATAAGACCTCACATGACTCTGTGGGCCAAAATATGCAAAAATTATAGCTCTCAAAATGTGGTGATGCAAAAAACTATTTTTTGCAATAAAAAGCGTCTTTTAGCGTGACAGCTGCCAATCACAAAAACCCGCTATAAATAGTAAATCAAACCCCCTTTATCACCCCCTTAGGTAGGGAAAAATAATAAAATTAAAAAAATGTATTTATTTCCATTTTCCCGTTAGGGTTAGGGTTGCGGCTAAAGTTAGGGTTAGGGTTGGCGCTAACGTTAGTATTAGGGTTAGGGTTGGCGCTAACGTTAGGATTAGGGTTGGGATTAGGGTTATGGGTGTGTTAGGGTTAGGTTTGTGGTTAGGGTTGGGACTAGGGTTATTGGTGTTTGGGGTTAGGGTTGGAGTTAGAATTGGGGGTTTTCTGCTGTTTAGGCACATCAGGAGCTCTCGAAATGTGACATGGCGTCTGATCTCAATTCCAGCCAATTCTGCGTTGAAAAAGTCAAATGGTGCTCCTTCACTTCTGAGCTCTGCCATGCGCCCAAACAGTAGTTTACCCCACATATGGGGTATCAGCATACTCTGGACCCCAAGAGTTATTGTGCAATTTGGCCTATTTCTCCTGTTACCCTTGGGAAAATAAAAAACTGGGGGCGACAAAATCATTTTTGTAAAAAAAAAAATGATTTTTTTGTTTTTACGGCTGTATGTTATAAAACTTCTGTGAAGTACTTGGGGCTTCATAGCGCTCACCACACTTCTAGATAAGTTCCTTGTGGGGTCTATTTTCCAAAATGGGGTCACTTGTGGGGGGTTTCCACTGTTTAGGCGCATCAGGGGCTCTCCAAATGCGACATAACGCCCCCAGACCATTCCATCAAAGTCTGCAATCCAAAACGTAACTACTTCCCTTCCGAGCCCCGACGTGTGCCCATACAGTAGTTTTCTCCCACATATTGGGTATCAGCGTACTCAGGACAATTTGGACAACAACTTTTGTGGTCCAATTTCTCCTGTTACCCTTGTGAAAATAAAATATTGGGGGCGAAAAAATCATTTTTGTAAAAAAAAAAGGATTTTTTATTTTACGGCTGTACGTTATAAACTTCTGTGAAGCACTTCGGGGTTCAAAGTGCTCACCACACATCTAGATAAGTTCCTTGTGGGGTCTATTTTCCAAAATGGGGTCACTTGTGGGGGGTTTCCACTGTTTAGGGCATCAGGGGCTCTCCAAATGCGACATGACTCCCCCAGATCATTCCATCAAAGTCTGCAATCCAAAACGTCACTACTTCCCTTCCGAGCCCGACGTGCGCCCATACAGTAGTTTACTCCACATATTGGGTATCAGCATACTCAGACAAATTGGACAACAACTTTTGGGGTCCAATTTCTCCTGCTACCCTTGTGAAAATAAAATATTGGGGGCTAAAAAATCATTTTTGTAAAAAAAAAAAAGAATTTTTTTATTTTACGGCTGTACGTTATAAACTTCTGTGAAGCACTTTGGGGTTCAAAGTGCTCACCACACATCTAGATAAGTTCCTTGAGGGGTCTAGTTTCCAAAATGGTGTCATTTGTGGGGGGTTTCCACTGTTTAGGCAGATCAGGAGCTCTCCAAACACGACATGGCATCCAGCCAATTCTGCGTTGAAAAAGTCAAACGGCGCTCCTTCCCTTCCAAACTCTGCCATGCACCCAAACAGTGGTTTACCCCCACATATGGGGTATCAGCGCACTCAGGACAAATTGCACAATAACTTTTGGAGTCTTGTTTCCCTTGGGAAAATAAAAATTGGGGTGAAAAGATCAATTTTGTGGAAAAAATATAATTTTTTAATTTTACGGCTCTACGTTATAAACTTGTGTGAAGCACTTGGGGGTTCAAATTGCTCACCAAAGATCTAGATAAGTTCCTTAGGGGGTCTAGTTTCCCAAATGGGGTCACTTGTGGGGGGTTTCCACTGTTTAGGCACATCAGGGGCTCTCCAAATGCAACATGGCGTCCAATCTCAATTCCAGCCAATTTTGGTTGGAAAAAGTCAAATAGTGCTCCTTCCATTCCGAGCTCTGCCATGCGCCGAAACAGTGGTTCCCCCCCACATATGGGGTATCAGCGTACTCAGGACAAATTGGACAACAAATTTTGTGGTCCAATTTCTCCTGTTACCTATGGGAAAATAAAAAATTAGTGACTAAGAAATAATTTTTGTGGGAAAAAAATAGGATTTTTTATTTTCATGCCCGGGCATTATAAACTTGTGTGAAGCACTTGGGGGTTCAAAGTGCTCACCAAAGATCTAGATAAGTTCCTTAGGGGGTCTAGCTTCCAAAATGGGGTCACTTGTGGGGGGTTTCCACTGTTTAGGCTCATCTGGGGCACTACAAACGGAACATGACCCCCATCAATGTTTGCATTCCAAAACGTTACTGCTTCTTTTCCAAGCCCTGCCGTGCGCCCAAACAGTTCCCCCCCCCCACATATGGGGTATCAGCGTACTCAGGACAAATTGGACAACAAGTTTTGGGGTCCAATTTCCTTGGGAAAAATCAAAAATTTGGGACTAAAAAATCATTTTTGTGGAAAATTGTTTTTTTTTTTTTCACACCCAGGCATTATAAACTTTTGTGAAACACTTTGGGGTTCAAAGTGCTCACAACA
Source organism: Oophaga sylvatica (assembly GCA_033576555.1). Classification (NCBI taxonomy): domain Eukaryota; kingdom Metazoa; phylum Chordata; class Amphibia; order Anura; family Dendrobatidae; genus Oophaga; species Oophaga sylvatica. The sequence continues at coordinate 752,969,140 of JARQOD010000001.1, read as the reverse complement.
GATCTAGATAAGTTCCTTAGGGGGTCTAGTTTCCAAAATGGTGTCACTTGTGGGGGGTTTCCACTGTTTAGGCGTATCAGGGGCTCTCCAAACACGACATGGCGTCCAATCTCAATTCCAGCCAATTTTAGTTTGAAAAAGTCAAACGGCGCTCCTTCCCTTACGAGCTCTGCCGTGTGCCCAAACAGTGGTTTTCCCCCACATATGGGGTATTGGCGTACTCAGGAGAAATTGCACAACAACTTTATCTGTCCATTTTCTCCTTTTACCCTTGTGAAAATAAAAAAACGTTTGTAAAAGATCATTTTTGTGGCTAAAAAGTTAAATATTAATTTTTTCCATCCACGTTGCTTCAGCTCCTGTGAAGCACCTGAAGGGTTAATAAACTTCTTGAATGTAGTTTTGAGTACCTTGAGGGGTGCAGTTTTTATAATGGTGTCACTTTTGGGTATTTTCTGCCATATAGACCCGTCAAAGTGACTTCAAATGTGAGGTGGTCCCTAAAAAAATGGCTTTGTAAATTTTGTTGTAAAAATGAGAAATCACTGGTCAACTTTTAACCCTTCTAATTTCCTAAAAAGAAAAATTTTGGTTCCAAAATTTTGCTGATGTAAAGTAGACATGTGGGAAATGTTATTTCTTAACTATTTTGTGTGACATATTTCTCTGTTTTAAGGGAAAAAAAATTCAAAGTTTGAAAATTGCAAAATTTTTAAAATTTTCGCCATATTTGCGTTTTTTTCAAAAATAATCGCAAGTTATATCGAAGAAATTTTACCACTAACATGAAGTACAATATGTCACGAGAAAACAATCTCAGAATCGCGAAGATCCGTTGAAGCGTTCCAGAGTTATAACCTCATAAAGAGACAGTGGTCAGAATTGTAAAAATTGGCCCGGTCATTAACGTACAAACCACCCTTGGGGGAGAAGGGGTTAATAATTGAGAGCTGTCAATTAGACAACTATCAATTATTAATCCTATTGTATGAAATAAAAACAAAAACACACACACTTTAATTAAAAATCATTTTAATGAAATAAACAGACAGTTTTGACCATATTTTGTTTTACTGCCATTCCTTGCGAAGCCCTTGTACACCTGTAATAAAAATAAAATAATAAAGCAACATTATCCTTACCTATCCGATGTTCAGTCAGGTCCCCCGATGTAATCCTTCTGAAAGGGTTAATGATTACTGCAGAGACCGCAGCTAATGCTGACAGTCTCACAGTAAACCCCCGACTGAAACATCTCCTCTCCTGGCTGACAGGAGAGGAAGTGGTTAGCATAATTGATTGATTCCCACTTTCACTTCAGGTCAGCCAGGGACACCCACAGCATCAGTGACGTCAGAGGGAATCCCGGCTAACCTGAAGTGAACTGATTAACAAAAAGAGGGGATCCCTTCAAAAAAAAAAATGGCGTGGGGTCCCCACCTATTTTTGTTAACCAGCCTGATAAAGTAGACTACTGAAGCCTGTTTTTTCAGGCTGCTAAGGAGCCAATATCCATGGACCTTGCAAGCCTGATAATACCAGGCCACAGTAGTCTGCTTATCTTGGCTGGTTAACAAAAATAGGGGATCCCCTCGAAAAAAAATGTCGTGGGGTCTCCCTATTTTTGTTAACCAGCCAGATGAAGCAGACTGCTGAGGCCTGGTTTTTCAGGCTGGTAAGGATCCAATATCCATGGACCTTGCAAGCGTGATAATACCAGGCCACAGCAGTCTGCTTAGCTTGGCTGGTTAACAAAAATAGGGGATCCCCTCGAAAAAAAATGGCGTGGGGATCCCTCTATTTTTGTTAACCAGCCAAGTAAAATGCAGACTGCTGCGGCCTGGTATTAAAAGACTGTCAAGGCCATGGATTTTGGCCCTCAACAGCCTAAAAATACCAGCCTGCAGCAGCCCCACAATTGGCGCATTCAAAGATGCGCCAATTGTGGCACTTTACCCGGCTCTTCCCACTTGCCCTGTAGCGGTGGCAAGCGGGGTAATAAGGTGTTAATGTCACCTTTGATTGATCGGTGACAATAAGCCCGGTTAATAATGGAGAGGCGTCAATAAGACAACGATCCATTATTAATCATAGTTTGTAAATTTTAGAAAAAAAACACAGCCAGAATATAAAACACCACACAGTTTTCATTAATTTTATTCTTCTCTCATTCCTGCGACGCCATCGATCTCCTGTAAAAAAGCAAAAATAATAAACCAACACAAATACCACCTGTCTGACGCAGTCCATTTCAACGAGTGTCCCACGACGAGTCCAGCTCTACTACATCTGGATGACAGGATGAGCCTGACATCCACATGGAGCAGAGCTGCTTACCATAGCTGCTTCCCCGGCAGTGACGTCATCCGGACTGGTTTACGGCCAGCTGTCGCGAGAGTACAGCTGGCCGAGATTACCCAGTACCCGGCATTCACTGCAGTTATCGCGAGATTCTGCACGTGACCGCCAGGGAGAGGGTAATGGCGGCATCCAGGAGGACGTGACTACCGGGGAAGGCGATCTTCTGCCAGGCAAGTGCGGACTCTGCTGAGTCCTGACTCCTGACAGTCCCGACCGACACTGACTGTGACAGTTTCAGGAAGTTCCTGTGTCACGTACTTCGTTCTGTGACACAGGAACTCCCCATAGACTTACAGGAAAATTCAGATTCCGGTATCCGATATGACAAAAATATCGGAAAACAGAATCGGAATTCCGATACAGCAAATATCGGCCGATACCCGATATTTGCAGTATCGGAAAGCTCAACACTATTCTTCTGCTTTTTGTTCTTCTGCTTCTTGGTCTTCTGTATCTTGTTGTTCTGTATCTTGGTGGTTGTCTTCATGTTCTTTGTCCTCTTAGTCACCTTCTTCTGGGTCATCTTTTTGGTCTTCTTTGGGGTGGTCTTCAGGCTCGTCGTCTTCTTCAGGGTGGTCTTCACGGTTGTCGTCTTCAAGGTCATCGTCTTCGGGGTCGTTATCTACTTCGGGGTGGTCTTCAGGGTCGTCGTCTTCAGGGTTGTCGTCAGGGAGATCAAGAGTGATTACCAAAACCATTTCAAAAAACTTGAACTTGGAAATGTAGCAGAAGGAACAAGAAGGCTGAGGAACTGCCGTGAACCAGCCGACTGTACTGGAACCCGGATGGGTAGCAGAAGGAACAAGAGACAATGGCACTAACGAGGACCAGCTGACGGTACTGGGACACGGTTACTAAGCAGGAGGTACCTGTGCTAGAAATCACTACCAAGGACCAGCAGACGTTGCTGGAACTCCGATACCGAGATGGAGGCACCTAAGCCAAAGGCACTGCCGAGAACCAGCTGACTGTACTGGAGCCCGGATGGGTAGCAGAAGCTACAAGAGCCAATGGAACTACCGAGGACCAGCTGACAGTGCTGGAACCCGGAGGGGCCTGCAGAAGGAACAAGAGCCAATGGCACTACCGAGGACCAGCTGACAGTACTGGAACCCGGTTACTAAGCAGGAGGTTCCTGTGCTAGAAAGCACTACCAAAGACCAGCAGACGTTGCTGGAACTTGGATACCGAGAAGAAGCCACCTAAGCCAAAGGCACTGCCGAGAGCCATTTGACGGTACTGGAACCCGGATGGGTATTAGAAGATACCCAAGAAAAACAAAGTTGCAAGGCCGCGAGCCGGCCGCAGTTACCGAAACCCACAGTCCTACAGGGGGTGCTTGTCCTATTGGCACTACGGAAACAGCCTTTATTGCCAGATCCCGCAGCCCACATAGGAAGCACCTAAACTGCAGGCACCATAGAGTCAGCTAACCCCAACGCAACACGACAGGACAACGTATTGGAGGCAAAGTGACGTTGACACTACCCGGAAACAGCTGGCGTGTTGGAACCAGGAAGGGCAGGAGGGATTACCCGTGCCAAAGACACTGCCGAGAACCAGCTGATGGTGCTGGAACCCGGAGGGGCAGCAGAAGGAACAAGAGCCAATGGCACTACCGAGGACCAGCTGACGGTACAGGAACCCGGTTACTAAGCAGGAGGTACCTGTGCTAGAAAGCACTACCAAGGACCAGCAGACGTTGCTAGAACTTGGATACCGAGATGAAGGCACCTAAACCAAAGGCACTGCCGAGAATCAGTTGACGGTACTGGAACCTGGAGGGGCAGCAGAAGGAACAAGAGCCAATAGCACTACCGAGGATCAGCTGACAGTACTGGAATCCAGATGGATATCGGAAGGTACCTATGAAAAACAAAGTTGCAAGGCCGCAAGCCGGCAGCAGTTACCGAAACCCACAGTCCTACAGGGTTGCTTGTCCTATTGGCACTACGGAAACAGCCTTCATTGCCAGATGCGCAGCCCACATAGGAAGCATCTAAACTGCAGGCACCATAGAGTCGGCTAACCCGACCGCAACACGACAGGACAACGTATTGGAGGCAAAGTGACATTGACACTACCCGGAAACAGCTGGCGTGCTGGAACCAGGCTGGGCAGGAGGGAGTACCCGTGCCAAAGACATTGCCGAGAACCAGCTGACGGTGCTGGGACCCGGAGGGGCAGCAGAAGGAACAAGAGCCAATGGCACTACCGAGGACCAGCTGACGGTACTGGAACCCGGTTACTAAGCAAGAGGTACCTGTGCTAGAAAGCACTACCAAGGGCCAGCAGACATTGCTGGAACTCGGATACCGAGAAGTAGGCACCTAAGCCAAAGGCACTGCCGAGAACCAGCTGACGGTACTGGATCCCAGATGGGTAGCAGAAGCTACAAGAGCCAATGGAACTACAGAGGACCAGCTGACGGTGCTGGAACCCGGAGGGGCAGCAGAAGGAACAACAGCCAATGGCACTACCGAGGACCAGCTGACGGTACTGGAACCCGGATGGGTATCAGAAGGTACCCATGAAAAATAAAGTTGAAAGGCCGCGAGTGTTATGTTCTGCAACAAGCACTAAGGAAAGAAAGGGAGATCTGTCCCTACGATAGAACTAAGCTCGATCCCTACGATGTAACGGGGAACCTGATCCGGCGATCAGACCCGCTAAAGTCCTTAGCCAGTCCGTACGAAGACCTATAGATGTGAGGGAGGGATCCCTACAAGAACGAGGGACTGGGAGAAAAGATGGACACCTCCTAACAGAAGTTGTAGCAGTAAAAAGAAAAACAAACAACATAGAACATAGAGGTCAAAAGACCAAGCAAAACTAATTGAGAAAGGTAACAAAGCACCCGGCTAACTTAAGAGTAGAAATTACAATGAAGTCCAGCAAAGCCAGAAGGGCGGAGCAGGATTAAATAGGCAACAAAAGTCATGTGACCAGCAAGATAGAAAAAACCTAACAGGAGAGTTCTAACAGCGAGCCGGCCGCAGTTACCGAAACCCACAGTCCTACAGGGGGTGATTGTCCTATTGGCACTACGGAAACAGCCTTTATTGCCAGATCCCGCATCCCACATAGGAAGCACCTAAGCTGCAGGCACCATAGAGTCGGCTAACCCGACCGCAACACGACAGGACAACGTATTGGAGGCAAAGTGACGTTGACACTACCCGGAAACAGCTGGCGTGCTGGAAACAGGCTGGGCAGAAGGGACTACCTGTGCCAGAGACACAGCCGAGAACCAGCTGACGGTGCTGGAACCCGGAGGGGCAGCAGAACGAACAAGAGCCAATGGCACTACCGAGGACCTGCTGACGGTACTGGAACCCGGTTAGACAAAAATACAAAAGGCAAAAAAAAACCTGACTGGCACATCCAGACTAATCTGAACTAGGTGCAAACCAAGGGGAGCTACCCCATGTAAAACATACAAGAAAAGGCTGCACTCTATCATACTAAAGCATGACAACATAGAATACATGAAATTTTGAATAGCAATATGGCTTTGGAGTATAAGGAAAAATTTGAGACGTTTAGTATAAACATTTGGCCAAATATTAAAAGCCCACCAACCATCGTCAAGGTGGTCTCAATTCTGGTGAGTCCCTGACCTAATGTGAACATACCTCTATTAGGCTGATATCTGAATTTCTGGGTGAAATTGGCACCTCTGTCTGTAATGCCTGCATTTATGGTGTAAGTAGGGACCTGCTGTAATTAAAATCACCACCTGGTGGGGGCGGAGTGCTCGGTCAGTAAGCTAACATTCAAAAGACAAAAAAAAACCTGACTGGCACATCCAGACTAATTTGAACTAGGCACAAACCAAGGGGAGCTACCCCCATGTAAAACATACAAGAAAAGGCTGCACTCTATCATACTAAAGCATGACAACATAGAATACATGAAATTTTGAATAGCAATATGGCTTTGGCGCATAGGGAAAAAATTTGAGACGCTTAGTATAAACATTTGGCCAAATATTAAAAGCCCACCAACCATCGTTATGGTGGTCTCAATTCTTTTGAGTCCCTGACCTAAAGTGAACATACCTCTATTAGGCTGATATCTGAATTTCTGGGTGAAAGTGGCACCTCTGTCAGTAATGCCTGCATTTATGGTGTAAGTAGGGACCTGCTGTAATTAAAATCACCACCTTGTGGAGGCGGAGTGCTCGGTCAGTAAGCTAACATTCAAAAGACAAAAAAAAACCCTGACTGGCACATCCAGACTAATGTGAACTAGTGTGCATACATATTAGTCCATAGAAACCTTCGCAAGAGGTCACCCTCCGTAATAAATCATTCAACCAATGCCCTTTAAGAAATACCAGAAAAAGCACAGGAGTGTATACAGAAACAATTTTTATTGAAACACATACAAAACATTTAAAAAGGGTTGCCTCATATCCAGGAATGACACACTAAGTTCACCCCACCCATATCCATCAAAAAGCATCAATGATATATATAAAATATAATCAAAATTTGGCTATAACAAATATATTTATTGATGGCAGGGCAATATGTTCAAAAATTGCCAATTAGAGATTGTTTAATAAAGTGCTCTTTGTGCTTAATAGATTGTGCAAAAGGAGACAGACAATAGGCTATTGCAAATGTAGTCCTATCAACTATATCCCATATAGGTAAGGAAAAATGCCTGCTGACTCCAAAAAATAACTAAATCGCTATTTTCTCTTTCATAAATGGTAACATACCCTATATTAAAGTGCCATCATGGCTACTATAGAAAGAAAAAAGGATTTAGAACATGAAAACAATCATAGTATTTACCTAAGTGGCTGGGTGAAGGAACGCTGCGTCTCTAACCCCAACGCACGTTTCGAATGCTCTTCTTCCGGGGGCGTACACACATCCCGACTAATGTGAACTAGGTGCAAACCAAGGGGAGCTACCCTCATGTAAAACATACAAGATCACCACATGGTGGGGACGGATATGTAACAGAAGCTACAAGAAGGCTGAGGAACTGCCGAGAACCAGCTGACTGTACTGGAACCTGAATGGGTAGCAGAAGGAACAAGAGCCAATGGCACTACCGAGGACCAGCTGATGGTATTGGAACCCGTTACTAAGCAGGAGGTACCTGTGCTAGAAAGCACTACCAAGGACCAGCAGATGTTGCTGGAACTCCGATACCGAGATGGAGGCACCTAAGCCAAAGGCACTGCCGAGATCCAGTTGACGGTACTGGAACCCGGATGGGTAGCAGACGCTGCAAAAGCCAATAGAAGGACCGAGGACCAGCTGACAGTGCTGGAACCTGGAGGGGCAGCAGAAGGAACAAGAGCCAATGGCACTACCGAGGATCAGCTGACGGTACTGGAACCCGGATGGGTATCAGAAGGTACCTATGAAAAACAAGGCCGCGAGCCGGCTGCAGTTACCAAAACCCACAGTCCTACAGGGGGTGCTTGTCCTATTGGCACTACGGAAACAGCCTTTATTGCCAGATCCCGCAGCCCACATAGGAAGCACCTAAACTTCAGGCACCATAGAGTCGGCTAACCCGGCCGCAACACGACAGGATAACGTATTGGAGGCAAAGTGACATTGACACTACCCGGAAACAGCTGGTGTGCTGGATCCAGGCTGGGCAGGAGGGAGTACCCGTGCCAAAGACACTTCTGAGCAGCAACTGGCGGTGTTGGAGCCCAGGGATTACAGTAGAAACAGAGTGTAGCCAGAGGCCTAATTGGAGCAAGTTTAAAATCTGTAGTTTTGTGAGTGTGGACAGAGCAGGAGAAATTGCCAGACACATAGCTGGGGATCAGCTGACATTACTGAACCCCAACAACACTTGAGCATATGTTGACTGTGCAGGCGGCACTTCTGAGCAGCAACTGGCGGTGTTGGAGCCCAGGGATTACAATAGAAACAGAGTGTAGCCAGAGGCCTAATTGGAGCAAGTTTAAAATCTGTAGCTGTATGAGTGTGGACAGAGCAGGAGAAATTGCCAGACACACAGCTGGTGATCTGCTGACATTACTGAACCCCTCTAACACAGGAGCTAGTGTTTTTCTCTGTGCAAACGGTACTTCTGAGCAGCAACTGGCAGTGTTGGAGCCCAGGGTCAATTAGGGTGTAGGCTGAGGCCTATTTGGAGCAAGTTTAATATCTGATGTTGTGTGAATGTGGAGGGAGCAGGAGACATTGCCGGACACACAGCATGGGAGCAGCTGACATTACTAAACCCCACTAACACAGGAGCTAGTGTTTTTCTCTGTGCAGACTGCACTTCTGAGCAGCAACTGGCAGTGTTGGAGCCCAGGGTCAATCAGGGTGTAGACTGAGGCCTAATTGGAGCTAGTTTAATATCTGATGTTGTGTGAATGTGGAGGGAGCAGCTGGCATTACTGAACCCCACTAACACAGGAGCTAGTGTTTTTCTCTGTGCAGATGGTGTTATGGAAATTTAATTAGGATAAATCTATCCTGAAGTGTTTACTGCTTCTGTGCTTCTTCTTCTTCTGGGCGAAGTCAGTGTTCTGCACCGGTTCCGGAAATGACCAAACTCGCCACAGTTGTAACACTGGACATCCCTTCTGTCCCGGCGGGACTCAATCATTTTTGCTACTGCGAGCAGGGTATCCACTGCTATTGACGTGTACTCAGGCCTGGCTACTACCAGTAGGTGGTTTCCTGATTGGTTCTCTCAGTCCATGCACTAAAGCCTGTGCCAACATCCATCTGTGTGTCTAATCATGGGTAATGAGGCCCAAATCTTGAAACACTTGCATCACTCTGTCATGGAACTTCTCCACAGACTCTGTCTTGTCTTGACTCATGTCATGTAGGCTGAGAGTTTGTCCTGTCAGTCTGCTTTTGGCCCATTCTCTGAGCTGCTCAATTAGCTTTGGTCCTGTCTCCCAGGCATATGCATCTAACTCTGCTGGAAGCTTGAAGTGTTCTCTCATAATTGGCCAGAATGCATCACCTGCTTTTATTTCCATTATGGTCCAGAGATCAATCCAGGCTGCTGCATAAGTTCGCTGGATCTGCTGCATTTTTTGGCAAAATGGCATGGGGTGTATCCCTGGGTCTGGCAGCATACTGATCACCTGGCTTGGGATGAAGGGCTCATAGGATAGTGCCTCTACCTGTCCCTGCTCTATTGGTGCTTGTGTGTTTTCTTCCCTAGTATTGGGCAGCATGTATGACGTTGTGTCTTCATCTTCATCAGATGAGGAGTGACATGGTGTGCTTGGTGCATATACTGGGTGAGATTTGGGCTTAAAAGTTGTCTTGCTGCATGGGGATTTCCCTCTTCCTTGCTGAGGCTGCGGTGGATCAGTGTCATGGTTCCATGCTGGGAGCCCTGCTCGGCACTGAGGTTCCTCATTTGTGTCTGTAGCTACACTTTCCCCTGTGAAGCCATGGCTGTGGGCTCTGCTAGCTGTTGTGTCTGGGGGCTACATGCAGCATTTTGTGTAGGGAGATTTGCACTTTCTTCTCCTGATATAATGACTGGCAATGTTTGTACTGTGCTTTGGATAGACAGGGTGCCTGTGCTGGAGGCACTGAATACAGGGACACCACATTGCTTTCATTGGGCGTTGACCCAGTTGATAACGAAGTAGAAAAAAGAGGAAGAGAAGGGAGGTGTGAGGGACGAGCGAGGGAAAGAGGAGGGGGGAGAAATGGAGGGGAGAGAGGTGGAGGGGAGGGTGAAGAAGAGGAAGAGGAAGAAAATGGATGTGTCAGAGATGTGAGGGAGGGGAAAGAAGGAATGATAGGGAAAGAAGGATAGAGAGGGATGGCAGCGAGGAAAGAGGAGAAAAGTCTGAAGAAGAAGGAGAAAGGGACTGAGAGAAGAAAGAGGAGAGGGTGTCCCCCCTGTGATTCTTGAGAGGGACCATTGAAACAAAAATACCTTCTCCCTGTGGAGAGAGATGGGGAGCTTTTTTCCCTGTACAAGGCTCCTTATTCAATGAGAGCAGCCTACACCTGTCCCGTGTCTCCACAGGATGGACATGTGATGTGTGTGATTCTGAATTCTGCTCTTGTGACATGTCAGTGATCATTTTCTCACAGATGATTTAACACCTTTTCAATCTTATTCACATAAAAAATCACTTCCTGGGTCCGTTCAAATTAACTTGCTGTACCTTCTATACGATGCACCACTGCTCTTTTATAGCAGACGTTAATTTATAAACAAACTTTCCTGTGCCTTTCAAATAACAAAAAAGAAAAAACATTTCATTGTGCAGCGTAAAGTCTGCCTGTCCATTTGCTTCTCACGTACTCTGACCTTCTATTCACATGCCTAGCCCTTCGATTCTCACGTACTGTGTCTATTCCAAAAACCTATTCAACAAAGGTGAATAAAGATCTGAAAACTGCTGCCTTCTGGTTCTGTGTGCGAGATTCTTGTCTTCACTGAATGCCTGATGGGAGGGGTGAGTGAAGCCGCTGCGCAGCTGTCTGTATTCTTTCCCTCAGCCTGCAATGTCCTTATCTGTGGAGTGACCTTGGTCTAAAGCACGCTAGTAGATTTTGTGCTTTTTTTTTTTTTCTTTTTTTAAAAAAATGGTTGGAGAATAAAACTCTAAAATAAATTGATTAGAAAAAATCTCTCCAAAATTATTTAAAAATGTACTTAAAAGAAAAACTTTAAAAACAAAAGTTAGATTTAGTAAAAACTCTAGGAAAAAAAGATTGACCAAAAACGCGAGGGAAAAAAACGTATTAATCATAAAACTCTGAAAAACAACCCTTGTTACTAAAACAGCTAATTAAAAACAGAAAAGAGGTGGAAAAACTGATTGTAAAATGATAAAAACAAAAAGAAAAATACTTTTCGTTGGTGCTGCTCCCCCACCCTTATATCTCTGCTTGCTGCATCTACAGACACTGAAATCACATATCAAAAAAAAGATTATCCCTCAGAATAGCAAAAAATGAATACAGTTCAGTCTGAATGCCTGAGAATTTTCACGCTACAGCCTGTAGCCAAAAACTAGCTTAAAAAGATCAAAACCAGGAAACAGATGTGACAACGTGATTAGCAGAGGAGGGGGGTCAAAGGGGATTCTCGCTGCTGCAGCCAGCAGTGAATAAGATAGTGACAGAGCGCACGCTGCTCTGAGTGTGAATTTAAAGCAGCGATACCTGATACAGACAGGAAGACGAACAAATGAAACAAACACCCGGGCGTATACGAATCCCTCTTTTGATGATCTGTGACACATACAAGCTGCTCTGGTAACTGATAACTCACCAATTGCACTGAGCACGGCAATGCTCCAGGTCTACCACTTCTGAAAACCGTACGCCCTGGCCGGTGCGCCGGTCACAGTAATCTGTAATAGCCTGTACAAAATTCCCACCCTTCACACCTGGAATACTGGGAGTGTCTCCCTCCGATGTGTGAAAGAATCTGTGAGAATTTATCCAAACAAAGCCCCCACCCTTCACACCTGGAATATTGGGATTGTCTCCCTCCGATGTGTGAAGGAATCTGTGAGAACTTATCCAGCAATTTGGTTTTCCTGCTATACAGCTTCCAGAAATCAGCAAGCAAAAACACAGTCACCGTTCCAACTTTTCTCCCGGTTCACATAAAACATGAAACACATACACAGCACAGCAGCAAACAACTTATATCCCAGGGTTTTGGATAAGGGTGTGGACTTTTTACACTACCTGGGAATGCGGTGGTGACCACACCTGACCGGCAAGAGGTGTAAGACCAGGACTGAGCACAAGAGACTTTCAGGTAAGATGACAAGATTTTCTTACCTTACTTATGGAGCTGCGCAGTCTCCGTCCCGTGAGCCAAGGCCATGGCCAACACCTCTGTCTCTCCGGTCAGCAGTGAAAGCAGTGAAGAACCCCGTCCATAGGACAGGAGCACGCCAAGTCCACAGGAACCCCACCAGTGGGACCAATATCCTGAGAATGGATGGCGTAGTCAGATCTTTTCTTGTGGAACTCCGCAACCTCACCTATCTATCAGAATCTTCTGCGTCCTGCATGGGAATTGATGGTCAAGTCAGATATTTCCAGATTATGAAGCCTCTGAGCATGTGGACTCAGCCAGAACACTCCATCATGTCCCAGTTTGTTGTGTCAAAGACCTGCACCCTCAACCTATTGGGAGTGGACCTACTGCAGAAGCTGAAAGCGACCAGAGTGTTCCAGGAAGATGGGACCATGACACTTTCTTCACCCCTGACCCAAGAAGAAACAGGAACAACCACACTGCAGACCTATCACAGGAAGTGCTGGACATAGTACCAGAAAAGCCACTCCATCACCCAGAGTCAAGATGTCTCTGACCAACTGAAGGTCTAAGTGAACTCGCCTAAGAAGACGGCCTGAGAACTTTGACATTGGCCAGGATATTCAACTCAAGAAGGACCCTACTCGCTTCATGGAATGGCAACACCTCATCCAGCTCCAACGCCAGAGGTTCATCTTTTGCAAGCACTAGGAGGTGCCCCCTGCAATCAACCAGTTCACCCAGGCCCTAGACCGGCAAAAGGCCATTCAGCTCTTCAAACTTGTGCACAAATACTGACCTGAGACCGAGCTGGAGAAAAAGAAACTACTGATGGCCCGTGCTGAGAAAAAAGCAGCCGGTGAAGGAGATGTCCCAACAAGAAGACCCCCTGTGACCAGAGCAGGTGCTAACACAGTGACTGCCTTGGTGGAGAACAAGAAAGCCAGCTGGTCATCATCTCTCATGATGTGGATCCTAGTAGGCGGCTTGTTTTCCCGCCAGCTCTGTGCCGGGAGATGGGAGTCCCCTGCCGCATAGTGAAGGACAAGGCCAAACTGGGCTGCCTTGCCCATCGGAATCAATCCCAGCTTTCCACAGTGAAGAAAAAGACTGTAAACCCCACTGAGTTCAGAATGGTGCAAGGCCTGGAGGCCGTGAAAGAGGCTACGGTATTTGAAACCCCAACAGTACTGAACAGTCACATTCTGCTCTCAAAAGTCCCAGTCACCGCAACGGTATTCATGGTGATCAACCTGGCCAGTGCCTTCTTCAGTGTTCCCCTCCACCTGGAGGCCTGCCTTCACGCACCAGTGCAGTGCATATGGACAGTGTTGCCTCAAGGTGCTCAGAACAAGCCCTTCAAGTTTCACCAAGACAATGTCCTCCAGCCTCGTCAACTGGATTGCAGAATATGCAAGAATCACTCTTCTGAAACACGTGGATGACCTTCTCTTTTGTGTGGTTGACATCGATACCTGCACAGTCTATTCCTTGTCTCTCCTACTCTACCTGGAAGAACAGCAACGCAAGGTCTGGAAGAACAAAGTCCAGTGATGTCAGAAACAAGTTACATCCCTGGGACACTGTATTGCCCACCATACGAAACACCTGTCAAATGACTGGAAGACCACTGTGGAGAAGATGGCTCCCCCAACAACTCCAAAAATGCTGCAGGCCTTCCCTGGTCTAGTGTCGTATTGCAGAACCTGGATCCCTGATGCCTCAGTCCTAATGCAGCCTCTGTGTGCTTGCATCAACGCAACCCCGCTCCTTCTATCGGACGCAGCCTTCAACTCATTCAGGAAATTGGAAGAACTTCACAGTCTCAGCGCCAATACCAGGCCTACCTGACTACGAGAAGTCTTTCCGTCTACCTGATTGAAGAAAGAAGGTGATGCTACTGGAGTCCTGACACGATTCACGGGGGAAAACAGAGACTTTTAGGCTGCCTCTCAGCCCGCTTGGATCCAGTTGCAAGAGGAGCACTCTCCTGCCTGATGGCAGTATCTGCCCATCTGGGCTGCAAGGGACTTCATCACAGCAAACAGGACAACCATGAAGCACCATGGAGCCTTCAGGAACCTGTTGGGTGTACTCCAATTTCCAAAATGGTGGCAATTTGAAAAATCAAAGTGCATGGAAAACTGAGAACAGAAGAGGAGTGAGGCAATAACATGGCGGACATGGCAGCCAAAGAAGCGGCCAAAGGAAGACAACATGGAGAAGTGGGAGAGGTCGTAGAGCCAGACGGCTACTACATGACGACTGAAGACAAGAAACCTGACAAAAAAACGTCCTGGGATCTGCTCAAGAAGTTGCAAGACCAAGCTCCAAAAGGAGAAGAGCTGAATTTGAAAAAAGCAACACGTGAAGAAGGAAGGCTATCAATAATGGACTTAAAACCCTGCCTACCACAAAGTATGCACCCTATGGTGGTCCAATGGGCACATAGACCCACACCCACATATCAAAGACACAGATGAATGATCTGATTGGTGCTTACTGGTTCGCTTCAGGGATCTCCACCCTAACAGCCAAATTCACCAGCAGCTGTCTGACCTGCGGCAAATGCAAGCCTTGACGTGTGGAAGAAAGTCCCCCTCACCTCATCTGGCAAGACCACTCTACCAGCTTCAGAGGATCCAGATAGACCACATCCAGATATCGCCAAGTGAAGGATTCAAATACGCCATTGTGGTTAAAGAAGTATTTTCAAGATGGACAGAAGCGTTCCAAGTCAGCAAAGACAACTGCAAAGCAGCTACTTTCGGAAAATAGTGTGCAGATATGGGGTTCCAGAAATGACAGAAAGTGATCAGGGACCCGCATTCACAGCAAATCTGACACAAGAGATCTGGTTAGCAGTAGGGTCAGATTTAGGCCTACACACTCCTTACCACCCCCAGAACGGCGGGAAGGTAGAAAGACTGAACGGAACACTTAAGAATAGGATGCTGAAAATTGCCCAAGAGACACGCAAACCATGGCATGAGACACACCCCCAATTGCACTGTTTAGCGTAAGGCACACTCCCAGAGACCCAGAAAAGCTGTCACCATGCAAAATTTTGTTTGGGTCTAGTCCCAAGTTAGGTGCATTTTTCCCTCAGCAGCAGAATATGCAAAATTATATCTTGTTTGCTTATGTAATTGAATTGGTCAAAAAACTAATGTCCATTCTCGAGTTTTTCTCCTCACTGCCAGATTTGATGGTCCTGTCCAAGATCCCCAGATGACACCAACCTCTGTGTAACTAGAGGGAAAGCCTGCTTGGATCCACATATCGCATTGCAAGGAAGCTCCCGTACCAGGAGAGACACCAAAGCAATGAAGGATGTCGTGGATGCTCTGACTGACCAGACAGATGACCTACTTGATGAAGAATACACACATTTTTTCTGAACATGCAGTTAAATAAAGAGACTATGATTGCAAACACTTGAACCCCTGCTAGGGACAGTACTCCTGACCGCCCATTTGCGAAAAGTCTATATTCGGTGGGGGAGGCATGTACAAGGCATATCTCAACTCGCCGGCAGCACAAAAGAGTTGCAGCGCTTTGGGACAGGAGCAGGTTTTTAGGGCAAGTGGTATCTAAGAGGGGACTGTCATGGAAATATATATGTATTCCATATATTCAAAGTATATTCATATATATGCATTCACAGTTAGATAGATCTCACTTGCTAAAAATCCTGTGCTCACACATCTATGCAAAAAGCTGATGCCAGCTATAATCAGTCGTTAAATACGACCCTGGCCTTCATAAGGAACAAGTACAGAGAGTCTTTATACATATCAATTGTTTTCTTTACTAGTCATGCAAGCAAGCTAGGGCAAAGAACAAAACAATAAATCTGCAACTTCAGCCCTTTTATCATAATTATCATAATTATCATACTTACACTAGAACAGCCAATAATCTAGCAGCTTTTAATTGTATGTTTAATTGACTAACCAGCCCCTTTTTGTAAACGTATAAAACCTTGAATGAATAAATGTGGGGTCTTGACGAACTGCTATACTGACACTTCCGTGTGGACAGTTTTCATTTCGTTCTGAGCGCTCAAAAGACATTTAGGATAAAAATGGGGAACAGAAGCAGCAAACACTTCAGGATAGATTTATCCTAATTAAATTTCCATAACAATGGCACTTCTGAGCAGCAACTGGCAGTGATGGAGCACAGGGTCAATCAGGGTGTAGGCTGAGGCCTAATTGGAGCAAATTTAATATCTGATGTTGTGTGAATGTGGAGGGAGCAGGAGACATTGCCGGACGCACAGCAGGGGAGCAGTTGACATTACTGAACCGCACTAACACAGGAGCTAGTGTTTTTCTCTGTGCAGATGGCACTTCTGAGCAGCAGCTGGCAGTGTTGGAGCCCAGGGTCAATCAGGGTGTAGGCTGAGGCCTAATTGGAGCAAGTTTAATATCTGATGTTGTGTGAATGTGGAGGGAGCAGGAGACAATGCCGGACACACAGCAGGGGAGCAGCTGACATTACTGATCCCCACTAACACAGGAGCTAGTGTTTTTCTCTGTGCAGATGGCACTTCTGAGCAGCAACTGGCAGTGTTGGAGCCCAGGGTCAATCAGGGTGTAGGCTGAGGCCTAATTGGAGCAAGTTTTATATCTGATGTTGTGTGAATGTGGAGGAAGCAGGAGACATTGCCAGACACACAGCAGGGGAGCAGCTGACATTACTGAACCCCACTATCACAGGAGCTAGTGTTTTTCTCCATGCAGATGGCACTTCTGAGCAGCAACTGGCAGTGTTGGAGCCCAGGGATTACAGTTCAGGTGGTAGAAAAATGAACACAACAGGAGACCTGGATTGTTGTGAATGTGTTAGAAATGAATTCTGAGCAAAAGCTCCCTCTGGTGGTTACAAACAGTACTGAACCATTCAATGAAGATTGTGAAGATTGGCAATCAGGAGTTACAGACTGGTCTTATATAAGGGAGGTTCCCTCCCATCAGGGTTGCCGGTGATCAATTGTTCTTGTCTCAACTTTGGTTCCTGGTTTACTTGGAAGCTTGCTGAGTCTTGCCTGCATCTTCTGCTAACAGATAAGATATTTTCTGCTTTTATTTTTGTGCTTGCTTTTTGCATTTTTCCTGCACTTCTGTGGAGGTCAGCCAGGTCCCCAGGGAACGCAGCACAGCAGGTTCAAATTGTCATCTCTCTCCTGCGCGGCGATCCTCAGGATTGGGCTTTTTCCCTGACATCTGGGGACCCTGTTTTGAGTAATGTTGATGCATTTTTTCTGGCTCTGGGGTTATTGTACGATGAACCTAATGTCACTGATCAAGCTGAAAAAACCTTGTTGGCATTAAATCAGGGGCTTGAGGACGCTGAGTTATACTGTCAGAAATTCCGAAAGTGGGCAGTCCTGACCAAATGGAATGATGATGCTTTGGCAGCCCTTTTTCGGAAGGGTCTGTCAGAGATTGTAAAAGATGTTATGGTGGGTTTCCCTGCTCCCTCTTGTCTCAATGATTCTATGTCATTAGCGATTCAAATTGACAGACGTTAGCGTGAGCGTAGAGGTATGCGTGTAATAGTGTTGCCTTGTGAACCAGCTTCTGAACCCATGCAGTGTGATAGAGTGGCTTCTGGGGCACAGCATCATGAGTTTCAAAAATGCAATGGGTTATGTTTCTACTGTGGTGACGCCTCTCATGCTATTTCAGTCTGCCCTAAGCGGGGAAGACATTTTGCACGCTCAGTTGTCTTGGGTAGTGTTCAGACTAAATTTCTGTTGACTGTTACCCTGATTTGCTCCCTGTCCACATTTTCTGCTCAGGCTTTTGTTGATTCGGGAGCAGCTATTAACCTGATGGATTTTGATTTTGCTAAACGTTGTGGGTTTCCATTGATACCCCTACGGAAGTCTATTCCCCTACTGGGGATTGATTCTACCCCTTTGGCTGAGAATAAACCCCAGTTCTCTACTCAGGTGATAATGAGGGTTGAACCTGATCATCAGGAGAGTTGCAAATTTTTGGTGCTGTATAATCTGCATGACATTATTGTACTAGGTTTCCCTTGATTACAGTCTCATAATCCTGTTTTGGATTGGAAATCTGTGTCTAACCAGTTGGGGCTGCCAATGTGTTAATGCCAACACTCCTGTTTTTTCTGCCTCTCCCCAGGCTCAGGATGTTCCTGACTTTTTGACTGATTTTTCTGATGTGTTTAGCGAAAGTAAATCTGCATCCTTGCCCCCCATAGGAGCTATGACTGCGCTATTGAATTAGTGCCTGGTAGTAAATTCCCTAAAGGTCGCCTTTTTAACTTGTCTGTACCTGAACATGACGCTATGCGGTCTTATATCAAGGAGTCATTGGAGAAGGGTCATATCTAGTGTTGAGCATTCCGATACTGCAAGTATCGGGTATCAGCCGATATTCGCTGTATCGGAATTCCGATACTTAGTTCCGATATTTTCCATATATCGTATACCGGAATCGGAAGTTCCCATAATTCTTTGAGAGGCAATGTGATTTTAGTCAGCCAATGAGGAATCCTAAGAAGTGTGGGCACATTCTGTACTGCTGCGGTCATGTTAACTAATGGCATGGCTGTGATTGGATGCTGAAATGATGTCAGAATGCACTATAAAAGGCGCCGCCGCCATTTTAGCGTCACTGTGCTGTGAACTCAGTTAGGAAAGAACGCTGCTCTGCTGACTCTGAGGGACAGTTAGAGATTGCGATTTAGTGTACTGTGCTTTAGGCAGGCTAGTTTACCACCGGCTGTGTAAAGCTTCCTTTTGCCTGCAGTGTTGTTTTAACAGCTCTGCAAGGTGTGTGTGAGTGCAGGTGACGCTGCAGTTTGCTCTGTATGCAACGCTGTCTGTAGGCATCTGCACGTGTCACTGACAGACTCTTTTTTTTTTTCTTCAGTGTAATTCTTGCTGCTCCATGCAATTGAAATAATAGTGTGACGTGCTTCCATCCGTATACAATACCTTGGTTGCAAACACTATAGAAGTCCACAAAGGAGCCTTTCACAGCAAGTGAACAGTTGTGTTTCAGTGTTCAGATGTGAAGGTTTGTTTGGTTTTAGTAGCAACTTCATGTGTGACATGTTTGAATGGCTGGGCAACCCTCCTGTCTCCAATATATGATTGAAGGTGCGTACCAATGTGGACGGGATATCCTCACTCAATAATTTTAATAATTTGGCTGTAAACCCGTCAGGTCCTGGAGCTTTCCCGTATTTAAAGTAACTTATCGCCCCTGTCACTTCCGTCACCTCAATTTGTTTTTTTAAAAGGAGAAGCTGATAGTTTGTGATGGATGGTAACCGTATTCCATCTACAAAGGTGTTACCCTCCGCACTATCCGTATGTTCCACCTTATATAAGTCTGAGTAGTATTCTTGTAGAATGGTGTTTATGGTTCGAGGGTCTGTGTTCATGATCCCATGTTTATTCGTTAACGCTGTAATATGTTGATGACGAATGTGATTTCCTTTCGCTAGTCGTGCTAATAGTCTCCCTCATTTGCTACAATAACGATATACATCGGCTCTATAATTGTTATTACTGCTTCTCTCTCGTCGATATACCCATACGTGTAAGTCAGCCTTAGCCTGCTTATATCTATTTTTAACCTGTGTTGATGAACTTGTCTTGTTTGCCGTGTACCTTTCGCGTAATATCCTGTTAGCCTGCGAGTAGTTTGTCGCGATCTTCTTTTTTAGCGTTGTCTGATAACCTATTAGTTTCCCGCGCATTACTCCCTTCCCTGCTGCCCATAAAAGTTCCGGCCTATCCCTAGTATCTCCATTATCCCTTACATATTAAAAACACCATTGCTTCACGTGATGTCGAAACTTCTCATCCATTAACAAATAGGTCGGGAAGCACCAAGTTTGGTTTGGCCCCATCTGCACCATATCTGGCAGGGTCACTGATATGGGCGCGTGGTCACATATAGCTACGTTGTGCACATCTGCCTCTTCCACTCCCCTTAATAGCTCCTGTGCTAGCAATATATAATCTATTCTGGACCAAGAGTCATGAGGCGCCGAATAGAATGAATATTCACTGCCATCTGGGTTCAGGTGTGTCCAAATGTCTACAAAGTTACTCATGTCTAGCAAGGGTTATTATAAACGTGTGTCATGTGATCGCACATTCATTCGCATCGACCTACAGTTCTTCACTGGTTCGATTCACCATATTTAAGTCACCACCGTGGGTGGTTTTAATGCTCTCCTATCGGCCTGATATGCTTGGATACCTGGGATAAATTCAGGAACGTCTCCAAACTCCCTACTCACATGTCAGCGCAGGAACCGTAAGAGGGAACGTGCTTGTTTTGTTGCGCATAGGTGGAGTTTTATACAGTGAATGATTACTGCTGTCTTATTTTTTGCGTCCCAAGGGCAGAATAAGTCTGCGTAACGTTACATTTTACAGACAGTCATATAATAGACACCCTAACCGTGACACAAGGAAGGTATTGTTGCCGGATAAAGCCGCCATTTTAGCGTCACTGTGCTGTTAATTCAGTTTGGGACAGAACGCTGCTCTGCTGACTCTGAGGGACAGTTAGAGATTGCGATTTTGTGTACTGTGCTTTAGGCAGGCTACTTTACCAACCGCTGTGTACATCTTCCTTTTGCCTTGCAGTGTTTTTTTCACAGCTCTGCAAGGTGTGTGTGTGAGTGCAGGTGACGCGCTGCAGTTTGCTCGGCATACAACGCTGTATGTAGGCATCTGCACATGTCACTCTCACACTCTTTTTTTTTTTTTTTTCTTTAGTGTAATTCTTGCTGCTCCATTCAATTGAAATTATAGTGTGACGTGCTTCCATCCGTATCCAATACATTGGTTGAAAACACTGTTGAAGGACACAAAAAGCCCTTTCACAGCTAAGAGTTGTGTTCACTGTAGTCTGAGATTTTAATTTATTCAATTTTGATCATGCTCAAGTTAC
The DNA here is from genome assembly GCA_033576555.1 of Oophaga sylvatica. Classification (NCBI taxonomy): domain Eukaryota; kingdom Metazoa; phylum Chordata; class Amphibia; order Anura; family Dendrobatidae; genus Oophaga; species Oophaga sylvatica. Next base: position 752,948,066 of record JARQOD010000001.1, on the reverse strand, counting down.
TTCTTCAAGCAATGCTGCTTGTACTCTGCTAAGCGTGTCTTACTGCCATATCCTTGTCATTTTTCTCGAATTGGTGTACATGTACATCAAAGTAGTCTTCATTTTGATCGAAATCCAAGCAGGTACCCGGACACTCTATGGCTGCTTTTATACGGTGGACTGGCTCCAACATTCAATAAGACTTAAGATGCAATCAGGCACCTTGTCAAGGCCCAATCCTCTTCTCCCTCTGATATAATAATAATAATAATAATAATCTTTATTTATATAGCGCCAACATATTCCGCAGCGCTTTACACTTTAACAGTTTCAAAACACAAGTCATAGGTAACAACGTTAACAATACAATAATTAAAGCAAAATAAGCCGACCCTGCTCGTGAGAGCTTACAATCTACAATGAGGTGGGGGAGATACAAAGTACAGGTGTGTATATATAATGGTGCATTTACAATGATGGTCCAGCCATCTTGAGGGAGTGAGGCATGGATGGAGGTAGTGAATGGGCTCCACATACACACTTAAACATAGAACGACTTTGGTTATTGAATGTGATAGGCCACTCTGAACAAATGTGTTTTGAGGGAGCGCCTGAAACCAGGCAAATTGTGGATAGTCCTAATTTCTTGTGGTATGGCATTCCAGAGGATTTGCGCAGCGCGGGAGAAGTCTCTGGAGTCGGGAGTGGGAGGTACGGATTACTGCAGAGGTTAGTCGAAAGTCATTTGCAGAGCGCAGCAGTCGGTTAGGCCGATAGATAGAAATTAGGGAGGAGACGTAGGGGGGTGCTGCACTGTGGAGAGCTTTGTGGGTGAGAACCAGTACTTTGAATTGGATCCTATAATGAATGGGCAGCCAGTGTAAGGACTGGCGAAGAGCGGACGCGTCCGAGTACCGATTAGCCAGATGGATGACCCTGGCTGCTGCATTAAGGATGGACTGGAGAGGGGATAGTCGAGTAATGGGGAGGCCAAGTAATAGAGCATTGCAGTAGTCCAGGCGGGAGTGGATCAATGCTACAGTGAGGGTTTTTGTTGTTTCCATGGTGAGAAAAGGGCGGATTCTAGAGATGTTCTTTAGGTGTAGACGGCAAATATCTAACAAACAGGTCATGCTGGAGAGACTTGCACCTACTGCCACTCAGGGTCTTCAGCTCCTTTGTGAGAAACTAATGTTTGGCCAGCCAGTATATCAAATAAAGTTCTTGAGAAATGGGAACTGTGGTTGGCTTCACTTTTGGTACTGGGTGCTAATACCAAACCATGGTGTGCCATTCAATGGATATTCCTGGCTGGTTGGAGACAAGCTCATTCCCACAGAAAAGTACCAGAAAGCTAAGGAGATGGTGGCCTCTCTCAACATGAAGGAGTTTGCTCGTTGTCTAGGAGACCGACCACCCTGCTGTGTACCTTGTCAACGTTGTGTTGAAGCTTGCAAGGATTAAGAGGTTACAGTGGTAAGTCTGGTTTTTACTAAAGATCCTGCTGTGTATTATAGTTTTTATGTTTTAAAAAAAATTTTATCTTAGGAATGTTAAATAATTTTTTTTTATTTTTTTAAATACAATGTATCTTATGAATGTTAAAAATATATATTTTTTTTTTATAAAATAAAAATGTATCTTATGAATGTTAAATAACTTTTTTTTTTTTTTTCAGGTATTTGATCTATCGTAGCTAGTTGCTGATCGTTGACTCTACACCCCTCTCCCCGAATGTTACTCGGGTTATGGGGAGAAAATCACCGCTATTCCAGACTGATTTCATGATAATGTGTCTGGCTCTTACACAGCACACAGCACTTGATGTTAGTTTATCTTTTTCCTAAATTATTTGTTACACTGCCCTTCTCACATTTTATTTGCACTTTTTTTTTTAAGCACAAGTTTTTTTACACTTCCTTGTTCTGTAAGTAGGCTTAATGGTTAAATGTTTTATACTAGATGTAAATATGTAACATGTAAATTTTATATTAAGATTTTGCAAATTATTAGGTGCACACCATCAGGCTCTTTCGTCCCCTCTCCCTTAGAGTAGCGGTAATATATCGGACCCCAGGCTCGCCCACACAGTTCCTTGACCACTTCTCTGCCTGGCTACCGCACTTTCATGTCCTCAGAAGTACCAACCCTTATCCTTGGAGACTTCAACATCCCCATTAACAGCCCTACTTCCACACTCAAAACACATTTGTTCAGAGCGGCCTATCACATTCACTAATCAAAGTCATTCTATGTGTAACTGTGTGTGTGTGTAGCCCATTCACTATCTCCATCCATCCCTCACTCCCTGAAAATGGCTGGACCATCATTGTAAATACACCATTGTATATAAACAACTGTACTTTGTAGCACCCCTCCTCATTGTAGATTGTAAGGTCTCACGAGCAGGGGCGGCTTATATTGCTTTAATTATTGTATTGTTAACGTTGTCACTTATGACTTGTGTTATGAAACTGTTAAACTGTACAGCGCTGCGGAATCTGTTGGCGCTATATAAATAAAGATTATTATTATAGAGGCCCACTCAGTAGTGGTGAAGTGAACGGCGCAAATTGCGAGTTGATTGCGACTGATGCAGCTGATACTCCATTACTGCTGGCTGCTGCTCACACAACCGCTCCAACATATGTAACGTGGAATTCCACCTGGTGGGTACGTCACATATGATGCGATGTTCAGGAAGGCAAAATCTGCGTTGCAGAGCTGCAATGCGCGATCTGGCCATGGTGGAACGTCGCAAGTTAGCGCACTGTAGGCGGACCTTGTGCAGCAGTGCATCAAGATCCGGATAGTCCCTCAAAAAACTCTGGACGACCAAGTTTAGCACATGTGCCAGACATGGTATGTGAGTGACGTTGCCTAGGCCCAGACCTGCCACCAGATTTCGGCCATTGTCACACACTACCAAGCCTGGCTGGAGATTCGCTGGCAAAATACACATGTCGCTCTCTTGCTTTATGGCAATCCAGAGCTCCAGCGCTGTGTGGCTTTGATTCCCCATGGAAATTAATTTCAGGACGGCCTGTTGACGTTTGGCCACGTCTGTGCTCATATCGGTCAACAGGCTCGCTGTCTGGGTGTTATGTTTGACACCAATCTCTCCTTCACCTCCCATATACAATCTGTTGCCCGCTATTGCCGCCTACACCTAAAGAACATCTCTCCCGAATCCAAGACTTCTCCCGCGCTGCGCCAATACTGTGGAATGCTGTACCCCAAGAAATTAGAACTATCCACAATTTGCATGTTTTTGGGCGCTCACTCAAAACACATTTCTTCATAGCGGCCTATCACATTCACTAATCAAAGTCATTCTATGTGTAAGTGTGTGTGTGTAGCCCATTCACTATCTCCATCCATCCCTCACTCCCTCAAAATGGCTGGGCCATCATTCTAAATACACCATTGTATATAAACACCTGTACTTTGTATCTCCCCCACATATTTGTAAATTGTAAGCTCTCACGAGCATGTGAGGATTATATTGCTTTCATTATTGTATTGGTAACGTTGTTACTTATGACTTGTGTTCTGAAACTGTTAAACTGTAAAGCGCTGCGTAATCTGTTGGCGCTATATAACTAAAGATTCTTATTAAGCGTTCACGGGTCCATGTGGAGGTAGACCGTGACGGCTCCTGCAACGATGTTTCTGAGGAACTGGAGAAGGAGGAGTCAATGTGTACAGACTTGATTCCCGCAATCCTTGTAGTTGCCTGAACACGTACAGCGCCACTCGCAAGATCTGTACTCGGCTCCACAACATTGACCCAATGGGCAGTAAGGGAAAGGTATCGTCCCTGGCCATGGGTACTGGTCCACGCAGCGGTGGTCAGGTGGACATTGGTACTGACGGAGTTTAGTAGCGCATGTTTAATTTTAACCTCAACAACATGCTTTTGCAGACCAGGGACGGCTTGCCTGCTGAAATAAAATCAGCTTGGCACATTGTATTGTGCCAATGCCATTAAGTTCCGTAAACTGTCAGTCTCCACCAGCCTGAATGACAGCATTTCAAGGGACAGGAGTTTTGCAATGCCAGCATTCAGAGCCTGTGCTCGTGGATGGTTTGCCGAGATTGGGCCTACACCCGATACGCCACAACCTGACACCCACAGATAAACAAGCCATAAAATCTCTGAAAGATAACCCCAACATTATTATTAAACCAGCAGATAAGGGGGGTGCTATCGTTATTATGAATAAGACCCAATCTATTGCCGAAATTCATAGACAACTGTCAGTTAACCTAACCTACAGACAACTCAATTGTGACCCTACATTTTACATCTGTCAAAAAATTGATCGTATCCTGACAAAACATCTTTAATTGATCACCATAGACTGTAAGACTATGACATTCCTTAATATTCAATACCCCATCACCCCTGTTTTCTACACACTCCCAAAAATCAACAAAAAACTACATTATCCACCCTCATACCCTAGAGGGATAATTCTCCGTGTTCTACAGTATCACCCAAATGTTTAACATGTTGCCTAATTCCTATGTATATATATTCTTCACCCTATGTATATATTGTATATATTGTATCTATTATACATTGTCATTGACTGGAAATTTTTCTATCTCTTCCAGCGACTATTTGATAAAGGCCACTGCGTTGTCCAAAACGTCAGTCAGTAGTCTCATAGCTATTTTCTTTTTTCACATCAAGTGTGCAATAAAAATTTCAAATTTAACCATGACATATGCAGTTAAACTTGTGCAGTGATTCTCTATAGACTGTACATCTTCAGTGTGTCTTTGTAACTCAACTACGTGTTTTCTCCGCACATGTTTACACATATTTGTGGTATTGAGGTTACTGACACTTTACCTCTTTTTACTTTTGATTACACAGCTTGCATTTGACATAGCAAATATCATCTGCAAGTGTGTGAAAAAAGGACCACGCAGTGCAAGTCCTGGGAGCGTCCGTTTAGACTTTTGGAAGAGAAATCCGAACAGGTGCCAAAATGGAGGCTACAGGCAACAGAGTATGCAGCCTAACTCTCCCTCCTGTTTGTACCGTTGGGGCAATCGCTTCCTCAGAGCTGCTACCACCACCTTCCTGTTCCTCATGCCATGTTGGGTCTTGGACCTCATCATCTCCACTAACCTCTTCCAACACCTGCTGCTGTTGGGTGGTCTGGCCACCACCATGCTCAACAGAAACTGGCACCTGAGTCTCATCATCATCAGATGCGTTCTGCGGTGTGCTGACCATCGGCACTGTCTCACCCGCCTCTTCAGATTCAGAGAGATACAGCTGTTGCGCATCACTGCATACTCCCTCTTCTTCACATTCCAGAATGCTGCTTGGCTGTGCCCCTGTTTGCAAACCAACAGATTCTGAGAACAGAAGCAGAGACTCAGCTGGCTCCTGTACAGAACTCTCTGACTGACTGGGCAATTTGGCAGGCGGTGAAGAGACAGATGGTTGATCAACAGTGCTGTGTTCCTGAGAGGAGGTGGAAGCAATTGAAGTCGATGCATTGGACCCTGGGCTCCAACACCGCAAGTTGTTGCCTGTAAGTGCTGTTAGCACAGTCAACACTTGCTCCTGTGTTACTGGGGTTGAGTAATGGCAGCTGTTCCCCTGCTGTGTGTACGACAAAAAGTCATGCTGCCTCCACCCTGTCCTCCTCTCGTCCCTGGGCTCCAACACCGCCAGTTGTTGCTCGGAAGTATTTGGCACGGGTACTGACTCATGCCCACCCTGGTTACAGCACCACAGCTGTTTCCTGGCAGTGTCAACGTCAATTAGCCTCCAATAAGTTGTCCTGTCATGTTGCATTCCGGTTATCCGACTCTATGGTGCCTGCAGTTTAGGTGATTCCTATGTGTGCTGTGGGATATGTAAATAAAGGCTCTTTCCGTTGTGAAAATAGGACAAGCACCCACTGTAGGACTGTGTGATTTGGTAACTGCAGACGGCTTGCGGCCTGTCAACTTACATTTTCATGGGTGCCTTATGGTACCCGTCCGAGTTCCAGTACCGTTAGCTGGTTCTCCACAGTGCCTTTGGCCTAGGTGCCCCCATCTCGGTATCAGAGTTCCTGCAATGTCTGCTTGTCCTTGGTAGTGCTTTGGAGCACAGGTACCTCCTGCTTAGTAACCGTGTCCCAGTAACGTCAGCTGGTCCTCGGTTGTGCCATTGGCTCTTTTCCTTCTGCTGCCCCTCCGGGTTCCAGCACAGTCAGCTGGTCCTCGTTACTTGCATTGGCTCTTGTACCTTCTGCTACCCGTCCGGGTTCCAGTACCGTCAACTGGTTCTCCGCAGTGCCTTTGGCCTAGGTGCCTCCATCTCGGTATCCGAGTTCCAGCAACGTCTGCTGGTCCTTGGTAGTGCTTTGGAGCACAGGTACCTCCTGCTTAGTAACCGTGTCCCAGTAACATCAGTTGGTACAAGGTTGTGCTACAAATACAAGATACAGAACAAGAGACACAAGAACAATAAGCAGAAGATCTAAAAGCAGAAGAACATGAAGTATAAGACCAAAATGAAGAGCAAAATATATGCTCTAAATTATAAGCAGAAGAAGACTAAGCAGTGTATGGGGGTGAGTCCGTTCCTCCTCGTGGTGCCCCTGGTAAATGCCTGCTGCTGCAGGCTAAACTGAACACGGACAAATACTGTTGTAATTTAAATCTTTTGTGGCAGCAAGAACGGAACGATGAAAAAATCATACTTTTACAGATTACAAGTACAGGAATCTATGTCACAAATAAGAATATGATGAAGAAGATGAAGGACTATAATATGAAGAAGAAGAATAGTTTAAAAAGAACAATATGAGTAATGTTAACAAAAAGATGAAAAGCAAGAAGTTTTAGAAGAAGATAAAGAAGGTGAAGATGAAGAATAATTTGATGACAAAGATGATGCTGCTGAAGATTATGAAGGAGAAAGTGTGGCAAAAGTTAAAAAGGTGAAGAGCATGGAAGTTGTGAAACATACATATTTGACAAAATAGAAAAAAGGTTAACAACATTGTCAATTTCTTCGTCAATCCGAACGTATTTCCTAAAAAAAAAAAATTAATGCTATTCCATTGGATTGGGTTAAACATCTATGCCTTTAATGTCTCCTCAACCTCCCCCAATACATTCTACATTACTCTTTGTTGTTTTCCTTCATGTACAATTAACCTACAAGGCAAGAATGGGTTTTTTTTAATTTCGATATTTTGTTCCCATAGACTTACATTGGACTTCCGGTATCGGTATCGGGTATCGCCGATATTTTTTGGGTATCGGCGATACCATTCCGATTCCGATACTTTTGGATATCGGAAAGTATCGCTCAACTCTAGTCATATCAGACCATCCTCTTAACCCTTGGGTGCCGGTTTTTTCTTTGTGGCCAAAAAGGATGGTTCATTAAGGCCGTGTATTGATTATCGTCTCTTGAACAATATCACTGTGAAATATCAATATCCGTTACCATTGATTTCTGACCTGTTTTCCAGGGTGAAAAGTGCTACTTGGTTTACCAAGCTTGACCTCAGGGGGGCGTATAACCTTATTCTCATTAAGCACGGGGATGAATGGAAGACGGCATTTAATACCCCAGAGGGGCATTTTGAGTACCTAGTGATGCCCTTTGGGCTCACTAATGCTCCTTCCGTCTTCCAGTCCTTCATGAATTACATTTTCAGGGATTTTGTGGATAAATTTCTGATTGTTTATTTGGATGATATCTTGATTTTTTCCAATGACTGGGACTCTCATGTGAAACATGTTCGGACTGTGTTCCAGATTTTGAGAGAGAATGCTCTGTATGTGAAGGGATCAAAGTGTCTTTTTGGCGTACAGAGGATCTCATTTCTGGGATTCATTTTGTCCCCATCTGTTATTGAAATGGACCCGGTCAAGGTTCAGGCCATCTGTGATTGGGTCCAACCTACTTCATTAAAGGCTCTTCAGAGATTCTTGGGTTTTGCCAATTTTTATCGTAAATTTATTGGTAATTTCTATGTTATTGTTAAACCATTGACTGATTTGACCAAAAAGGGTTCTGATGTGGTGAATTGGCCTCCTGAGGCAGTCTCTGCGTTTCAGGAACTTAAGCAGAGATTCACTTCTGCTCCTGTTCTACGGCAGCGTGATGTTTCTCTACCATTTCAGGTGGAAGTTGATGCCTCTGAAATTGGGGCAGGTACCGTTTTGTCCCAAAGAGATCCAGAGACCTCTAAAAGTAACCCTTGTGCCTTTTTCTCTCGAAAATTTTCTCCAACTGAACGTAATTATGACGTGGGTAATCTGGAGTTATTGGCCATGAAGTGGGCTTTTGAAGAGTGGAGACATTGGTTGGAGGGAGCCAAACATCAGGTGGTGGTCCTCACGTACCATAGGAATCTGGTTTATCTGGAATCAGCCAAGCGACTTAATCCTAGACAGGCCAGGTGGGCCTTGTTTTTCACACGTTTTAATTTTGTGGTTTCCTTTCTTCCTGGCACTAAGAATGTTAAGGCGGATGCCCTCTCGAGGAGTTTCCTTGCGGACTCTCCTGAGTTATCTGATCCTGCTGTTATTTTGAAAGAGGGTGTAGTTCTTTCCGCCATCTCGCCCAATTTGAGACTGGCTCTGGAAGGGTGTCAGGAGGATAAACCCGAGCGCTGCCCTATTGGGAAATTGTTTGTCCCAGACCGGTGGAAGAAGAGTATGATGTCTGAGATCCATTGTTCCGCGTTGGCCGGTCATCCCGGAATTTTTGGTACCAGAGACTTGGTTAGTCGGTCCTTTTGGTGGCCTACTTTGTCTCGTGACGTCAGGGAATTTGTGCAGTCCTGCGGGACTTGCTCTCGCTCCAAGCCTTGCTCTCGCTCTAGTGGTTTGTTGATGCCATTGCCTGTGCCCAAGAGACCATGGACCCATATCTCTATGGATTTCATTTCCGACCTCCCTGTTTCTCAGAGAATGACCGTTATCTGGGTGATTTGTGATAGATTTTCCAAAATGATACATCTTGTGCCATTACCTAAGTTGCCTTCCTCCTCCGAATTGGTGTCTTTGTTCCTTCAGCACGTGGTTCGGTTACACGGTATTCCTGAGAACATTGTGTCTGACAGAGGAGTCCAGTTTGTTTCCAGATTTTGGAGGACTTTTTGTTCTAAACTTGGTGTTCAATTGTCTTTCTTCTCGGCTTTTCATCCTCAGACCAATGGACAAACTGAGTGAACAAACCAGACATTGGAGACTTATCTGAGATGCTTTGTGTCTGCTGATCAAGATGACTTGGTCTCTTTTTTGCCTTTGGCTGAGTTTGCTCTTAATAATAGGGCTAGCTCTGCCACTTTGATGTCTCCATTTTTCTGCAATTTTGGGTTTCGCCCTTGATTTTCTTCGGGACAGACGGAGGCTTCTGTCTGTCCAGGTGTTGACTCTGTTGTGGAGCGTATGCAGCAGATTTGGGACCAGGTAGTGGAGAGGTTGTCCCTCTCTCAGGAGAGGGCCCAGCGGTTTTCCAACCGGCATAGGACTGATGGTCCTCGGTTTGAAGTGGGGGACTTGGTCTGGTTGTCCTCAAGAAATATCCCTATGAGAGTTGCATCTCCTAAGTTTATGTCTAGGTTCATTGGACCTTATAAGATCATGGAGATTCTTAATCCTGTTTCCTTTCGTTTACTTCTTCCAGGGACATTTAAGATCCATAACGTGTTCCACAAGTCCTTATTGAAGAGGTTTGTCGAGCCAGTGGTTCCTATGGCTGCGCCTCCTGGCCCTGTTTTGGTTGAGGGCAATCTGGAGTATGTGGTTGAGAAAATATTGAATTCTCGTTTTTCTAGACGGAAACTCCAGTATTTGGTTAAGTGGAGAGGTTATGGTCAGGAGGACAATTCTTGGGTGCTTGCTTCGGACATCAATGCTAGGAGACTGATCCGTGCGTATCACAGAGCTCATCCTGACCGACCTGGTTGCCCAAATGAGTGTTCGGTGACCCCTCTTCAAGGGGGGGTACTGTTGTGAATGTGTTAGAAATGAATTCTGAGCAGAAGCTCCCTCTGGTGGTTACAAACAGTACTGAACCATGCAATGAAGATTGTGAAGATTGGCAATCAGGAGTTACAGACTGGTCTTATATAAGGGAGGTTCCCTCCCATCAGGGTTGCCGGTGATCAATTGTTCTTGTCTCAACTTTGGTTCCTGGTTCACTTGGAAGCTTGCTGAGTCTTGCCTGCATCTTCTGCTAACAGATAAGATATTTTCTGCTTTTATTTTTGTGCTTGATTTTTGCATTTTTTCCTGCACTTCTGTGGAGGTTAGCCAGGTCCCCTCCGGGGGCTTGTGCTCCTCTCAGTTTATCTGAGCCACTGTTATTTGTTCATTTGCCTTTTCCAGTTTTTTCAGTGGCTGCGGCTTAGTTTTGTTACACCAGAGAACTAATTTAGGTGGTAGAGGTTGTGTGATCTCTGGTGTTTTTGCAATTAGTAGAGTTGGTATTTTTTTAGGGTTTTTTGGATTGCAGTAAGTGTCCTTCCTATCCTTTTCTTTCTAGGAAGATTGGGCCCCAACGTTTGCTCATTCTATTTTCTGTCTGTGTCTGTATTTCCTCTTGTCTAACCGCCATTACATGTTTGGGGGCTTCCTATGTTCTTTGGGGATCTGCTCCGGGGCAGATAGCTTTCCTCTTTCTATCTTTAGGTGTAGTTAGCCTCTCAGGCTGTGACGAGGCGTCTAGGACCAACGTAGGTACGCTCCACGGCTGCCTTTAGTTGTGGTGGTTAGTCAGGGTACTGCAATCCAGGAGATTCCAACCTCTCTGGTGTATTGCCATTTTTGCCTGCTCTCCTCAGCAACCAAATCATAACACTGGATACTGTTGCCAACCAATTATTTAATCTGGAAGAGGACAGGAAAATTCCTGCGAGATCCAGGCCTTGCTCATTTTCAGAAAAGTAAGCCGGTCAACGATATCGGAGGATAGTCGCATGCGACATTCTGTTAGTACACCACCTGTGACACTAAAGACGCATTCCGATAATATAGTAGCAGCAGGGCAATTCAGCACCTCCAATGCATATTGGCTAAGCTCTGGCCATGTATCCAGCTTAGAGACCCAAAACTTGAAGGGAGTATGAGGAGTCAATGTGTACAGGCTGGATTCCTGCAATCCTTGGAGGTGGCAGAACACTACAGTGCCACTCTCAAGATCTATACCCTGCTCCACAACATTTACCCAATGGGCAGTGAGGGAAAGGTATCGTCCCTGTCCATGGTTACTGGTCCACGCATCGGTGGTCAGGTGGAGCTTGCTACTGATGGTGTTTAGTAGCGCATGTTTAATTTTTCCCTCCACATGCTTTTGCAGGGCAGGGACGGCTTGCCTGCTGAAATAAAAGCGGCTGGGCACGGTGTATTGTGGGACTGCCAATGCCATGAAGCTACGGAAGGTGTCAGTCTCCACCAGCCAGAATGAGAGCATTTCAAGGGACAGTAGTTTTGCAATGCCAGCATTCAGAGCCTGTGCTCGGGGATGGTATGCTCGAGTATGGCCGCCTTTTCTCCCATGCCTGTGCTACCGATGGATGTAGAGTGGCCTGGGAGTGTGAGGATGACAGGGAACGTGGTGCTGTGGGTGGAATTACATTGGGTCTCTGTATAACAGTGCCAGAGGTTCTTCCATGGCGATCCTGTAAGGAAGCTGTGTGTGAGCTGGAGGAAGAGGCTACAACATGAGCTGAAGAGGTGGTAGGTGGTGCTGTAGGTTGGCCTACATCTTCAGTGTGTCTTTGTAACTCCACCACGTGCTTGGTACGCACATGTTTCCACATATTTCTGGTATTGAGGTTGCTGGCACTTTTACCTCTTTTGACTTTTTGATTACACAGCTTGCATTTGACAAAGCAAATGTCATCTGCAACTGTGTCAAAAAAGGACCACGCACTGCAAGTCCTGGGAGCGCCCGTTTTGGGTTTTGGAAGAGGAATGCTCCTAATGGGTGGCGAAGTGGAGGCTACAGGCAACCGAGTCTGCCCCTCCCTCTCCCTCCTGTTTTGGCCGTTCGGGAATCTCTTCCTCAGAGCTGCTCCCACCACCTTCCTGTTTCTCATGCCATGATGGGTCAAGGACCTCATCATCTCATCATCTACACTTCCCTCTTCAAACACCTGCTTCTTCTGGGTAGTCTCGCCAGCATAGTTTTCACCAGAAAGTGGCACCTGAGTCTCATCATCTGATGCGTACTGAGGTGTGCTGATCATAGGCACTGGCCACCCCGCCTCTTCAAATTCAGAGAGACAAAGCAGTTGCGCATCACTGCATACTCCCTCTACTTCACATTCTAGAATGCTGCTTGGCTGGACCCCTATTTCTAAGCCAAGAGATTCAGAGAACAGAAGTAGAGATGGCTCCTGTCCAAAGCTCTCTGACTGCCTGGGCAATTTGTCAGGTGTTGAAGAGACAGATGGTTGCTCTTCAGTGCTCTGGGCCTGAGAGGATGTGAAAGTAATTGAAGTAATTGAAGTCGATGCGTTAGCTGCCATCCATCTGACAACGGCTTCAATTTGATCGACCCGCAGCAGTGGGTTATGGCGAGCTCCAGCAAAGCTGCGCATAAAGCACCGTTCCCTGATAAAACTGGGGGATGCTGAGTCACTGGTGCCCGCAGCAGGCACAGAATCCCCACATCCTCTTCCTGCTGAAATTCCACACCCACGACCACGTGCTTTACTCCCTGCCTTCTTCATCTTGGTAGACTGATAAAGATAGGCAGAAAAGTACTAAGGGCTTAGTGTGCTTATTCCTGAACAGCTGCGAACAGGTATAAGAAACACTAATTTTATAAAGTGTGTACTACACTTTAATATGAGCTAATGTGGCCTACACAACTGTAAAGTGGAGTGTTTGTTGAACTTTATTTTTTTTTGTTTTTCACAAAAAAAAAAGGTTGTGACAAAAGATGTAAAAGCGATAGTATCACAAACTTTTTGTAGCTATTACAATGCAGGAAGGTAACCTACAATGCAATAGATGAGGCTACAAAAAATAGGCTAATACTAATCTGGCTGGGGCTGCAGGGCACAAGCCAGCAGAAAGGCTCCTCTATCTCCTCCTATATAGTGTTTGCAACCAATCTAGCTGGATACGGATGGAAGCACACTAATAAGAGAAATTCAGGAAAAATAAGCAGCACTACAGCAAAAAAGGACAATGTATGAGGCAGAGAAAATATATGGTAGCACTACTGTTGTTGTGCACAAGTAGGTTCCCAGCCCAATATAGTAAATAGTGAAACTTGGCACTCAACTTAGTAGAATGATTCCAGTTTATTGCAGTCAAAGTACAGGTAAGTACACAGAGGAGACGTTTTGGTCCAAAGGACCTTCATCAATCTGACGGCAATAAAGTATAATAAGAATTTGTGAGCATTACCGCTTCACTTGCGCCGTTCCACTGCCACCAATGTTTTTTCTATAGTGGATCAGATCTTGAACTGTGCTCCTCATACCTTATAGACGGTTGGGAGTTCTTTTATTGTGCAGACACATTGCCACCAATGCGTGCCTCCGCGGTTGCTAAAGTAGCCTGGGTAAAGCACAATAAAGCAAATCGCTATCTCTAACTGTCCCTCAGAGTCAGAAGAGCAGCAGAGTGAACACAAAATGGCGGCGGCGGCGGCTTTTATAGTGTATCATGACATCATTTCAGCAGCCAATCACAACCATGCCATTTGTTAACATGCCTAAATGCCTAACAGGATGTGCCCACACTTCTTAGAATTCCTCATTGGCTGAATCAAATCAAACTGGCTCATAGCACTATGGGAACTACCGATTCCGGTATTTGATATGCATAAAGTATCGGAACTCAGTATCGGAATTCCGATACAGCGAATATCGGCCGATGCACGATATTTGCAGTATCGGAATGCTCAACACTATTGGTGACCAAGAAGTGGCTTGTAGTGTAGAGCAGGGCCCATCATAGGGAGGTCACCTTGCCTTGGTTGATGGGCATACATGAATTGGCCAAATTATGCGCTAAGAACCTTCATTTTCATCTATTACTGTAAGTAAAAAAAAATTTTGAAAAAAAAAAATTTTTTTGAAAAATTTTGAGAAATTTGATTTAATCAAGGGTTTTAATGTTTTTCTGTGTTTTCACATGGCCTAGATTCATTCACATGTGCTATAGTGAATTTTTTGACTAGAAATAGGGTAGAACACAGCAAAAAAAGGGAAATGTAGCACTGAAATGCCACAATTTTTAAAACACAGATAGATAGTCGTGTGACAGAGATACCACACTGTTCAATATGTGGTCTGTATTTTTAAAACATTTTCACCCAAAATAGTGTATACTAGAGTTGAGCGAAACAGGTCGGTCAGATTCAAAAGTCGCCGACTTTCGCCAAAGTCGGGTTTTGTTGGCCGAAACACGACCATAGCGTGAGGTCGGCCATGCGGTCATCGAAACGAGTGCCAAAGTCGAGTTTCCCAGAATACTTTCAGGCGCCTTTTTTCAGCCAATGAGCAAGGTCGTGCATTGTGGGCAAAGAGATGACATGGGCAGCGTCCACCACCATCTTAGAGAAGGGCATTGCAGTGATTGGCTTGCTTTGGAGGGCGTCATAGTGTCTATAAAAGCCCTCACCGCCGACCACCATTTTACATCTGCCGATCTTAACAGTAGGGAAAGGTTGCTGTCGCTGTTTATCAGTAATGAGAGAGTTAGGGCTGGAAAGAGAAGTTATTCTGTGCTTGTGCTGATACAATTGTGCTGTACAGTTAGTGTGCATTGACAGGGGAGGATTTTCTTGTGTGCAGTAGCTCTGGTTATTAGGCTGCCTGCCAGTGACAGAGGAGGATTTTCTTAGGTGCAGCAGCGATGGTGAATAGGCTGCCTGCTAGCTGTATTGCTGTGTGTACACTGTGGTGCAGAGTGCTTTTAACACAGCACTAATACTTTTATTCTTTTTTTCTGCACAGTTACTGAGCGTTCATTTTTTCCACACCGTATAGAGCTGTACGCTCCTCACACACTACCCTGTACCAGCTGGTCTCAGGACAAATACATGCTGACTATCTCTGTGTGACTCCAGAAATATATACAGAGATTTTACAATTTCCCCTACACTGTATACAGCTTTTTGCTTCTGATACAGTATCTGATAAAGTCTGCAATCCAAAACATCACTACTTCCCTTCCGAGCCCGGACGTGTGCCCATACAGTAGTTTTCTCCACATATTGGGTATCAGCGTACTCAGGACAAATTGGAAAACAACTTTTGGGGTCCAATTTCTCCTGTTACCCTTGTGAAAATAAAATATTAGGGGCGAAAAAAATCATTTTTGTAAAAAAAAATAGATTTTTTATTTTTACGGCTGTATGTTATAAACTTCTGTGAAGCACTTCGGGGTTCAAAGTGCTCACCACACATCTAGATAAATTCATTGAGGGGTGTATTTTCCAAAATGGGGTCACTTGTTGTTATGGTCTGCGGAACGCACCTAATAAATAATGTAGAGAGGTGCGTTCGCAACCCAGGGTCCACCGTGCAGGCAGAGCCTGCTGCTAGTAAGATGGCGTAAGTAGCAAACTCTGTTATCCTGCAGAGTCGCTAAAATAAACGCCGTAGCGCGATGTGGCAGATAGTGCGAACTCTGTTAATCCAAAGAGCCATTAGCAGGAATGCTGCAGCGCTATATGGCGATAAGTGCAAACTCACTTAGATCCAGTGAGCCGCAAAGTAAAACGCTAGGCGCTGACTAGCATTTTAAAGCGAACCCTGTTGCGTCACAGAGCCGCTGAGAAACCCCATTTTGTCCAGGTACACAGTTGACTGCTAAGCGAACATAGGAAGTCATGCGCTATTTATGGCGTCTGTACGTCAGGCCCTGAAAACGGCAACCAATCTCTTCACCTGTTATGCCGGTATTCTAAAGGCATCTAAGACACCGACCCTGACCAGCAAGCATACCAAGCTCCTTACCGATTAGGTCGGTATTGTAATGGCGTATTTCAGCCGCCCTAACCACACACACGCATGACCATACTGGCGCAAAGCACATCAAGTTTTGATACTAGCGCACGGCCGTGCGGTCAGGACTACCTGTTATAGCAGCCACGAGTAGAAGACCTTCCAGAAAGGACCAATAGAAAGTTGCTTCAGATCACAAACAGCTACAGGACCTTCCTGAAGGACCAATAGGAGTCGTAGCTGTATCTCAGCATGTGACCCCTGATCTCAAATTGGAGATCTTGCCCTGGGCATGCTCAGAAGAAGAAACAGAGGACTGAGTCCCATATCTGCCTGCTCCAGCACTGGTTATAACCGAAGATCCAGGAGAGGCAGCAAGTCTCTGCACAATATTAGACCGGGCAAGACGCTGTGACCGAAGTCTCTGCTAAGCAGGTTCAACTGCGGTCGGAGACGGATGGGGGACCCCAGTGGGAATGGCTTGAGATTCCCCTTGTGCAGCATTGGGAACTTGAACCCTAACATTACCACCACCAGGGCCCCCCCTTCTTTGGGCCTCACTGTGCTCAAAGGCAGCGATGAGCTGCGGAGCGTGAATATGCTCGGCAGACTCCCAAGACCTATCCTAAGGCCCATAACCCCTCCAGTCCACCAAATAAAACTTTTTGCCTCGTACCACCTTGCACCCAACAATGGCGTTCACCTCATGATCGTCGGTAGAGGAACCCGACGTCCCGGCAGAGGACTCAGAAAACCGGGAGATGGCCACGGGTTTCAGAAGGGACACGTGAAAGGTGTCAGTGATACCAAGGCGAGGCGGAAGGGGTAAGCGGTAAACTACAGGGTTTACCTGCTCAAGAATCTTAAACACAAAAGTTGGGTTCATAATTATAGTGTCAGTGAATTAGCCATGTTTAACACATTTAATTTATAATATATAAAATTCATACTATTCATAAATAATTATCTGCATTAAGTTTCATATTTTTGTAATATGAGGATAGTTTAATTAACAGTTACAAGAATTTATTTATAAAACATTCAGTTTGCGTTTGTGATACTTTTATTACATTTTAAACTGTACAGTACAATGCCATCTAAAGTTATGTTTGGCATGCTTTTCACTTTAACAGAAGCCAACATTTTTTCTCGTCAAGAAATATTTGATGGGTAAAATATCATGCATAATAAGTCAGAAATGCTGACAGAAATAATAGATCCAACATCCATTTGAAATGCCTCTCAAAGTGATAACAATTAAGACCTGGCCAGTTGAATACTTTCACCTAGAATGTAATGGTGCATGTGAACATAGGGGAAAAATTGCTAATAATTTATGAAAGCTTTTCAGGATAAAGGTAACAACTTTTCAGAAGTACAGAACATATTTGAAAGGTAAATTCTCTAAAATGCAACCTGCATATCTTCTGTGTCAATTTAAAATTTACTACATACCATTAACCAACCTAAAATAACTTCCATGGTAATAACCCTTCAGATACAAATGCCTGTGCAAAAGAAGGTATTATTAAGTTAAATTACCCTAAAAGTGTTGGATTGACACAGAAAGGGTTCACTCAGTGATTTGGAAAACGATGGGTCTTGGTAACAAAGGTAAACAGCTACAGCTGTTCTTTGCTTAATAGATTTATAAGCTTTGCTTTAACAAGTTTTCTGTTAAGTAATTTTAATATTTATTAGACAATCTAAAAAAACATTATGTTTGTCCTTGGAAATTTTATATAGTAATATATGTTTTAAAAGTCATAAACGAAATACACTAAAATTTAAATTGTAAACCATATTTTTTTAATAAAACACAAACATAAATAATGATGCTGTATCAGTAAAAGATAAAAATGCTAAAATATTAAAATCTAAAATTATTTAACCCACACAGAAAATACCTTAACCACTCCACCCCCGAGCCTGTTTTCATCTTCTTAACCATGTCAAATTTTACAATTTTGACCAGTGTCACTTTACATGGTATAACTCTGAAATTCTTCAACGTATCCTAGTGATTCTGAGAGTGACTCACTGTACTTCATGAAAGTGGTACATTTAGGCTGATATTTAATGTATGTATTTGGAATCATAAAGAAAGTTTGGGGAAAATTTCTTAATTTTCAAACTTTAACCCCTTTATCACATCTGACGTACTATTCCATCTATGTGACCTGGAACCTAATTCCCAAGGCCGGAATAATATGTAACATGCGATCAGCTGCGCTCTCCTGTTACCCTTGGGAAAATAAAAAATTGGTGACTAAAAGATCATTTTTGTGGGAAAAAAATAGGATTTTTATTTTCATGCCCAGGCATTATAAACTTGTGTGAAGCACTTGGGGTTGAAAGTGCTCACCACAGATCTAGATAAGTTCCTTAGGGGTCTAGTTTCCAAAATTGGGTCACTTGTGGGGGTTTACACTGCTTAGGCACATCAGGGGCTCTGCAAACTGAACATGACACCCATCAAAGTCTGCATTCCAAAAAGTTATTACTTCTTTTCCGCGCCCTGTCGTGTGCTCAAACAGTATTTCCCCCCACATATGGGTATCAGCATACTCAAGACTAGAGATGAGCGACCTTCACTTTTTTCGGGTCGAGTCAGGTTTCATGAAACCCGACTTTCGCAAAAGTTGGGTCGAGTGAAATCGGCCGACTATCGGGAAAAGTCGGTGGGTCGACCGAAACACGAAACCCAATGCAAGTCAATGGGAAGCAAAGTCGGTAGGGAGTGGAGGACAGTAAACACACCTACAGTGCCCATTTGAATGGCAACAGCATCAATCCTTATTACTTAACCTTGGCAACCTTAATTTACTTTATAATAATGGTTACACATTGAAAAATGGGGGTTATTTGGCTCAACTTGTGGGGGTAGGGATGGCTCCCGGTTTTCGTGGGCCCCGGGCCAAACAGTGTCAGTGGGCCCCTTTAACACATACCACAATTCATGATGCTCCAATACGGCACAGAAATATAGATATAGTACAATGAAAAATACTTCACTTCTTACATGACATGACTGATATCTATGTTAAAATCTACAATAGCTCAAAAACCGGACACTATATTCCTCCATACAGTATTATGGCCACCACATAGTGCGCCTTACAGAATAATGAGCCCCATATATTGCTCCATACATAATTGGTCCCATATAATGTTCCATACAGTATATGATGAGCTCCACATACTGCTCCAGGATATGATAGTCCCCATATAATGTGACATAAAGTATAGGACGGTCCCCATAGAGTAGAATGAGCCCCACATATTGCTCCATACAGTATAATGAGTCACATATAAAGCTCCATACAGTATATAATGGGCCCCATATATTGCTCCATACAGAATGGGCTCAATATAATGCTCCATACAGAATAGGCCCCATATGATGCTCCAAACCCTATATGATGCCTCATAAATAATGAACCCCATATGATTCTCCAGTATATGATGGGCCACATGGATGATGCTCCAGTGTCTTATGGGCCAAAAGAATGCTCCATATATCATGGGCCCCATTAATGTTCGAGGGTATAATGGGCCCCGTAAATGCTGCTCCAGTGTCTGATCTGCCCCATTTTGAATGCTCCAATACATGATGGGCCCCATGGATGATGCTCCAGTGTCTTATTGGCCAAAAGAAAGCTCCATATATAATGGGCCCCATTATTAATGTTCCAGTGTGTAATGGGCCACATAAATGCTGCTCCAGTGTCTTATGGGCCAAAGGATAGCTCTATATATAATGGACCCCATTATTAGTGTTCCAATGTGTAATGGGCCACATAAAAGCTGCTCCAGTGCCTTATGGGCCAAAACAAAGCTCCATATATAATGGGCCCCATTATTAATGTTCCATTGTGTAATGGGCCACGTAAATGCTGATCCAGTGTCTTATGGGCCAAAACAAAGCTCCATATACTGTATAATGGGCCCCATTATTAATGTTCCAGTATGTAATGGGCCACGTAAATGCTGCTCCAGTATCTTATGGGCCAAAACAAAGCTTCATATATAATGGGCCCAATTATTAATGTTCCAGTGTGTAAAGGGCCACGTAAATGCTGCTCCAGTGTCTGATGTCCCCCATTTACAAAACTCCAGTATATGATGGGCCACATGGGTGATGCTCCAGTGTCTAATGGGTCATAAGAAAGCTCCATATATAATGGGCCCCATTATTAATGTTCCAGTGTGTAATGGGCCACGTAAATGCTGCTCCAATATCTTATGGGCCAAAAGAAAGCTCCAAATATAATGGGTCCCATTATTAACATTCCAGTGTGTAATGGGCCACGTAAATGCTGCTCCAGTGTCTTATGGGCTAAAACAAGGCTCCATATATAATGGGCCCCATTATTAATGTTCCAGTGTATAATGGGCCACATAAATGCTGCTCCAGTGTCTTATGTGGCAAAACAAAGCTCCATATGTAATGGACCCAATTATTAATGTTCCAATGTGTAATGGGCCACGTAAATGCTGCTCCAGTGTCTGATGTCCCCCATTTACAAAACTCCAGTATATGATGGGCCCCATGGATGCTGCTCCAGTGTCTTATGGGCCAAAAGAAAGCTCCATATATAATGGGCCCAATTATTAATGTTCCAGTGTGTAATGGGCCATGTAAATGATGCTCCAGTGTCTGATGTCCCCCATTTACAACACTCCAGTGTATGATGGGCCCCATGGATGCTGCTCCAGTGTCTTATGGGCCAAAAGAAAGCTCCATATATAATGGGCCCAATTATTAATGTTCCAGTGTGTAATGGGCCACGTAAATGCTGCTCAAGTGTGTGATCTGCCCCATTTAGAATACTCCAATACATGATGGGCCCCATGGATACTGCTCCAGTGTCTTATGGGCCAAAAGAAGCTCCATATATAATGGGCCCAATTATTAATGTTCCAGTGTGTAATGGGCCACGTAAATGCTGCTCCAGTGCCTGATGTCCCCATCTGCAAAACTTCAGTTTATGATGGGCCCCATGGATGATGCTCCAGTGTCTTATGGGACAAAAGAAAGCTCCATATAATGGGCCAACTTATTAATGATTCAGTGTAAGATTCTCCCCATATATTCCTCCAAACAATACAAAAAATAAAATACAGGGAGGGAGTACAGACGTGACGTCATTGCGCTCTGTAACCTAAATGTTGCTGTCAGGAAACGCGTTAGACGTCATAGTGGTGGAGCATGGAGAGGTAAGTATTGCAAGTGCTGGGGCCCTTAGCAAGCAGGGGGGGCTGACTCGTGGGCGACATCACTAGCACAGGGCCCTTCATAATACGCCAGTGTGTCTGACGGCGAGTGGACCCATCCCACCATCAGAGACAAATTTTTGTACTACAAGGGGCCCTGTGCCAATGCTGTCACCCACGAGTTGGCTCCCCCACACCTGCACAGGGAACTGGCACTTGCCTGGGTGTGCCAGGTGCTGACGCCAGCCCTGGGGTGGGGGATTTGTACATTTTGTAGTCCGTCCACGCTTGCAAGTGTGTTGGACCCCAGGAGTTTGGTTGCCACAGTGACCTTGCCTCCCTCCAGGGGGGAGTGATGTCATGCCTGAAAGCAAGGAAGGATCCCTTTAACAGGTAACACAGCATAAAACACCTTTCCTACTCCGGACTAGAAGGGGGAGATCCAACACCTGATTTCAGGAGAGCTCCTGGAGAACATTGTGGCTGTGGGAGGAGTTAGTGAGTGTGGCTGGAGGGACAAGAAAGGAGAGACGTGTGGAGACAAGCTGGGGAAAAGAGGGGCTATAGAGAGCTCACCCCCAGGTCGGAGTGCCAGAAACCGGACCCCCGGAGTCTGAGACTGAGTGGGTAAACTAAAGTCCCAGCAGCAGAATCCAGAGGGCAGGAGACAGCAGGTTCTCTTCCCCAAGTAATACTCTACTACACAGCAGCAGCACATGTGAGCTGGAGACTCCATAAGTGAGTGATTCCTGAAGAAGGTTACAGTTGCCTGTTATGAGAGTGAAGTTCTACCTAGACAAGAGACAGAGAGAGAGGAACTTGGATGGAGCTTATAGCAGCCAGTGCCTCAGAGAATAGCGCTAGAAAGGAGACCTCACATCCCACCTGAAGAAAGGGGATTCAAAATTGCTTTCAGGCCGACCGACTCCAACACCATCTGTACTCAGTGCCCTGGACACTTTGCCTGCAAAATCCATTACTCTATCTCCGCAACTAGCTCTTTTATCCTTAGACTCGGAGGGCATTGCTCATTCCTCTATTCCCTTAGTGGTACATGTTCTTCTAGTAGTTAGGCAACTAATTGTCTTCCATTGGAAGAGGCCTGACCCTCCCGTTATCCAAGATGTAATTGACAGAATGACCCTCCATAAAGCCTTCGAGCACAAACTAGCTCTGATACATAACAACCTAGACAAATGTTCTCGAAAATGGTCCAGCTGGATACCTTTATTTCCTTAAAAGTAAATTCAGATAAGCCATATTATTTCGTCTTTCTTGATTAATGGTTACCATTTATAATATTGCCTTTGTAGTCAGATAATATGTGTAATGCCTGTATAAATTAATCTGTTTTTTTTCCTGGAAATTGGGACGCAAGGTCCACTTGCTCCCTTCTTTTCTTGTTGTATTTCTCCTTCCCTTTTCCCCTTCTCTCCCCCCTTATAGTTTCATAAATACTTAATAAAAATTTTTGAAAAGAAAGAGAAGGAAAAACGTCCACAGTTTAGCACAGGTCCGGCCGAAAGTCAAAGTTGACTGAGAGAGACCGTCGGACTGTAAAGCAAATTGTGAGAGAGGATCGCAAGACCACGGCTCCGAAAATCACAGCTGAGCTCAATGAACACCTACAGAAACTAGTTTCCACAAAAACGCTTCGTCGGGAGATGAAAAAATCTAGATTCAACGGAAGAGCTGCAATTCGAAAACCGATACTCTCAATGACAAATGTTTCCAAGCGTTTACAATGGTGTACAAACCTACAGAATTGTTCCCTTGACCAGTGGAAACATGTAATATTCTCAGAAGATTCATCGTTTACCCTATTTTAGACCTCCGGCTGAGTGTACGTTTTGAGACAGCCGAAAGAAGCATTCCATCCAGACTGCCTTCTCCCAAACGTAAAACATGGCGGAGGTTCTGTGATGATCTGGGGTGCTATTTCATGGAGATCCGCTGGGTCAATGATATCCCTTCATGGAAGAATTAACAGCTGCGATTATTTAGGCTTTTTGGCCGACCAAGTGCATCCTATGGTTCAAGCACTGTTCCCGGAGGGGAACGCCATCTTTCTGGATGATAATGCACCAATTCATACAGCTACAATCATTAAATAATGCCACGAGGAACATTCTAATGAAGTTGAGCATCTCATCTGGCCCCCACAATCCCCTAACCTCAACATTAAAGAGCATTTATGTTCTATTTTAGAGATTCAAGTTAGACATCGATTTCCGCCGCCATCGTCGCTCAAAGAACTGGAGGGTGTTTTAACTGAAGAATGTGCTAAAATTCCTTTGGAAACAATTCACACCTTGTATGAATCCATACCTCGGAGAATTGAGGCTGTAATCGTCGCAAAACGTGGACCTACACCATATTAAGCTAACTTTTGTTAGTTTAGATATGAAGGGTGTTTCGGCAATGTAAGCCAAAATCTGTTCTTGATGCTCCATCTTTAAAAGCAGTTTACCTACTCCCAGTTAAAAGAGCCTTTCAACCTTTCTTCAGCTCGAAGACTCTTTATGATAGCACACTATCTTCAGGGCAAGTGAGCTCCTGTATAGTCAAAAAAATGTTCTAAATGTCCGTATATATTTGAGGAGACAGACACTGACGCTCTAAGTCTCAGTCTGGATTACACAATAATATAACAAGATAAAAAAGATTACTGTATCACCATATACAAGGTATATATAGTATAGTGAAAATATAATAAATCTCCGTATATATTTCAGGAGGCAAACTCTGAAGCTCACAGGCTCAGTCTGGATTACACAAGAATATAATAAGAAGTAAAAGGCATACTGTATCAGCAGATACCAGGTATATATAGTATAGTCCAGATAGCCCAGGATTCACGGGCTCTGAGTAGTTTGATATGATCACCTCCCCTTCTAGGGCAAGGGACATGTTCGATGATCTGGTATTTTAATTGTGCCACTGTGTGTCTCGACCTAGAGAAATGGTCTGGTAGGGGAAGCCAATTTTTTCCATATCTTATGGTGGATTTATGGCTGGCGATCCTGTCCTTAATGTGTTGCGTTGTTTCTCCCACATACAATAGTCCACAAGGACACTTTATCATATATATCACAAAATTAGAATTGCAGGTGAAAAAATCTTTAATAGGATAGGATCTACCAGTCCTCGGGTGTGTGATGGTATCGGATTTTATATTAGAACAGGACGCACAATTAAGACAAGGAAAGGTGCCATTTCTTCTAGGTGCGAGAAGGGTCTGGGTAATGGCAGGGCGTGCACCCCCTACATCTGCTCTCACCAGTTTATACCTAATGTTAGGGGGTCTCTTGGTGCACATGGGGGTTGGCTGGTTGAAGGAATTGATGTTTGGATAGGCTCTATTCAAGAATGGCCAGTGTCTTCTAATAACTGAGTATACTTTTGTCATTAAGGGATGACAAATATGGACAAATGGAATTATATCCTTGGCACTAGTACGTGGGAGTGGAGATGGAGGTGATAAGGCCCGAGACCTTTCACTGTTAAGTATACTTAGGATGGCAACTTTTGTAATGCAAAAGGCTGTTACAGTCAGTAGGCTTACGCCCTGCCATTACCCAGACCCGTCTCGCACCTAGAAGAAATGGCACCTTTCCTTGTCTTAATTGTGCGACCTGTTCTAATATTTATAAAATCCGATACCATCACACACCCGAGGACCGGTAGATCCTATCCTATTAAAGGTTTTTTCACCTGCAATTCTAATTTTGTGATATATATGATAAAGTGTCCTTG
Source organism: Oophaga sylvatica (assembly GCA_033576555.1). Classification (NCBI taxonomy): domain Eukaryota; kingdom Metazoa; phylum Chordata; class Amphibia; order Anura; family Dendrobatidae; genus Oophaga; species Oophaga sylvatica. The sequence continues at coordinate 752,923,164 of JARQOD010000001.1, read as the reverse complement.
TGGACTATTGTATTTGGGAGAAACAACGCAACACATTAAGGACACGATCGACAGCCATAAATCCACCATAAGATGTGGAGAAAATTGGCTTCCCCTACAAGACCATTTCTCTAGGTCGAGACACACAGTGGCACAATTAAAATACCAGATCATTGAACATGTCCCTTGCCCTAGAAGGGGAGGTGATCATATCAAACTACTCAGAGCCTGTGAATCCTACTGGATTTATAAATTAGACACATTGGCCCCTAAGGGACTTAACAGGGAAATAGATTGTACATTATATTTGTTTGGTTCTAATAATTGTGTTATTTTCCAGACGCGTTAATCTCTATATCTATAGGTGAGTTACGTCCTGAACCCCTGTGTCTTGCTTATGTACTAGATTGGCCTGTATTTGATATATTATTTGCCTGTATTTCATATTCTTAATTTTATTGTAAGAATGATATTGCTTACCTTTCACTATATGTCTCGTTTCTATGCTTTATTTATGTTCCAGTCCCCCTTGAAAAACTGATCCCTGTGATCCAGACATATGTATATTTATTTTGATCTTTTATTATGTTACCGGATTATGAGGTTTCTTATATTCCCAATATTCTCTATTGTGTCCTCATGTGGTTCCCTAATGATTTAGAGCGCCTGCGCAGGCTTCCTAGACTGTTACTATGTCAACAGCTTCCCATAACAAACCCTGGCGCCTGTGCAGTCCATCCAGTGAATAGCGCTACGTCATTTCCGGTCCGGACTGCTCACTTCTGGACCACACCATGAGATTTAAGCGTCGGGCTGCTCAGTCTGTAGCAGCGCACCTACACAGGGCACAGCGCGGGAGCGCTGCCTATTAACGATGTCATTCCTCAGGTAACCCACTTTTAGCTGCACTACTTTTAACTCTGTGGTGGACGCCATCTGTGATTCACTTGGGCATTTCTTTTATGATACTTGCAGGTTATTACCCTGCCAAAGGACCCCCTACCTCCTACACGGATGTGTTTAACATATTGGGTAATTGTCCATTGTTTTGCCTCATATTCTTTGATATTACTTTTATTGACACATAGTGTTATTATCCTTAGCTATACAGTGGTACCGTACTGGCCATCTTGATCCATATTATCTATACGTATATCTGGCACTGGACTTAAACTATATGTGAACCTACTTTTGTTGATCTCATACTAGAGTGATACGCTTCAGCATGACTTTATTCATACCCATCCAATTAGTTCGTCCCTTACACTTGTGACATTTACTTCCAAGTACCAGATTCTCTATAGTGGCCTCTAATATTTTGTATATTTTGTATATTTTGTACATATTCTGTGATTTTATGAACATGATTGGGATGTTGTATTACTTTTCATTTTTCTCTTTATGTACGTGTTATCATCTTGTTATTTCGACACCTAATTTTTATTTTTGTTATTGTAGCGACGTTTTGATAAAGGCTCAGGTTGAAACGAAACGTTAACATTTCGCTTTGTTTTTCTGGTCCTAAAATGTTGCCTAATTGTTTATAAATAAATTCTACTTCCTTTTGCATCACAAATTCCTCTAAGAGTGCGGTGTATTTTCTTATGGTATATTGTGGACTACTGGTCCGCTACATCAGCACCTTGCCCATTATACGGCTGAGTGCACACCAAAATCTATTTATAACACCAGAATATGACAATCAGGAAAAGTGTACTGTATCAGAAGCTTACAGTTGTATACAGTGTTGGGGGAATTTTAAATCTCCGTATATATTTCTGCAGTAAGACACACGGTCACAGGCCCAGTCTGGCTTACACCAGAATGTCAAAATCAGGAAAAGTGTACTGTATCTGTAGCGTACAGCTGTATACAGTGTTGGGGGAATTGTAAATCTACGTATATATTTCAGCAGTAAGACCCACGGTCACAGGCCCAGTAAGGCTACCACCATAATATCAAAATCAGGAAAAGTGTACTATCTCAGTAGCGTACAGCTGTATACAGTGTTGGGGTAATTTTAAATCTTCGTATATATTCAGCAGTAAGACACACAGTCACAGGCCCAGTCTGGCTAACACCAGAATATCAAAATCTGAAAAATTTTACTGTATCAGTAGCGTACAGCTGTATACAGTGTTGCAGGAATTGTAAATCTCCGTATATATTTCAGCAGTAAGACACACGGTCACAGGCCCAGTCTGGCTAACACCAGAATATGACAATCAGGAAAAGTGGACTCTATCTGTAGCGTACAGCTGTATACAGTGTTGGGGGAATTGTAAATCTCCGTATGTATTTCTGGAGGAACACACACAGTCAGAGGCCCAGTCTGGATAAAAGCAAAATATCAAAATCATAAAAGTGTACTCTATCTGTAGCGTACATCTGTATACAGTGTTGGGGGAATTTTAAATCTCTGTATATATTTCAGGAGTAACAGATACGGTCACAGGCACAGTTTGGATAACAGCAGAATATGAAAGGCAGAAAAAGTGTACTGTATCAGTAGCGCACAGCTGTATACAGTGTTGGGGGAATTGTAAATCTCCATATATATTTCCAGAGTTACACAGATAGTCAGTCTGTATTTGTCCGTGATACCAGCCGGTACACGGTACTGTGAGGAGCGTACAGCTCTATACGGTGAGGGAAAAATGAACAATCGGTAACTGAAAGAAATTTCCCCCTTATCACTGGCAGGCAGCCTATTAATCAGCTCTGCTGCTCCACACAAGCAATTTCTACTCTGTCACTGGCAGGCAGCCTAATAACCAGCGTTGCTGCACATGCCAAAATCCTCCCCTGTCACTGCACAGTAACTCTACAGCCAATCGCTATCAGCACAAGCACAGTTTTTGTTTTTGGGCCCTGCTGAGAATCAGCGTCAGCAACCTCTCTCTGCACTAAGATCGGCAGAAGTAAAATGTCGGTCGGCGCTTAGGGATTTTATATGCACTGTTATGCCACACAAAGCCAGCCAATCGCTGCAATGCCCTTCTCTAAAGGCACTGCCACACTTAGCGATCGCACCAGCGATCACGACAACGACACGACCTGGCAAGATCGCTAGTGCGATCGCTATGTGATCGCTAGTTAGATTCCAAACACAACTCATCAGCGATCTGTGATTCCAAACACAACTCATCAGCGATCTGTATAAAGACCTCTGCGGTCGTTCGGAAAACCTAGTCCCACCTGCGACGCTGGTGAAGTCGTTCATAAAGGGTGTCACACTCAGCGATTCAGGCTCACCAGCGGGACACCAATGACCAAAAACGGCTCAGAACGTTCATAAGCAATCAGCGACATCGCAGCAGGGGCCACATCGCTGCTACATGTCACACACAGCTAAGTCGCTAACGAGATCGCTACTGCGTCATAAATGGTGACGCAGTAGCGATCTCGTTAGCGATCTCGCTAGCGATCTCGTTTAGTGTGGCATACCCTTAAGATGGTGCTGGCCGCTGCCCATGTCATCGCGTTGCCAACAGCCTGCGTCCTTGCTCATTGGCCGAGAAAAAGCCCTTAAAGTAGTATGGGAAAACCGACTTCGGCACATTGGTCGCCGAACACGTGACCGACCTCGCGCCATGGTCGGGCTTCGTTTCATGAAACCCGACTTTTTTGAAAGTCGGCGATTTTTGAATCTGACAGACCTGTTTCGCTCAACTCTACTCAGGACAAATTGGACAACAACTTTTGGAGTCCAATTTCCTTGGGAAAAATAAAAAATTGGGGACTAAAATTAGTTTTGTGGAAGTTTTTTTTTTTTTTTTTTTTCTTCACACCAAGGCATTATAAACTTTAGTGAAACACTTGGGGGTTCAAAGTGCTCACAATAGATCTAGATAAGTTCCTTAGGGGGTCTAGTTTCCAAAATGGTACTACTTTCTTTCCAAGCCCTGCCGTGCGCCCAAACAGTCCCCCCCCCACAAATGGGGTATCAGCATACTCAGCACAAATTGGAAAACAACTTTTGGGGTCCAATTTCCTTGGGAAAAATCAAAAATTTGGGACTAAAAAATAATTTTTGTGGATTTTTTTTTTTCACATCCAGGCATTATAAACTTTTGTGAAGCACTTGGGGTTCAAAGTGCTCACAACAGATCTAGATAAGTTCCTTAGGGGGTCTAGTTTCCAAAATGGTGTCACTTGTGGGGGTTTCCACTGTTTAGGCGCATCAAGGGCTCTCCAAATGCGACATGGCATCCAATCTCAATTCCAGCCAAGTTAAATGTTCATTTTTTCCTTCCAAGTTGCTTCAGCTCCTGTGAAGCACCTGAAGGGTTAATAAACTTCTTGAATGTGGTTTTGAGTACCTTGAGGGGTGCAGTTTTTAGAATGGTATTTTCTACCATATAGACCACTGAAAGTGACTTCAAATGTGAGGTGGTCCCTAAAAAATGGTTTTGAACAATTTGTTGTAAAAATGAGAAATCGCTCGTCAAATTTTACCCCTTATAACTTCGTAAAAAAAAAAAAAAATTGTTTCAAAATTGTGCTCATGTAAAGTAGACATCTGGGAAATGTTACTTAGTAACTATTTTATGTGACATGTTTCTCTATTTTAAGGGAATAAAAATTCTACGTTTGAAAATAGCTAAATTTTCAAAATTTTTGCCATATTTCCATTGTTTTCATAAATAACCGCAAGATATATCAAAGAAATTTTACCACTATCATGAAGTACAATATGTCACGAGAAAACCTTTTCAGAATCGCTAAGATCCATTGAAGCATTCCAGAAGTTATAACCTCATAAAGAGACAGTGGTCAGAATTGTATAAATTGGCCCGGTCATTAACGTGCAAACCACCCTTGGGGGTTAAGGGGTTAAATGTTTATGCCCTTAAACCAGGTAGTTATATAACACAAAATAGATAATAAATAACATTTAACACATGTCTACTTTATTAGAGCATCATTTTTTAAACATATTTTTTTTCTTAGTAACTTCGAAGAGTTTAAAATTGATCAGCAATTTCTAAATTTTCTAACAAAAACTGCAAAACTATTTTTTTAGGATCCACATCATATTTGAAATGACTTTGAGGCGCATATATGACAGAAAATAGCAAATAAAAAACATCACTTTCAAAAAATTTGGATTTAGCTCAATATTTTGCGTTTTCACAAAGATAACAGGAGAAAATGAACCATGCAATTTATTGCGCAATTTCTCCTGACTACGCTGATACCCCATATGTGGTGGAAAACTACTGTTAGGGTGCACAGCAGGGCAAAGGAGTACAAAATCAGCTGGAATAGACAGCAGATGCCATGAATAGTGTTGAGCGATACTTTCCGATATTGCAAAATATCGGATCATATTGGATCGGTCTGATACTCAAATAATATCGGATATCGCCGATTCCGATACCGGAAACCAATGCAAGTCAATGGGACAAAAATATCGGAATTAAAATAACCCCTTTCTTTCCTTGTAGGTTAATTGTACATGAAGGCAAACAACTAAGAATAATGTAGAATGTATTGGGGGAGGTGGAGGAGACATTAAAGGCATAGAGGTTTAGCCCAATCAAATGGAATAGCAGCAATACATTTTTTTTTAAGACGTTCGGAGTTACGAAGAAATTGACTATGTTGTTAACCTTTTTTCTATTTTGGCACATATGTATGTTTCACTACTTCCATGCTCTTCACCTTCTTTTTTACTTCTCCCACACTTTCTCCTTCATGATACTCAGCAGCAGCATCTTTTTCATCAACTTCTTCACCTTATTTATCTTCTTCTTCAACTTCTTCCTATTCTATTTTTAAATATTCTTCATATTCTTCTTATTCAACTATTATTCTTCTTCATATTCTACTTCTTCATCTTCTTCCTATTCATCTTCTTTGTGACTGGCATTCCTGTAGTTGTAATCTCTAAAAGTTTGAATATTACACCTTCCGTTCTTGCATTCACAAGATTTACAACAGTATTTGTCCGCGTTCAGTTTGGCCTGCAGCAGCAGGCATTTTCCAGGGGCACCGCGAGGAGGAACGGACTCACCCCATACACTGCTTAGTCTTCTTCTGCTTATAATTTAGAGCATATTTTTTGCTCTGATTTTTGGTCTTATGCTTAATGTTCTTCTGCTTTTTGTTCTTCTGCTTCCTGGTCTTCTGTCTCTTGTTCTGTATCTTGTTGGTTGTCTTCATCTTCTTTGTCCTCTTGGTCATCTTCTTCTGGGTAATCTTTTTGTTCTTCTTTGGGGTGGTGTTCAGGCTCGTCGTCTTCATGGTCCTCGTCTTAGGGGTCCTCGTCTTCTTCGGGGTGGTCTTCAGGGTCGTCGTCTTCAGGGTCGTTGTCTTCAGTGTCGTTGTCAGGGAGATCCAGAGTGATTACCCAAAAAAACATTTCAAAAATCTTCAACTTGGAAATGTAGCTGAAGGTACAATCTCGGCTGAGTAACTGCCGAGAACCAGCTGACTGTCCTGGAACCCGGATGGGTAGTAGAAGGAACAAGAGCCAATGGCGCTATCGAGGACCAGCTGACGGTACTGGAACTCGAATGTGTAGCAGAAGGTACAAGAGACAATGGAAGTAATGAGGACCAGCTGACTGTGCTGGAACCCGGAGGGGCAGCAGAAGGAACAGAGCCAATGGCACAACCGAGGACCAGCTGACGGTACTGGGACACGGTTACTAAGCAGGAGGTACCTGTGCTACAAAGCACTACCAAGGAACAGCAGACGTTGCTGGAACTCGGATACCGAGAAGGAGGCATCTAGGCCAAAGGCACTGCCGAAAACCAGCTGACGGTACTGGAACCTGGATGGGTAGCAGAAGGTACCCATGAAAAATAAAGTTGAAAGGCAGCGAGCCGGCAGCAGTTACCGAATCGCATAGTCCTACAGGGGGTGCTTGTCTTGTTGGCACTACGGAAACAGCCTTTAGTTACATATCCCACAGCCCACATAGGAAGCACCTAAACTGCAGGCACCATAGTCGGCTAACCCGACCGCAACACGATAGGACAACTTATTTTAGGCAAAGTGACGTTGATACTGCCCGGAAACAGCTGGCATGATGTAACCAGGCTGGGCAGGAGGGAGTATCCGTGCCAAAGACACTGGCGAGAACCATATAACGGTACTGGAACCCAGATGGGTAGCTAAAGGTACCCATGAAAAATAAAGTTGAAAGGCCGCGAACCAGCCGAAGTTACCGAATCCCACAGTCCTACAGGGGGTGCTTTTCCTATTGGCACTACGGAAACAGTCTTTAGCTGCATATCCCGCAGCCCACATAGGAAGCACCTAAACTGTAGGCACCATAGAGTCGGCTAACCCGACCGTAACATGACAGGACAACTTATTGAAGGCAAAGTGACGTTGACACTGCCGGAAACAACTGGCGTGCTGTAACCAGGCTGGGCAGGAGGGAGTACCCGTGCCAAAGACACTTCTGAGCAGCAACTGGCTGTGTTGGAGCCCAGGGATGAGAGTAGAAACTGAGTGGAGGCAGTGGACAAATTGGACCAAGTTGAAAATCTGAACTTGGATGAGTGTGGACAGAGCAGGAAAGAATGCCAGCTACACAGCTGGGGATCAGCTGACATTACTGAACCCAAATAACACAGGAGCAAGTGTTGACTGTGCAGACGGCACTTCCGAGCAGCAACTGGCGGTGTTGGAGCCCAGGGATGAGAGTAGAAACAGAGTGGAGGCAGAGGACAAATTGGACCAAGTTGAAAATCTGAACTTGGGTGATTGTGGACAGAGCAGGAAAGATTGCCAGCTACACAGCTGGGGAACAGCTGACATAACTGAACCACAATAACACAGGAGCAAGTGTTGACTGTGTAGACGGCACTTCCGAGCAGCAACTGGCGGTGTTGGAGCCCAGGGATGAGAGTAGAAACAGAGTGGAGGCAGAGGACAAATTGGACTAAGTTGAAAATCTGAACTTGGGTGAGTGTGGACAGAGCAGGAGAGATTGCCAGCTACACAGCTGGGGATCAGCTGACATTACTAAACCCCAGTAACACAGGAGCAAGTGTTGACTGTGCAGACAGCACTTTCAAGCAGCAACTGGCAGTGTTGGAGCCCAGAGTTGAGAGTAGAAACAGAGTGGAGGCAGAGGACAAATTGAACCAAGTTGAAAATCTGAACTTGGGTGAGTGTGGACAGAGCAGGAAAGAATGCCAGCTACACAGCTGGGGATCAGCTGATATTACTGAACCCCAATAACACAGGAGCAAGTGTTGACTGTGCAGGCGGCACTTCCGAGCAGCAACTGGCGGTGTTGGAGCCCAGGGATGAGAGTAGAAACAGAGTGGAGGCAGAGGACAAATTGGACCAAGTTGAAAATCTGAACTTGGGTTAGATGGACAGAGCAAGAAAGATTGCCAGCTACACAGCTGGGGATCAGCTGACATTACTGAACCCCAATAACACAGGAGCAAGTGTTGACTGTGTAGATGGCACTTCTGAGCAGCAACTGGCGGTGTTGGAGTCCAGGGATGAGAGTAGAAACAGAGTGGAGGCAGAGGACAAATTGGACCAAGTTGAAAATCTGAACTTGGGTGAGTGTGGACAGAGCAGGAAAGATTGCCAACTACACAGCTGGGGATCAGCTGACATTACTGAACCCCAATAACACAGGAGCAAGTGTTGACTGTGCAGACGGCACTTCCGAGCAGCAACTGGCGGTGTTGGAGCCCAGGGTCAGTCAGGGTGTAGGCTGAGGCCTAGTATGAGCAACTTTCAAATCTGGTGTAACTTGAAATTGGAGGCAGCAGGACTTCTTGCCGGACACACAGCAGGGGAACAGCTGGCATTACTGAACCCCAGTAACACAGGAGCTAGTGTTTTTATCTGTGCATACAGCACTTCCGAGCAGCAACTGGCGGTGTTGGAGCCCAGGGTCAGTCAGGGTGTAGAAATCCCCTATAGAGTAGTTGCCTTGTTACGTGGCACTTCAAAATGTATATACTCCAAACAAGAGAAAGATAAGCTTTACTACCATAAAATTATGAATTGAATTCAAAAATATAGAAATAAAGACATTAAAAATATAAACGCATATATGCACATGTCGACAAGAAATGCAACCAAAAACAAAAAAATAAAGGGTATAGGGGTTGAAATGAATGCATACAAGTACATTTCATAATCCATTAATGCTGCCTAAGTAACGGTATGTACACCTGTAATATAGTGCAATGAATGTACGACTTTTCATCATCATCATTACAAGTTATATGTGACAGTAAAAAATACAGTCATTGCGGAAAAATGTTAGTTAACAGGCTCAGCACATATATTAAAGGTCCAGCATGTAATCCTGATAATATGGCGCAATAATCAATGGTCTGATCAAGCATAACCTAGAAAAAGTGCATCGTGCATAGTGAAAATTGCTATGTATGCCTGCCAGTGCAGGTGAAACCATGCCAATGGATAGATAAGGTATATGCTATTATTATTATTATTAATATTTATTTCTATAGCACCATTGATTCCATGGTGCTGTACATGAGAAGGGGTTACATACAAATTACAGGTATCACTTACAGTAAACAAACTAACAATGACAGACTGATACAGAGGGGAGAGGACCCTGCCCTTTCGGGCTTACATTCTACAGGATTGTGAGGCAGGAGACAGTAGGTCGGGGGGTTGCAGCAGTTCCGGTGTTGGTTGAGGCAATAACTCCGGTAGTGGTGAGGAGGCAGCAGGGTCATTGCAGGCTGTAGGCTTTCCTGAAGAGATGGGTTTTCAGGTTCCGTCTGAAGGATCTGAATGAGTTTGATAGTCGGATGTGTTGGGGCAAAGAATTCCAGAGGATGGGGGATATTCGGGAGAAGTCTTGGAGGCGGTTGGGTGAGGAGCGAATAAGTGTGGAGGAGAGAAGGATGTCTTGGGAGGATCGGAGATTACGTGAGGGAAGATATCGGGAGATTAGTTCACAGATATATGGAGGAGACAGATTATAGATGGCCTTGTAGGTCAGTATTAGTAATTTGAACTGGATACGCTGAGGGAATGGGAGCCAGTGAAGAGATTTGCAGAGGGGAGAAGCGGAGGAGTAGCGAGGAGAGAGGTGAATTAGTCGTGCAGCAGAGTTAAGGATGGACTGGAGAGGTGCGAGGGTGTTAGCAGGGAGGCCAGAGAAAAGGGTGTTGCAGTAGTCGAGGCGGGAGATGATGAGGGCGTGCACAATCATTTTAGTAGATTGAGGGTTGAGGAAAGGACGGATTCTTGAAATATTTTTGAGCTGAAGGCGACAGGAGGTAGAAAGAGCTTGGATGTGCGGTTTGAAGGACAGGGCAGAGTCAAGGGTTACTCCGAGGCAGCGGACTTCTGGTACGGGGGAAAGCGTGGTGTTGTCAATTGTTATAGATAGGTCAGGTAAGGAAGATCTGTGAGATGGGGGAAAGATTATGAGTTCAGATTTGTCCACATTGAGTTTGAGGAAGCGGGAGGAGAAGAAGGAGGATATGGCTGATAGACACTCCGGGATTCTGGATAGCAGAGAAGTGATGTCTGGGCCAGAGAGGTAGATCTGAGTGTCATCAGCGTAAAGGTGGTACTGGAATCCGTGGGACTTTATGAGTTGCCCCAGGCCAAGTGTATAGATTGAGAAGAGTAGGGGTCCTAGAACAGAGCCTTGGGGAACTCCAACAGAGAGAGGGTCCTCCTTCAGTTATATTGGAGAGGGAGGTTATGGGGTTAGGGCATTGGTCTGGTATACAAAGTGGTTGAGGTGGTTGAACAATGAAGACTTGCCTTGTTTTGTCGATCTTATTTTTGAAGTGTGTGGCAAAGTCCTCAGCAGAGATGAGGGAGGTAGGAGGGGGCAGTGGTGGGCGGAGGAGGGAGTTAAAAGTTTTGAATAACTGTTTGAGGTTGTAGGATAGGGAAGATACGAGGGTTGTGAAGTAGGCCTGTTTAGCAGAGGTGAGGGCAGATTTGAAAGAGAGTGTTGCTTGTTTGAATGCAGTGAAGTCGTCTTGCGAATTTGTTTTTTTCCAGCGCCGCTCTGTAATCCTGGACACTTGCCGGAGCTTTTTAGTGGTGTTATTGTGCCAGGGTTGTCTGTTGGTACGTCGCACTCTGCCATGAACGAGAGGGGCGACCGTGTCAATAGCCAATGTGAGAGTGGCATTGTAGAAAGCAGTGGCACTGTCTGTATCGTGGAGTGAGGATATTGATGCCAGTGAAAGAATAGAGTCAGAGAGTGTGTGGATGTCTAGGTGTGCAAGGTGTCTGCGGGGGTGCACGTGTTGCTGGACATGGGTGACAGGAGAGGAGGACAGGGATGAGAAAGTGAGTAGATGGTGGTCGGATAGAGGGAGAGGGGAGGTGGTGAAGTTAGATAGAGAGCAGAGGCGGGTGAAGACCAAGTCTAATGTATGACCATCCGTGTGGGTGGCTGAGGAGGACCACTGAGTAAGTCCAAAGGATGAAGTAAGGGACAGAAGTTTGGAGGCTGCTGACTGAAGGGTATCAGTGGGGATGTTGAAGTCACCCATGATGATGGTGGGGATGTCAGTGGAGAGAAAGTGAAGAAGCCAGGTAGTGAATTGGTCGATGAAGGCAGTGGTCGGGCCTGGAGGTCGGTATATGACGGCCACTTGGAGGTTGGAGGGAGAGTAGATGCGGACAGAGTGGACTTCAAAGGAAGGGAGGATTAGGGAGGGAAGAGGTGGGATTGTGTTAAAGTTGCAGTTAGAGGAAAGGAGAACACCCACTCCTCCATCATGTCTGTTTCCAGGGCGAGGAGTGTGGGTGAATTGGAGGCCACCGTAACACAGCGCAGCAGGGGAGGCGGTGTCAGAGGGTGTCAGCCATGTTTCTGTGAGGGCGAGGAAAGCAAGATTGCGAGAGAGAAAGAGGTCATGAATCACATGAAGCTTATTGCAGATGGAGCGGGCATTCCAGAGTGCTCCAGAGAGAGGGAGCAGGGGGGTGGGTGTCAATGGCACAGGTTTTACGTTGGAAAGATTGCGGTAGTTCCTATTAGATAGGGAGCGGTAGGAAGGAGTACTAATGGTGGGTATGAACTGTGGAGGTCCAGGATTGGGAGATATGTGACCAGCAGTGAGGAGGAGCAGAGAAAGGGAGAGCAGGTGGGAGAAGGAGAGAGGGAAGCTTGTTTTTGTTTTATTAGGACAGATTTGAGGTTGAGGAGCAGGTCAGCAGAGGAGGATAGGTGGGGAGGAAGGAGGTAAGGGGAGATGATTATTTGATTAGAGGGTGCTGGGGTTTGGGGATAGCGAAGGAGAGAGAGGATTAAAGGAGCAAACACTGTGAAGGCATATGTAAACATGGTGAAAGAGTAAAGGGTATGCCACACTAAACAATATTGCTAACGGGATCGATATGCTATCGATCAGACTGCATAGCCACTGATGCCGAATGGCGATATAATACTGTACCTCAATAAAGGCTACGGCACCCCTCACGCTTGTTTTGCTTGTAGCTTGTTGAAGAGGGGAAGTGCATGTATGCTTGCGCGTTGGTTTTGACGCTCAGACTGGCTTCTTGCTCTGACGCGTTGGGTAGGGGAGCGTCTGTGCGTCATATGACGCTGACTTGCAGTCACGTTGCGAAGCGTTTGTCAGCGCTAGCGTAGCGCCAATACAAAGTCGGCGTCATGACTGCTTTACTCTCTAAACATGCACCTATGAGCAAACATACACGCACGTCCCCTCTTGAAGAAGCTACAAGCAAAACGCGCGGGAGGTGTGCCGCAGCCTTTATTGAGGTACAGTATTATATCGCCATTGTCCAGCAGTCGCTTTGCACTCTGATACCTAGATAACATAAACCTTTTCTATCAATTGGCATTGTTTCACCTGCACGTGCTATTGTCACTATGCACGATGCACTTATTTATAGGTTATGCATGATTATTGCACCTTATTATCAGGATTAGATGCTGGACCTTTCATATATGGGGTGTGAACTAAGAGTTGGCCTAAATCAGTGTATTTTTTACTGTCACAAATATAAGTAATGATGATGATGAGTAGTCCTACATCCATTGTCAGCACTATATTACAGGTCTAGATCCCGTTCCTTAAGCACCAATGGATTATGAAATGTACTTGTATGCATTCATTTCAACCCCTATACCAGTTATGGCTAACCTTGGCACTCCAGCTGTTGTAAAACTACAACTCCCAGCATGCCCTTGCAACCTGCAGCAGTTGAGGCATGCTGGGAGTTGTAGTTCTCCAACAGCTGGAGTGCCAAGGTTCGCCATCACTGCCTTATACCATATGTAGGCTTTTTTGTTTGCATTTGTATTCAACATGTGCATATATGCACTTATATTTAAAAAGTATTTTGGAACATATTTGGGACAACGATAAGTCATTTTATGGTTTGAAAGCTGTCGTTTTTCTCATTTTGAGCATATCAATCAGGGTGTAGCCTCATCCCTATGTAGAGCAAGTTAGACATCTGATGTTATTTTCAGCATGTGGAGGGAGCAGGAATTATTGCCGGACACACAGCAGGGGAACAGCTGGCGTTACTGAACCCCACAAACACAGGAGCGAGTGTTTTTCTCTGTGCATACAGCACTTCTGAGCAGCAACTGGCGGTGTTGAAGCCCAAGGTCAAGGAGGGTGTAGGCTGAGGCCTAGTATGAGCAAGTGTAATCTCTGGTGTAACTTTTATTTGGAGGTAGCAGGAATTATTGCCGGACACACAGCAGGGGAACAGCTGGCGTTACTGAACCCCACAAACACAGGAGCGAGTGTTTTTCTCTGTGCATACAGCACTTCTGAGCAGCAACTTTCGGTGTTGAAGTCCTGGGTCAAGGAGGGTGTAGGCAGAGGCCTAGTATGAGCAAGTGTAATCTCTGGTGTAACTTTTATTTAGAGGTAGCAGGAATTATAGCCGGACACACAGCAGGGGAACAGCTGGCATTACTGAACCCCACAAACACAGGAGCGAGTGTTTTTCTCTGTGCATACAGCACTTCTGAGCAGCAACTGGCGTTGTTGAAGCCCAGGGTCAAGGAGGGTGTAGAAATCACATATAGAGTAGTTGCCTTGTTCCGTGGCACTTCAAAATGTATATACTCCAAACAAGAGAAACGTAAGCTTTACTAGTACCATAAAATGATGCATTGAATTCAAAAATATTGAAATAAAGACATTTAAAATATAAACGCATATATGCACATGGCAACAAGAAATGCAACCCGACAAAAAAAATATATAGGGGTTGAAATGAATGCATACAATTAAATTTCTTAAAAAATTAATGCTGCCTAAGGAACGCTATGTACACCCGTAATATAGTGCAGACAATGGATGTAGTACTAGTCATCATCATCATTACAAGTTATATGTGACAGTTAAAAATACACTCATTGAGGAAAACTGTTACTTGACACCCCATATATTAAATATCCAGCATGGAATCATGATAATATGGCGCAATAATCAATGATCAAGCATAACCGATAAAAAATGCACTGTGCATAATGAAAATTGCTGTGGGTGCCTGGAAGTGCAGGTGAAACAAAGCCAACGGACAGCAAAGGTATATGCTATCTATGTATGAGAAATTGCATAGCCAGTGATGGCGAATGGCGATATAATACTCTAAGTCAATAAAGGCTGCGGCAGCACTCATGCGCTTTTCGCTTGTAGAAAGTTGAAGAGGGGAAGTGCATGTATGCTTGCGTGACGCTTTTTCCGCCCACACTACCTTCCTGCTCTGATGCGTCGGGTAGGGAAGCGTCTGGCCGTTATATGACGCTCACTTGCAGTGACTTTGCGCAGCATTCTTCAGCGGTAGGGCCGCTACAAAGCCGCCATCATGACTGATTTCCTGTATAAACATGCACCTATGAGCAACCAAACACGCACGTCCCCTCTTGAAGAAGCTACAAGCAAAACAAGCATGAGGGGTGCCGCTGCCTTTACTGAGGTACAGTATTATATCGCCATTGTCCATTAGTAGCTATGCACTGTGATACCTAGATAGCATAAACATTTTCTATCCATTGGCGTTGTTTCACCTGCACTTGCAGGTATACATTGGTATTTTCACTATGCACGATGAACTTTTTATAGGTTATGCATGATTATTGCGCCTTATCAGGATTACATGCAGGAACTTTCATATATGGGTGTGAACTTACAGTTGTCCTCAATCTGTGTATTTTTTACTGTCACATATATAAGTCATGATGATGATGATGACTAGTCCTACATCCATTGTCTGCAGTATATTACAGGTGTAGATACCGTTCCTTAAGCAGCAATAATGGATTATGAAATGTACTTGTATGCATTCATTTCAACCCCTATACCCTATGTAGGCTTTTTGGTTAGCATTTGTACTCACCATGTGCATATATGCGCTTATATTTAAAATGTATATTTGTACATATTTGGTACTAAAATTCATCATTTTATGGTTGGAAAGCTGCCGTTTTTCGGGTTTTGAGCATATCAACCAGGGTGTCGGCTCTTCCCTATGTGGAGCAAGTTAGACAACTGATGTTGTGTGCATGTGGAGGGAGCAGGAGACTTCTTGCCGGACACACAGCAGGGGAACAGCTGGCGTTACTGAACCCACTAACACAGGAGCTTGTGTGTTTTCTCTGTGCACACGGCACTTCTGAGCAGCAACTGGCAGTATTGGAGCCCAGGGAGTACAGTTCAGGTGGTAGAAAGATGAATAGAACAGGAGACATGGATACTGTTGCCAACCAGTTATTTAATCGGAAACCGGACAGGCAAATTTAGGCGAGATCCATGCCTTGTTCATTTTCAGAAAAGTAAGCCGGTCAATGTTATCGGAGGATAGTCGCATGCGACGGTCTGTTAGTACACCACCTGCGGCACTAAAGACGCGCTCCGATAATACACTAGCAGCAGGGTAAGCCAGCACCTCCAATGCATACTGGCTAAGCTCTGGCCATTTATCCAGCTTAGAGACCCAAAACTTGAATGGGGAAGAGCCGCCTGGGAGTACACTGAGAGGGCAAGACATGTATTCTGTCACCATCTGACGGAAACGTTGCCTCCTGCTGACTGGAGCCGTCTGTGATGGTGTAGACATTTGTGGCGGTGACACAAAACTTCTCCACATTTGGGCCATACTGGTCTTGCCCTGTGCAGAGGCACTGCTTCTGCTACCTCTTGGTGCAGAGCTTCCTCCACTGCCTCGACGCACAGAGCTGCTTTGTAAAGCAATAGCAGCAGCAGTGCTCTCGGCTGGAATGGAGAACATGATGGATTGCACCAGTGTGTCTTGGTACTCCCGCATTTTACGCTCCCGCTTCAACGGTGTTATGAGGCTTTGTAAGTTGTCCCGGTAGCGAGGGTCTAGGAGGGTGTACACCCAATAATCAGACGTGGTGAGAATGTGGGCGATGCGGCGGTCGTTTCTCAGGCACTGCAGCATGAAATCAACCATGTGCTGCAGACTCCCAACTGGCCAAGAAACGCTGTCCCCTGCAAGAGGAGTTATCTCTGCCTGCTCTGCATCACCCCACCCTTGCTCTACATACTGACTACTAGAGTATTGTGTACCTCCCTCCTCTGGAGCGATGTCTTCTTCCTCCATTGACTCCTCCTCATCCTCCTCGCAAAGTGTCCCCTGCTTATGCCTTTGTGAGGAACCACGTTGCGCTGACTGTCCAGAAGGTGGTGGAATTTGTGACTCCTCATCCTCCACCTCTTCCAAAACCTCATCCCTTAATGCTTGCAGTGTTTTTTTAAGCAGGCAGATAAGGGGGACAGTCATGCTGACTAGTGCATCATCTGCACTCGCCATCCGCGTTGAGTCATCAAACGCACGCAAAACGTGGCAGATGTCCTTCATAGAGGCCCACTCAGTGGTAGTAAAGTGTGAACGGCGCAAATTGCGAGTTGATTGCGCCTGATGCAGCTGGTACTCCATTACTGCTGCCTGCTGCTCACACAACCGCTCCAACATATGTAACGTGGAATTCCACCTGGTGGGTAGGTCACATATGATGCGATGTTCCGGAAGGTGGAATCGGCGTTGCAGAGCTGCAATGCGCGATCTGGCCATGCTGGAACGCTGCAAGTGAGCGCACTCTAGGCGTACCTTGTGCAGCAGTGCATCAAGATCCGGATAGTCACTCAAAAAATTGCACGACCAAGTTGAGCACATGTGCCAGACATGGTATATGAGTGAGGTTGCCAAGGCCCAGAGCTGCCACCAGATTTCGGCCATTGTCACACACTACCAAGCCTGGCTGGAGATTCGCTGGCACAAACCACACATCGCTCTCCTGCTTTATGGCATTCCAGAGCTCCTGCGCTGTGTGGTTTGAATTCCCCATTGAAATTAATTTCAGGATGGCCTGTTGACATTTTGCCATGGCTGTGCTCATATCGGTCGTAACAGGTAAGCGTTCACGGGTCAATGTTGAGGTAGACCGTGACGGCTCCTGAAGCGATGATTCTGAGGAACTGGAGTAGGAGGCGGAGTCAATGTGTACAGACTGGATTCCTGCAATCCTTGGAGTTTGCAGAACATGTACAGCGCCACTCGCAAGATCTGTACGCGGCTCCACAACATTGACCCAATGGGCAGTGAGGGAAAGGTATCCTCCCTGTCCATGGGTACTGGTCCATGCATCGTTGGTCAGGTGGACCCTACTACTGACGGCGTTTAGTAGCGCATGTTTAATTTTTCCCTCCACATGCTTTTGCAGGGCAAGGACTGCTTGCCTGCTGAAATAAAAGCGGCTGGGCACGTTGTATTGTGGGACTGCCAATGCCATGAAGTTACGGAATGTGTCAATCTCCACCAGTCTGAATGACAGCATTTCAAGGGACAGGAGTTTTTGCAATGCCAGCATTCAGAGCCTGTGCTCGGGGATGGTTTACCGAGTAGGGCCGCCTTTTCTCCCATGCCTGTGCTACCGATGGCTGTAGAGTGGCCTGGGAGTGTGAGGATGACAGGGAACTTGGTGCTGTGGGTGGAATTACACTGGGTCTCTGTACACCAGTGACAGAGGTTCTTCCATGGCGATCCTGTGAGGAAACCAAAACAGCTGTGTGTGAGCTGGTGGAAGAGGCTCCAACACGAGCTGAAGATGTAGGTGGTGCTGTAGGTTGGCCTACGTCTCCAGTGTGTCTTTGTAACTCCACCACGTGCTTGGTCCGCACATGTTTCCACATATTAGTGGTATTGAGGTTGCTGACACTTTTACCTCTTTTGACTTTTTGATTACACAGCTTGCATTTGACATAGCAAATGTCATCTGCAACTGTGTCAAAAAAGGACCACGCACTGCAAGTCCTGGGAGCGCCCGTTTTGGCTTTTGGAAGAGAACTGCTCCGAACGGGTGCCAAAGTGGAGGCCACAGGCAACCGAGTCTGCAGCCTACCTCTCCCTCCGGTTTGGACCGTTGGGGGAATCTCTTCCTCAGAGCTGCTCCCACCACCTTCCTGTTCCTCACGCCATGTTGGGTCAAGGACCTCATCATCTCCACTACCCTCTTCAAACCTGCTGCTGTTGGTTCGTCTGGCCAGCACCATGCACAACAGAAACTTGCACCTGAGTCTCATCATCAACAGATGCGTTCTGCGGTGTGCTGACTATTGGCACTGCCTCACCCGCCTCTTCAGATTCAGAGAGACAAAGCAGTTGCGAATCACTGTATACTCCCTTTTTCTTCACATTCTAGAATGCTGCTTGGCTGGCACCCTCTTTCCAAGTCAACAGATTCAGAGAACAGAAGTAGAGACTGAGCTGGCTCCTGTACAGAGCTCTCTGACTGCCTGTGCAATTTGGCAGGTGGTGAAAAGACAGAAGGTTGCTCTTCAGTGCTCTGGTCCTGGCAGGAGGTGGAAGCAATTGAAGTCGATGCGTTAGCTGCCATCCATCCGACAACGGCTTCAATTTGTTCTTCCCACAGCAGGGGGGTACGCCGATCTCCTACAAAACTGTACATAAAGGACCGCTCACGGGGAAACTGGTGGATGCTGTGTCACTGGTGGCCGCAGCAGGCACAGAATCCCCACATTCTCTCCCTGCTGAAACTCCACGCCTCGACCACGTGCCTTACTCCCTGCCTTCTTCATCTTGGTAGATTGATAAAGATAGGCAGGAAAGTACTAAGGCCTTAGTGTGCTTATTCCTGAACAGCTGCTAACAGGTATAAGAAACACTAAGTTTATTAAGTGTGGACTACACTTTAATATCAGCTAATGTGGCCTAGCAAGTGTCAAGTGTAGTGTTTGGTGAACTTTATTAACTTTTTTGTGTTTTTCAACAAAAAAACAAAGGTTGTGATTGAGACAAAAGATGTACAATCGATAGTATCACTCACAAACTTTTTGTAGCTATTACCGTGCATGAAACTAGAATGCAATAGATAAGGCTACAAAAAATAGGGTAATACTAATCTGTCTGGTCCTGCAGGCCGCAAACCAGCCGAAAGGCTCCACTATGTACTTCTATAGTGTTTGCAACCAATGTATTGGATACAAAAGGAAGCGCATCACACTAATAGGAGAGAGTTAATTGAAATTGAATGGAACAGCACCAATTACAATAAAAACCAAAGTATGAGGCAGTGACACACGCTTAGCAGACTACAACCAGCAATGGATGCAGAACTAACTTCAGCGTGACCTGCACTCACAGAGACCTCACAGACAGCCGTGAACACTGCAGACAACTGTTCACTAGCTCTGAAAGGCTCCGCTATGTACTTCTATAGTGTTTGCAACCAATGTATTGGATACGGATGGAAGCGCGTCACACTAATAGATGAGAATTAATTGAATTTGAATGGAGCAGCACCAATTACAAAAAAAAACAAAGAATGAGGCAATGACACACGCTTAGCAGACTGCAACCAGCAATGGATGCAGAACTAACTTCAGCGTGAGCTGCACTCACAAAGAGACCTCACAGACAGCCGTGAACACTGCAGACAACTGTTCACTAGCTCTGAAAGGATCTGCTAGGTACTTCTATAGTGTTTGCAACCAATGTATTGGATACGGATGGAAGCGCATCACACTAATAGATGAGAGTTAATTGAAATTGAATGGAGCAGCACCAATTACAAAAAAACCAAAGGATGAGGCAGTGACTCACGCTTAGCAGACTACAAACAGCAATGGATGTAGAATTAACTTCAGCATGAGCTGCACTCTCAGACACCTCACAGACAGCCGTGAACACTGCACACAACTGTTCACTAGCTCTGAAAGGCTCCGCTATGTACTTCTATAGTGTTTGCAACCAATAAATTGAATACGGATGGAAGCGCGTCACACTAATAGATGAGAGTTAATTGAAATTGAATGCAGCAGCACCAATTACAAAAACAAAAAAAAAGGATGAGGCAGTGACACGTGCAGCTGACTACAACCAGCAGTGGATGCAGACCAAACTGCAGCGTGACCTGCACTCACACACAGACCTTGCAGACAGCTGTGAAAACAGCACTGCATGGCAAAAAGAAGCTTTACACAGTGGTTGCTTAAGTAGCCTGGGTAATGCACAATATAGCAAATCGCAATCTCTAACTGTCCCTCAGAGTGAGAAGAGTAGCGTTCTGTCCCTAACTGAATTCACAGCAGAGTGAAACAAAAATGGCGGCGGCGCCTTTTATAGTGCATTCTGACATCATTTCAGCAGCCAATCACAGCCATGCCATTAGGTAACATGACCGCAGCATTACAGGATGTGCCCACACTTCTTAGGATTCCTCACTGGCTGAATAAAATGACACTGCCTCTCATAGCATTATGGGAACTTCCGATTCCGGTATACGATGTGGCAAAAGTATCGGAACTCAGTATCGGAATTCCGATACCGCGAATATCGGCCGATACCCGATACTTGCGGTATCGGAATGCTCAACACTAGCCATGAAACATTTGCAGAGCACCTGATTTGCTTAAACAGTAGAAAACCACCACAAGTGGCGCCATTTTGGAAACTCCACCCCTCAAGTAACTTATCTAGAAATGTGGTGAGCACCTTGAACCCGCAGGTGCTCCACAGAATTTTATAACGTTGAGCCATGGAAATGAAAAAAAAAAAAATTTTCCTGTAAAAAATGTTCATTTTGCACAATTTTAAAATTTTATCATTGGTAACAGGGAAAATGGACCATGAAATTTGTTTTGAAATTTCTCCTGAGCACACTGATAATATGTGGAGTAAAACTTCTGTTTGGGCACATGGCAGGGCTCGGAAAGGAAGAAGCGCCATCTGAATTTTGGAGCTCAATTTTTGCTGGAATAGATTGCGAATGCCATTTCACATTTGAAGAGCCTCTGGCATGCCAAAACAAATTAAACCCCAGCAAGAGACCTCTAATTTTGGAAACTACACCTCTTGAGGAATTCATCTAGGGGTGTTGTGAGCATTTTAACCTTCAGGCGATGCATAGAATTGTATAACTTTAGGCTGAGGAAATGGAAAATACAATTTTTTTTCCACTAAAATGTTGCTTTGGCCCCAAGGTTTCAATTTTCCAAAGGGATTATAGGAGAAAATGAATGGTACAAGTTGCAATGCAATTTCTTCTGAGTACGTCAATACTCCATACTCCCATACATGGTTAAAAACTACTTTTGATGCACAGTGCAAAGCTCAGAAGGTAAGAAGCCCCGTAATGGAGTTCAGATATTGTTGAAATGGTTTTATTGTGCCCTGTCACATTGGCAGAGCCCATGAGGTTCTAGAATAGCAGAAACCCCCCAATATGTGGCCACATTTTACAAACTGAACACCCCAATGAATTAATCTAATGATACAGTGAGCATTTTGACATCACATGTGCATCACAGAATTTTATACCATTGGGCAGTGAAGAAAAAATAATTACATAAATATGACTAAAATGTTGTTTAAGTCCCAAATTTGTAATTTTTATAAGGACTAATAGGGAAAAGTAGACCTTATAGTTTATTGTGCAATTTCTTCTGAGTGTGTCAATACCATACATATAATTGGGAGCTACTTTTCAAGCACAGCGTAAAGATCAGAAGCAAAGGCGCACCATATTGTAATGCAGATTTGTCTGTTATGGTTTGCAGGTGCCATTACCCACTAGAAAAGCCACTGGAGTGCCACAATAGCAAAATTTCCAATAAGTGACCGCTGGATCAAGCGCCATTTGATTCCTGGAGCACAGATTTTCCTAGAAGTTCTCGGATTCTATATATATAGCACATAAGTGCTAGAGGAGCACATTCCCTCCTTAAGTAAGCCTATTTTGGAAATTATACCCATTTGCAAATTCATCTCAGTTGTATCAGGAACAAGGTCAAGCTAAACAAACATCAGTTCGACCATTTAAGTCCAGAAACTTCCTTCTACACAGAGTTACATGCCGTACAAACAGAAATGATGTTGGTGCTCCCATATATTTCAAATGTGTGCTGACATAAAACGAATGAAAGATAGCACTCGCCATGATCTGAAGTTTAAGTCTTTTACTCTAGATAACAGGACATCCAAGCGGTAGGCAAGGAGTGTGTGGGGAGGGAAGGATGATGTAGCTTCCACAGCACTTCTACGTGTCCAAGTCAGGTGTAGTGAAAATATGACTACATTTGTGATTCCAAGAAACAAGTAAAACTGAATGTTGCTGTGTGAAAATTGCAAATCTGCTAATAGAGTGCCTGTACATTATAGTGCCCAGTACGTTGTAATGCCAAATATGTTATGCCCTGCTTGGGCTTCTGGAGACATGATCGGCATAAACTATGCAAGCTCTCATCACTACAGAATGAGCAGAACTTTAGCACATTCACTGTGCACTCAGAAAGGGAATAGCAGTTCATAGGGAGACACTGTGCACACAATGCTCAATGTCTACTGAATGACAGGCTGTACGGACGCATCATACATCCATGCAGCCTGCCATCTATATGTAGCAGAGCTGCACCAGTCGTGGGTAGTGTTGAGCGATACGATACCGCAAGTATCGGGTATCGGCCGATATTAGCTCTATCGGACTTTCGATACTTAGTTCCGATATTTTAGTCTTATCGGATACCGGAATCGGATTTGTCACTGTCACTGTCAGTGTCCGTCGGTCGGGTCTGTCAGGAGTCAGCGGCACTTACCTGGCAGAAGATCTCCGGCGGTCACGGGCTGGACTGCTTGATGGCCGCCATCATCTTTCCCCGGCGGTCACATGCAGTTTCTCGCGATAACTGCAGTGACTGCTGGGTAATCCCGGCCGTAAAGCAGTCAGTCCGATGACGTCACCGCCGGGGAAGCAGGTAATCAGCTGTGCTGCGTCGCGATGACAGGCTCTGCCTGTCATTGCGATGTAGCAAAGCTGGATCGTCGTGGGACACTCGTTACTATGGACTGCGTCGGACAGGTGGTATACTGTTGTTTTGTTTTTTTTCTTTTTTTACAGGAGATCGTTGGCGTCGCAGGAATGAGAGTATAATAAAATTAATGAAAACTGTGTTGTCTCTTTTATTTCATTAAAACACTTTTTTCTTGCTGTGTCTTTTTTTTTATACATTTAAAAACTTTGGGATTAATAATGGATCGGTGTCTTATTCACACCTCTCCATTATTAACCGAGCTTATTCTCACCGTGCAATCAACGGTGACATTAACCCCTTATTACCCCACTTGCCACCGCTACAGGGCAGTGGGAAGAGCTGGGTAAAGTGCCACAATTGGCACATCTTTTGATGCGCCAAATGTGGGGCTGCTGTAGCCTGGTATTATCAGGCTGTTGAGGGCCAAAATCCATGGGCCTTGACAGTCTTTTAATACCAGGCCGCAGCAGTCTGCATTTTACTTGGCTGGTTAACAAAAATAGGGGGACCCCTATGCCGTTTTTTTTTCGAGGGGATCCCCTATTTTTGTTAACCAGCCAAGATATGCAGACTGCTGTGGCCTGGTATTATCAGGCTGGCAAGGTCCATGGATATTGGATCCTTACCAGCCTGAAAAACCAGGCCTCAGCAGTCTGCTTCATCTGGCTGGTTAACAAAAATAGGGGGGACCCCATGCCAAATTTTTTTCGAGGGGATCCCCTATTTTTGTTAACCAGCCAAGATATGCAGACTGCTGTGGCCTGGTATTATCAGGCTGGCAAGCAGGGTCGGACTGAGGCACCGGGACACCGGAGAAACCTACGGTGGGCCCCAGCTCCTGCGTGGTGGGCCCTGATTTGAAAGGATAGGTCGCGGGGCAGAGGGGGCGGTGGCCCCGGGGCCCGCGCTCTGAGGGGGCCCACCCAAAGCTACGATACAGTTACATTCTGCGGCAGAGCAGGGAGAATCGCTCTCCCTGCTCTGCCGCCCGGAAGCTATGGGGCCTGAACAGGCGTTGGGGGGGCCCGGTGCCAGCAGTGGGCCCCCCACCCATCATCGGAGGGTCAGCTGTATCGGCATCCAGCCGATAAAGCTGACCGCATGGAGAGAGAAGGAGCGAGCGCTCCTTCTCTCCCATAATCCCTCTCTCAGCATATGACAGCGGGCGCAATAACATCACCTGCCGGCGCCCGCTGTCAGACGCTGAGAGGGAGAACAGTGAGCAGCACAGGAGCCGGGAGGTGAGTTTTTTTAAATTTTTTTTTTTAATGGGGGTGCAGTCGAGTCCTGGCTGGGAAGTCGTCATGTCGGTGTGGGCCAGATGGAAAAGACATGAAAAGTGAACAATTCCATTAGAAAGAACATCAGCGGTAAGTCATTATCTGTACCTGTGCTGTAATCTATTATATGTTCTGTAGGACTGGTATTATTTAACACAGACCATATGGCGGTAATATCAATATTGGTCTTTTTATATATAGATTATTTTGGCCAACAGCGCGGTCATTTGCTGAGGTTCTCTGATGATGGGCCCACTCAGAAGTTTTGCCCCCACTAAACCAAAACCTAGCTACGCCTATGGCTCTCTCTCTAGTCTTTCTTTCTCGCTCTCTGTTCTTTCCTTCTCGCTCTCTGTTCTTTTTTCTCTCTGTTCTTTCTTTCTCTCTTTTCTTTCTTTCCTCTCTTTCTTTCTCTGTTTGTTCTTTCTCTCTCGCTGCTCTTTCTTTCTTTTCCTCAGTACCAGCCACTGTGCCCTCATTACCAGTCAGTGTGATCAGCAGTGCTAAATGGTTACGCTTGGGGCGAGGATATGGGTGTGATTAGCTGTGAAATGGGTGTTGTCGGGGCGTGGCCTAAAATTTTCAGCGGCGCGCAACACGCGCCGCAGCCTTTAATCCTCTTTCCTGTCTTCCAAATTTGGGAGGTATGCTGTATGACCTCCCTACAACTTCTGCCATGCTCCTGATGAGCGCGACGGATGGTCTCGTGAGGGATCTCCTCCCACACCTGGACTAAAGCATCCACCAACTCCTGGACAGTCTGTGGTGCAACGTGGCATGGCCTAAAATTTGCTGCAGCAGGCACAGCGTGCCACAGCCTTTGTCCCTCTTTCCCTTCTTCAAAGGTTGGGAAGTATGATGGTGGGCCCCAAGAATAATTTTTCTCTGGTGGGTCCAAGGTACTCCAGTCCGACGCTGCTGGCAAGGTCCATGGATATTGGCTCCTTAACAGCGTTAAATACCATGCCTCAGCAGCAGGGGCGTACATATAAATCATGGGGCCCCATAGCAAAAGTCTGAATGTTCCCCACCCCCCCAAAAAAAAAACCCAGAAGCATTGTAAATGTAAAGTGCCAGCACAGTGAGGGAAGTTGAGTCGCACAGAGACAGGGGTTTTGGTGGTACTCGGCACCGATCACGTCGACTTCTATGGGGGATGTCACGAGTAGCACAGCTCGGTCCGTGACCTGGGCGATCACTGGAATGTGGGATATTTCCAGGGGATGATAGAATGTTCGTGTAGTTTGTCGTGACGCCACCTGTAGTACCTGGTCAGGGTGTCCAGCGCTGCTGTGCAGGTCCTCTGGAAGGGATGGTGTAGTGCAGGTAGGTGAAAAGTCTTCTACAGGTAACACGCTATCCTTCCAGGGCAGATAGATGTGAGATAGAGCAATGGTGCAAAGTGATGTAGCAGAGTGGCCTATGCGACATAGTAAGAAAGCAGGAAACACTTCAAGTTAAACGATGCATAATAAAATTTTTAATAATAACATTACAAAAGTGCAAATGGCTTATATTATGTGACATGTTTTGTTACTGTTCATACCCTTGATATGTGTTATACATGTGTGTTAATAAATACATATTCAATAAAAGTGCAAATAGCATTAGTGCCGAAGTTCGTGGAGACTTCTTAGGACTACAACCCCACCGGGGTAACTTCACAGTGTCCTTTGCTTGTGCTTGTGGAGGACCCGCTCCAAACCTCCAACTGTGGTCTTGGGTGGGCTGCAAGACTTTCCTTGAGCAGACCTCACTTTCGGCCACACCAAACGGGTTTTTAGTTTCTGAGGTAGTTGAAAATAGTGCACAGTAAAGTTTTTTGTAAAACCAAGATGGAGCACGAAGTGCCAACTATTTACAGAAAAGTTTGTGAGCCAGTACAGTTCATGGCTTCAAAGTTCAACATTTTCATTACATGAACACCATTACACTGGGATATAGGCAAACATAACTTGTTTCTGATACGTCGGTACATCACCATACCCTGGGTATATTAAGGCAACAATAAACTTCTTTTTATGAACATTCACCCGTCCGGGTACATCAATAATTTAACTATTTACATACAGAGACCCTGTCCGGGTTATTTAGACTTCTTTGGCTGGCCTCTTACAGGTACCACCTGGTACTGTTCTGGAGCTTGCCAAACATCCGTGACAGGAGGGTCCACCCAGACATGATGATGTCGTGTGGCCTGTACAGTGATGTCGTGACCGCTATCTGGGTCTGTGTGGCCACCTCTTTCGTCTCCCTCCGGGTCTGGAACCCTATGTCCCGGACTGTACGAATCCCAGGGGGCCTAACAGGCGCCGGGTACGGGCCAGCTATCATTATCATGTCCATAGCTGGGGCTGCTGAGGAGACCACTGAGGGAGGCTGGGGAGATTTACGGCGTGGGGTGGGCACTTGTGCAGAGGCCTGGTTGGGGGAGGCTGAAGGCTCGTAGGGTCTGTCAGTTTCCTGACACTCTGGGGAGTAGGGGTCGCACCTGATAACATTTAGGGCGTACCATCCATTGTAACCCCAGTGTCGGGTGTAAGTCACCAAGTCTCCTGGCAACAGGTCCCTCCCCGGGTGTCCTTCTGGGAGGTGAGCCTCCACGTCCCGCCGGGTTACAAAAACTTCTAAATAAAGTCCAGGCTCCTGGATGAAGCCCCAGCCACCTTTTAACTTAAAGTTCCGTACTGCACCCTTACGCCGCGGCTCCCTCACCTACTTTTATCCTTTCTCATACGTGCCTTCTCTGCCAGGTCCTTCTCCAGGTGACGTTGCCGAAGCTTTTGGGATTCTCGCTGCTCCCTTTGTCGCTCTGCTTCCCGCTCCCGATGTCTCCACTCTTCCTCCTGACGCCGGTTGTAATTCTCCTCCACCAGCAGCTCCATGTCTCCAACATCAAATGCCAGCTTACGATGTCCGGTTTGCGGCAGCTCTCCTGGCGCCCGCCAGTCCTGGCGGCGCTCACCTGTGGCGGAAGCAGCCGGCTCTGGAACAGATGACGGTCGGGGCTCCGATACAGGCAGGTAGAGCTCTGGTGCCTGCGCGGCCTCCTCCATGAGGACGGGTGTCGCTTCTTCTGCCTCAGCGATGGGGGCAGACAGCGGGATCTGGGGTGCTGGTGCGGCGTCTTCAGCAGGAACGGGTGCCTCCACTGTGATACTGGCAACCGGTTCAGATTGCAAGGGCTGGGATGCCCGCACGGCCTCCTCTACTGGAACGGGTGCCTCACCTTCCGGTAAAGACACTTCAGGGGGTAAGAGGGATTGGCGCCGCTCCAATTGTAGTTTTAGGGCCCGCCAGCTCGCTTCCATCCTGGTGACCTCCTCCCGGTGCTGGGCCAGGTCTCTCAGGGTATCCTCCGCTTCTTCCAGCGTAGGAGGGTTTCCAGGCCGGGTGCCAAACGGTGGCTCCGTGGCGATCAAGTCGCTTCCGTGGGGGGAGAGCTCTGACTCCTCCATCCCTTCCCACTTCTGCTCACGTCCATTCGCCATCTCTGCCAAGTCACATGTGTCATTAGCATCAGGAGAGGCGACATCTTTTGTAGGGAGGCGGGACCTTCGCGTTTGTTTCCGCCCACTGAGGAGGATGAGGAGGCGGAACTCCAGAGCTGTGGGGCACGATCTTACATTGCAGTAACATTTAGAGTGTGCGGACATCGTTTTCGCGCCACGGAGTGAGTGTACGCCCACGAGAGCACGCCCTTATTCTTCACCTGTGCCTCGTGGCGCAGATATGACGGAAAAATGGCAAATACAGTCTATGATGATTTTTGCAATTCTCAAGCAAAAAAACAGTTCAATTAAGGCACACAGGACTCGCTTATAGCGAGCTTCTGAATCCTGTTCGTGACGCCAAAGTTGAGTCGCACAGAGCCACAAATTTTGGGGGTACTCGGCACCAAGCCCGTCGACTTCTATGGGGGATGTGACGGGTAGCACAGCTATGTCCGTGCCCTGGTCGCTCACTGGAATGTGGGATATTTCCAGGGGATGATAGAATGTTTGTGAAGTTTGTCGTGACGCCACCTGTAGTACCTGGTCAGGGTGACCAGCGCTGCTGTGCAGGTCCTCTGGCAGGGACGGTGTAGTGCAGCTAGGTGATAAGTCTTGTACAGGTAAGACGGTATCCTTCCAGGGCAGATAGATGTGAGATAGAGCAATGGTGCAGAGTGATGTAGCAGAGTGGAGTGTGCGACGTAGTAAGAAAGCAGGAAAGGAAACAATTATTACTACAAAGACATGCAGCATAAGGCTGCCTCAACCCCTCCCATCCAACTAGCTACACCCTGTTCTAACCAGCCTGAGCTAGACCATCCCATTGGGTCCGCCTACACTCAGCTGGCATAGTGTACTGTTGAATGAAGTGGTTGGAGTCAATGGGGTGTTTCCTCCTTACCTGAGAGTAAGTTGTCACACCGCTGGGTGCGATGCAACATCTCTGTGGCGACTGGACCCTCGGGTGCTTCTGTCTTTTCACAAATGCCGGCTTTACCCGGCAATTGAATCAGAGGCTATTTTACTATGTAGAAGTGAATAAACTATAAATATATGTATATATATATATGTCACAATGACATGTATATATATATTATATAAATATATATATATATATATATATTCTAAGTGTGTATATTTTGTGTTTACAAGGAAAGAAAGTGTTTTTTTAGTTGCGATATTTTGTTCCCATAGACTTACATGGGACTTCCGGTATCGGAATCGGATATCGCCGACATTTAGTGATATCGGCGATGCCATTCCGATCCGATATTTTTAGATATCGAGCAGTATCGCTCAACACTAGTCGTGGGACAAATGGATTTGCAGCAAAGGTGATGAATAGAGATGAGCGACTTTATCTTTTTTCGGGTCGAGTCGGGTTTAAAAAGTCGAGTCGAGCGAAGTCAGCCGACTAACGGAAATGGTCTGGTTGGAGTCGAAAATCCGACCCCAATGCAAGTCAATGGGGAATAAATTGCCACCTTATCACAATCAGGCAGCCTACTAATCAGATGTGATGCTCCACACAAGCAATTTGTACACTGTCACTGGCAGGCAGCTCTGCTACTCCACCAAATTAATTGCCCCCTTATCACAGGCAGGCAGCCTACTAATCAGGTCTGATGCTCCACACAAGCAATTTGTACACTATCACTGGCAGGCAGCTCTGCTACTCCACCAAATTAATTGCCCCCTTATCACAGGCAGGCAGCCTACTAATCAAATCTGATGCTCCACACAAGCAATTTCTACAGTGTCACTGGCAGGCAGGCAGCCTAAGAACCAGCGTTGCTGCACACAGCAAAATCCTCCCCTCTCACTGCACAGTAACTGTACAGCTAATCGCTATCAGCAGAATGTAATTTATTTTTTAGGCCCTGCCTAACGCTCTCCCTGCTCAGACGCACCGACAGCAACCTTCCCCTACACTGAGTTTGGCAGATGTAAAATGGCGGTCAGCGCTGAGGGATTTTATATGCACTTTGATGCCACAGAAAGCCAGCCAATCGCTGCTATGTCCTTCTCTAAGATGGTGCTGGCGGCTGGCTATGTCATCCCGTTGCCCACAGCCTGCGTCATTACTCATTGGTCAAGAAAAGGCGCTTAAAGTGTAGGGGAAAACCGACTCCAGCAAAAAGGTCGTCGAACACGTGACCGAACTCACTCCACGGTCGTGTTTCGTTTCATGAAACCCGACTTTGGCGAAAATCGGCAACTTTAGATAATGAACAACCTGTTTCGCTCAACTCTAGTGAGGAATACCGTTGTTTGTTTTCTTCACCTCTTTTGCAGATGACAAGTGCATCGGGGGAATGGGTGAGGTTGTAAGTATGGTTTAATTAAGAATATTAAATGAGTCTGTTATTTTTTCAAGTATAGTACTTTATTCATGTTGTCTGTGTTTTCTTACATTGTGATTATGGGTTTAGTAATGGGGGAGTTTTATTGACTCCTCTCCATTACTAACCTCAAGGCTTGATGTTGCCTGACAATACAAAGGTGACATCAACCCCAAACTATCAATCCACTTGCCACTGCTACAGAGCAAGTGGGAAAAGCGAGGCTAATTGCCAGAATTGATGCATCTTAGAGCCTGGGGTGGCTGAGAGCTGATGTTTTTAGTCGGGGGGTCCAGCATTCATGGCCCCTTCCTAGGCTATTAACCCCTTCATGACCCAGCCTATTTTGACCTTAATGACCTGGAAATTTTTTGCAATTCTAAAGTGTCACTTTAAGAGGTCATAAATCAGGAACGCTTCAACAGATCCTAGCGATTCTGAGAATGTTTTTTGTGACATATTGGGCTTCATGTTAGTGGTAAATTTAAGTTGATAATTTTTGCGTTTAATTGTGAAAAAAACTGAAATTTGGCGAAAATTTTGCAATTTTCAAATTTTTAATTTTTCTTCTGTTAAACCAGAGTTTTGTGACACAAAATAGTTAATAAATAACATTTTCCACATGTTTACTTTACATCAGCACAATTTTGGAAACAACATTTTTTGGTTAGGAATTTATAAGGGTTAAAAATTTACAAAACCATTTTTTTTAGGGACATTTGAAGTCGATTTCAGGGGTCTATATGGCTGAAAATACCAAAAGGTGACACCATTCTAAAACCTGCACCCTTCAAGCTGATCAAAACCACATTCAGGAAGTTTATTAACCCTTCAAGTGCTCCACAGGAGCTGAAGTAACTTTGAAGGAAAAATTGAACATTTAACTTTTTAGTCACAAAAATGATCATTTACAAACAATTTATTTATTTTCACAAGGGTAAATGGAGAAAATGGACAGATAAAGTTGATGTTCAATTTCTCCTGAGTACACCAATACCCCATATGTGGGGAAAAACTACTGTCTGGGTGCATGGTAGGGCTCGGAAGGGAAGGAGCGCAATTTTACTTTTTCGGCCGGGGTCACACTGGTGACAAAATCGGATGACTGCAATGCGATGAAATATCGCATTGCAGTCGGACCTATGTTAATCTATGGAGCAGCTCCCACCATCAAATTTTTTGTGGTCAGTTTTATACGTGCGAGTGCAATCGCAGCATGCTGCGATTGTCACCGATTGTGGGTCGACAATCGCCAATGCAAGTCTATGGGTGCGATGAAAAATCTGATTACAAACGAACCGCACGTGTGACTTGCGATTAAATCGCACCGTGTCCTTTAGAAAAGCTGGCAATTCATCCCCGGCTGTACTGTAAAATCACACTGACAGCTTTAATAAAGAATGGAAAGAATACATATACACACATAGAATACATATATATATATATTTATAGTTCATGCACTTCTACATAGTATAATAGCCGCTAATTCAATTGTCAGCTTTTGTGAAATTACAGACCCGACATGAAATGACACATGGTTTACATACAGTTAACCATGTCATTTCATGTAGTTTGATATATGGTTTTCACTAACAATTACATGAGTGTATGTGTGCAAAATTTCAGACATGTAGGGGTTATTTAAAGGTGTAAATTCGTTGAAAAAAAATGCGTGGGCTCCCGCGCTATTTTCTTAACCAGACAGACAAAGCCAGCAAGTGGGGGCAGATAATAATAGCCTAGGGAGGGTGCATTTATTTTGTGCCCCCCTGGCTACTAACATCTGCCCCCAGCCATCCCAGAAAAGGCAAATCTATAATTAGATGCGCCCTTTCTGGCACTTTGCCCGTCTATTCCCATTGCCCTGTAGTGGTGGCGAATGGGTAAATAATGGGTTAAAGCCACCTTGCTATTTAAAGGTGACTTTAAGCCTGGTTAATAATTGAGAGTTGTCAATTAGACAACTCTCAATTATTAATCCTATTGAAGGAAATACAAAAAAACACACACACATTAATAATAAATAATTTTAATGAAATAAACACACAGTTTTTGACCATTTTTTATTTTACAGGTAATCCGTGCGAAGCCCTTGCTCTCCTGTAATAAAGAAAAAATAATAAAACAACATTATTCTTACCTATCCGGTGCTCTGTCAGGTCCCACGCTGTAATCCTTCACAAAGGGTTAACTGGCTTACAGCCAAGCAGCGCAGCTAATGCTGCCTGCTCAGCTGTAAGCACTCGAATAAATGAGCTTATCTCTGGGCCGAGAGGAGAGGAAGTGATTAGTGTAGGAAGCTTAATTGACTGCATCTCAGGCTATTTAGTTCACTTCAGGTCAGCCGGGAACTCCCTCTGACGTCACTGATGCTGTGCGGTGTACCCAGCTGACATGAACTGATTAGCCTGGGAAGCAATCAATTAAGCTTCCCACACTAATCACTTCCTCTCCTCTCTGCCCGGAGATAAGCTCATTCATTCAGGGGCTTACAGCTGAGCTGGAAGCATTAGCTGCGCTGCTTGGCTGTAAGCTAGTTAACCCTTTGTGAAGGATTACAGCGTGGGACCTGACAGAGCAGCGGATAGGTAAGAAGAATGTTGTTTTATTATTTTTACTTTATTACAGGAGAGCAAGGGCTTCGCACGGATTACCTGTAAAATAAAAGATGGTCAAAAACTGTGTGTTTATTTCATTAAAATTATTTATTATTAATGTGTGTGTTTTTTTTATTTCCTTCAATAGGATTAATAATTGAGAGTTGTCTAATTGACAACTCTCAATTATTAAGTGTCAGAGTCAGTAACTTCCTTTTTCCTCCAGTAGACACCTGGAAGCTTTTATCCGCCCTCCCTCCCTTATAGATGTCAATGTGGTGTAAATTGCCATACTAAACTGACGGACATATGTATATGTGTATATATATATATATATATATATATATATATATATATATAAAAAAAATTAAATATATATATAACTCTTTTTAACGATACTATGTCGCAGTAGAAGAAGTTTAGGAGGGCAAAGGTTCATAACTAGAGTTGAGCGAAATAGGTCGTTCATTTTCAAAAGTCGCCGATTTTCGCCAAAGTCGGGTTTCATGAAACGAAACCCGATTATGGAGTGAGTGCGATCACGTGTTCGACGACCATTTTGCTGGAGTCGGTTTTCCCCTATACTTTAAGCGCGTTTTCTCGGCCAATGAGCAAGGACGCAGGCTGTGGGCAACGGGATGACATAGCCAGCGGCCAGCACCATCTTAGAGAAGGGCATCGCAGCGATTGGCTGGCTTTCAGTGGCATCAAAGTGCATATAAAATCCCTCAGCGCCAACCGCCAATTTACATCTGCCGAACTCAGTGTAGGGGAAGGTTGCTGGCAGTGCGTCTGAGCAGGGAGAGCGTTAGGCAGGGCCTAAAAAAAAAATTTCTTTCTGCTGATAGCGATTAGCTGTACAGTGACTGTGCAGTGAGAGGGAGGATTTTGCTGTGTGCAGCAACGCTGGTTCTTAGGCTGCCTGCCTGCCAGTGACGCTGTAGAAATTGCTTGTGTGGAGCATCAGATTTGATTAGTAGGCTGCCTGCCTGTGATAAGGGGGCAATTAATTTGGTTGAGTAGCAGAGCTGCCTACCAGTGACAGTGTACAAATTGCTTGTGTGGAGCATCACATCTGATTAGTAGGCTGCCTGACTGTGATAAGGGGGCAATTTATTCCTCAATGACTTGCATTGGGGTCGGATTTTCGACTCCGACCCGACCATTTCACTTAGTCGGCCCACTTCTTTCGACTCGACTTTTGAGAAAGTCGGGTTTCACTAAACCCAACTCGACCCGAAAAACGGGATAGTCACTCACCTCTATTCATAACTGCTCTTTGGCCAACTCGCCTGTCGATCTCGGACAGGATCTAGGCTATGAGCCGGCCTTTATGAAATGTAATTGTCTTTCTCTGCTTATGTAATTAATAAACTGTGAACGACCTGTTCAACCTATTTAGGCCTGGCTGTGTTTTCATTATGGGCTTTGTTGGGAGGGGGGAAGGCACTGTTTAAGACACACAGGTTTCCACAGCCCATATTCTACGGTAGTGTGACGCTGGCTTTAAGAGGGTGTTCTGGAGTCAGAATTGCTTGATTAATTAAGAGGTGCTCACCTCGCAATGAATCAGGTGCATTTGAAAAATGGTGTATATCTCACCACAAATCTTGCTCCAGTCGAATACTGGAGTAAGATTTTTTGCTGCAAAGTATGCCAAATCTTTAGAAATGAACTCGCGCATTTATACCAGTGTTTTCATTTGTATTTACCTCATGACTATCTCACTTGTATGTTGTTTTTTTTTCTTTTTCCCATTTAACAGTACTTCCTCCTCCCTTTGCCTTAATTATGTGGGTGTTTCTTTTTCCAACACCATTTTGGGACTTTAAAAATAATAAAATTGGATTCCAGCTCAACAGGATTGGTTTTTCCTTTTCATTTTATTTTTCAAAAGAAATTATAGTGCATACAAAAGAAAATTTTCATGGTCGACATGACCTAGTCTACATGTTTCGACTGCACTATGCAGTCTTACTCATGACTCATGACTTGGGTGAGCTGGAATTAAGTTTTTATAATTTTGGGACTTTAATATAAAATTTCTTTCATGTGAAATACTTGGTGTCATGATTAAGCGCCACTGCTGGACTCAAAATGCATAGATCTGGTGCACCTTTGCTATTATTGGTTTATAATTTGTTTTTCTTTTAAACAAAGTCAAAATAAAATGTACGGTAAGTTTTAAAAACATCTTATCTGCAAATGCTAGACCACTGCTACCTCTCCACAACCAATTCATGACATCCAGTGTTGTTCATGCCAATCTTGATGTGGGTGAGTGCGGAAGTCAGAGGTGCCTGATTCATTAACCCCTTCAGCCCCAAGGGTGGTTGGCACGTTAATGACCGGGACAATTTTTACAATTCTGACCACTGTCTCTTTATGAGGTTATAACTCTGGAATGCTTCAACGGATCTTCGCGATTCTGAGACTGCTTTCTCGTGACATATTGTACTTCATGATAGTGGTAAAATTTCTTTGATATAACTTGCGTTTATTTTTGAAAAAAAACGCAAATATGGCGAAAATTTTGAAAATTTTGCAATTTTCAAACTTTGAATTTTTATTCCCTTAAAACAGAGAAATTTGTCACACAAAATAGTTAATAAATAACATTTCCCACATGTCTACCTTACAAAAGCACAATTTTGGAACCAAAATTTTTTTTTTAGGAAATTATAAGGGTTAAAAGTTGACCAGCGATTTCTCATTTTTACATCAAAATTTACAAAGCCATTTTTTTTAGGGACCACCTCATATTTGAAGTCACTTTGAGGGGTCTACATAGCAGAAAATACCCAAAAGTGACACCATTCTAAAAACTGCACCCCTCAAGGTACTCAAAACCACATTCAAGAATTTTATTAACCCTTCAGGTGCTTCACAGGAGCTGAAGCAACGTGGAAGGAAAAAATGAATATTTAACTTTTTAGCCACAAAAATGATATTTACAAACTTTTTTTTATTTTCACAAGGGTAAAAGGAGAAAATGGACAGATAATGTTGTTGTGCAATTTCTCCTGAGTACGCCAATACGCCATATCTGGGGGGGAAACCACTGTTTGGGCACACAGCAGAGCTCCTAAGGGAAGGAGCGCCGTTTGACTTTTTCAAACTAAAATTGGCTGGAATTGAGATTGGACACCATGTCGCGTTTGAAGAGCCCTTGATGCGCCTAGACAGTGGAAACCCCCACAAGTGACACCATTTTGGAAACTAGACCCCCTAAGGAACTTATCTAGATCTGTTGTGAGCACTTTGAACCCCCAAGTGTTTCACAAAAGTTTATAATGCCTGGGTGTGAAAAAAAAAATTTCCACAAAAATTATTTTTTAGTCCCAAATTTTTGATTTTTCCCAAGGAAATTGTACCCCAAAAGTTGTTTTCCAATTTGTGCTGAGTATGCTGATACCCCATTTGTG
Organism: Oophaga sylvatica; assembly: GCA_033576555.1. NCBI lineage: Eukaryota > Metazoa > Chordata > Amphibia > Anura > Dendrobatidae > Oophaga > Oophaga sylvatica. Next base: position 752,886,768 of record JARQOD010000001.1, on the reverse strand, counting down.
GGGGGGAACTGTTTGGGCGCACGGCAGGGGTTGGAAAGAAAGTAGTAACGTTACGTTTTGAAATGCAGACGTTGATGTTGTTCATGTTCCTTTGCAGTGCCCCAGATGAGCCTAAACAGTGGAAACCCCCTACAAGTGACCACATTTTGGAAACTAGACCCCTTATGGAACTTATCTAGATCTTTGGTGAGCACTATGAACCCCCAAGTGCTTCACACAAGTTTATAATGCCCGGGCATGAAAATAAAAATCCTATTTTTTTCCCACAAAAATTATTTTTAGTCACTAATTTTTTTATTTTCCCAAGGGTAACTGGAGAAATTGGACCACAAAAGTTGTTGACCAATTTGTCCTGAGTACGCTGATACCCTATATGTGGGAGGGAACCACAGTTTGGGCGCACAGAAGATCTCGGAATGGAAGGAGCACCATTTGACTTTTTCCAACCAAAATTGGCTGGAATTGAGATTGGACACCATGTTGCATTTGGAGAGCCCCTGATGTGCCTAAACATTAAAAAAAAAAACACAAGTGACCCCATTTGGGAAACTAGACCCCTAAGGAACTTATCTAGATCTTTGGTGAGCACTTTGAACCCCCAAGTGCTTCACACAAGTTTATAACGTAGAGCCGTAAAATTAAAAAATCATATTTTTTCCACAAAAATGATCTTTTCACCCCAATTTTTATTTTCCCAAGGGTAACAAGACTACAAAAGTTATTGTGCAATTTGTCCTGAGTATGCTGATACCACATATGTGGGAGTAAACCACTGTTTCGGTGCATGGCAAAGTATGGAAGGGAAGGAGCGCCGTTTGACTTTTTCAACGCAGAATTGGCTGGATGCCTTGTCGTGTTTGGAGAGCTCCTGATCTGCATAAACAGTGGAAACCCCTGACAAATGACACTATTTTGGAAACTAGACCCCTCAAGGAACTTATCTAGATGTGTGGTGAGCACTTTAAACCCGAAGTGCTTCACAGAAGTTTATAACATACAGCCGTAAAAACAAAAAAATAATTTTTTTTCACAAAAATGATATTTTCGCCCCCAGTTTTTTATTTTCACAAGGGTAACAGGAGAAATTGGACCCCAAAAGATGTTGTCTAATTTGTCCTGAGTACGCTGATACCCAATATGTGGGAGAAAACTACTGTATGGGCACACGTTGGGGCTCGGAAGGGATGTAGTGACGTTTTGGATTGCAGACTTTGATGGAATGGTCTGGGGGCGTCATGTCACATTTGGAGAACCCCTGATGCGCCTAAACAGAGGAAACCCCCACAAGTGACCCCATTTTGGAAAATAGACCCCACAAGGAACTTATCTAGATGTGTGGTGAGCGCTAAGAAGCCCCAAGTGCTTCACAGAAGTTTATAACATACAGCCGTAAAAACAAAAAAATATATTTTTTTTCACAAAAATGATATTTTCGCCCCCAGTTTTTTATTTTCCCGACTGTAACAGAAGAAATAGGACAAATTGCACAATAACTCTTGGGGTCCAGAGTACGCTGATACCCATATGTGGGGGTAAACTACTGTTTGGGCACATGGCAGAGCTCAGAAGTGAAGGAGCACCATTTGACTTTTTCAACGCAGAATTGGCTGGAATTGAGATCAGACGCCATGTTACATTTGGAGAGCCCCTGATGTGCCTAAACAGCGGAAACCCCCCATTTTTAACTCCAACCCTAACCCCAACACACCCCTAACCCTAGTCCCAACCCTAACCACAAACCTAACCCTAACACACCCCTAACCCTAATCCTAATCCTAATCCTAACTTTAGCGCCAACCTTAACCCTAACTTTAGCCGCAACCCTAACCCTAACCCTAATGGGAAAATGGAAATAAATACATTTTTTTAATTTTATTATTTTTCCCTAACTAAAGGAGTGATAAAGGGGAGTTTGATTTACTATTTATAGCGGGTTTTTATGATTGGCAGCTGTCATGCTAAAAGTCGCTTTTTATTGCAAAAAATAGTTTTTGCATCACCACATTTTGAGAGCTATAATTTTTGCATATTTTGTCCCACAGAGTCATGTGAGGTCTTATTTTTTCACTACGAGTTGACGTTTTTATTGGTACCATTTTTGAGCACGTGACATTTTTTGATCGCTTTTTATTTCGATTTTTGGGAGGTTAGAATGAACAAAAATCAGCAATTCATTAATTTCTTTTGGGGGAGGCGTTTATACCGTTCCGCGTGTGGTAAAATTGATAAAGCAGTTTTATTCTTCGGGTCAGTACGATTACGGCGATACCTCATTTATATCATTTTTTTATGTTTTGGTGCTTTTATAGAATAAAAACAATTTTATACAAAAAATTATTATTTTTGCATCGCTTTATTCTGTGAGCTATAACTTTTTAATTTTTTCGCTGATGATGCTGTATTTGGCTCGTTTTTTGCGGGACAAGATGACGTTTTCAGCGGTACCATGTTTATTTATATCGGTCTTTTTGATCGCGTGTTATTCCACTTTATTTTCGGCGGTATTATGATAAAGCATTGATTTTTTGCTTTGCTTTTGTTTTTTTTTTAAGAGGTTCAATAAAGGGGTTAACTAGTGGGACAGTTTTATAGGGGGGGTCGTTACGGACTCGGCGATACCAAATATGTGTACTTTTATTGTTTTGGTTTTTTTATTTACAGGAAAAAATGAATTTTTTGGGGAATATTTTTTTTTATTATTTATTTTGGAATTTTTTTTTAAAACATGTTTACTTTTATTTTTTTCACTTTTTTACTTTGTCCCAGGGTGGGACATCACTGTAAAATGTCAGATCGCTGGTGTGACAGTGTGCACAGCACTCTGTCACACCAGCGATCGCTCTGGCACTGCTGCAGGCTTCTCATTGCCTGCTCTCAGCAGGCACTGAGGAAGCCACCTCCCTGCAGGACCCAGCGGCCATCTTGGATCTGGGTCCTTGGAGAGAGGAAGGCCTCAGAACAGCGCGATCACATCGCGCTGTTCTGAGGGTCTCAGGGGAGCGTGCAGGGAGCCCCCTCCCTGCGCGATGCTCCCCTGTGCCCTTGGTACACCGCAATCATGTTTGATCACGGTGTGCCAGGGGTTAATGTGCCGGGAGCGGTCCGTGACCGCTCCTGACACACAGTCCCGATGTGTCAGCTGTGATAATCAGCTGACACCCGGCGGCGATTAGCTGCGCTCCCACCGGGAGCGCAGCTGATCGCCCTGGACGTACTATTCGGTCCATGGGAATGAGGTCCAGGGTCACATGGAAGGAATATTACATCCGATGGAATAAAGGGGTTAAGAGGTGCATACTTCTTCATGAATCAGGCACATCTCAGCTAAGCAATGTAAGTGGGACCAGCTTCTTATGCTCTACCATACTAATGACAGTTTGTCAATAAAAATCTCTGAAATGTAGAGTCCTTAAAATTCTTATCATTCATTCAATTCACAAAAACACTAACAAGACTTTATTTTCATTTCTTATTTTTTTCTTAAATTAATAAAAGTCTCATCCAGCATGTAGCACTTTCTCACGTCAGAAAAAATCAGCCTGAAATAGCACTTCTGCTAATAAATTAAAAATGCCACACATTCCCAAACTGCATATTACTGTTTATAATTTTGATTGTTAATTTGCATATGAAAATTAGTCCTCTGACATGCATGCATTTTATTTTATTCTTCAACTAATTATAAACAAGAATGCCACATTATTTACATAACTAATTATTGTTCCGTCTGTTATCCCCTTTTTAGTTCCATTCCCTTCCACATTGGTTAAGTATGCAAATGAAAAATCACAGCACACTTCAAAATTTCCTGAATTTGTTCCATTTACATCAACTGCTTTTGAATGGGAGATAATGTGCTTTCCATTTTAATAGAGTGAAATTAGGTTGATCTTAATTTATGGTTCATTTAAATGACTAATTTCTTTCTACCTGAGCATATTTTCCAGAGTATAATTGCAGCTTTTTATTAACCAAAGTGTTGCCTTTTCCATCCAGCAGTTTAATTTGCAAACACCTTTTAATAGCACATGTTTCAAGAGGATTAGTAAAATTGCATTTTCATTCTGAAACCATGACTCAGTGAGTCAATTATGATGTCATGTTGCACACCAAGAAAACTGTATTTTTTGCTCACATTTAAATCTCATTCTCCCAACTGTATTAATTTTTTAAAGATGTATAATATGTAGTGATGAGCGAGCACTAAAATGCTTGGGTGCTCATTGCTCCAGTCGAGCAAATTGGAATACTTGGGTGCGCGACCCGAGCAACTAGCCTAATGTAAGTTTATGGGAAAACTGAGCATTATTGCCACAATCGGGGTCCTTTTAGGGTTTAAAAACATCTGAAATTGATGGAAACAGTGCTGAAATGACATGGGAACATCATGGGGAATACCCTGGAAGCATTTCTGACACCCAGGTTACAACTGTGAACAATGTTGTCAGAGTCATGCCACTTTTACAGGCGCACAATAAAACATTCAAAAACGATACCAAAATGGATTTTCCTGGGAAATAAGTTAAGCAACATTGTTATGAATGTGCTAGAGATGGTTTCTGAGCAGAGGCTCCCTCTGGTGGTTACAGACAGTACTGAACCTTTCAGCGAGGAGTGGCCATCTGGAATCACGGACTGGTCTGATATAAGGGAGGTTCCCTCCCATGATGGTTGCAGGTGATCAATTGTTCTTGTCTCAATTGTGGTTCCTGGTTCATTTGGAAGTTTGCTGGAGTTCTGCCTACATCTCCTGCTTTCAGATAAGATATTTTTTGCTTTTCTTTTTGTGCTTGCTTTTTGCATTGTTTTCTGCACTTTTGTGGAGGTCAGCCAGGTCCCCTCCTGGGGCCTAAGCTCCTCACAGTTTTTCTGCAGCCACTGTTATTTGCTCATTAGCTTTTTTCTGTTTTTTCAGTGGCTGCGGTTTGGTTTTTGTTCACACTGAGATCTGATTTAGTGGGTGGCGAGATCGTGCGATCTCAGTATTTTTGTAATCAGAATTGTTGAATTTTTGTAGGGTTTTCTGGGTTGCAGAAAGTAATCTCTCCTGTCCTATCCTATTTAGTCAGCTTGTGGCCCCAGCGTTTGCTCAGTCTATTTTCTGCCAATGTTTGAATTTCATCTTGTCTAACCGCCATTATATGTTTGGGGGCTTCCTATTTTCTTTGGGGATCTGCTCCAGGGCAGATAGCTTTCATCTGTCTGCCTTTAAGTGTAGTTATCTCTCAGGCTGTGACGAGGCATCTAGGATCAACGTAGGAACGCTCCACGGCTACGTCTAGTTGTGTAGTTAGTTTAGGAATCTGCAACGCATCAGTTACCAACATCTCAGGTGTTCGGCTGCCCTGCTGTTGTTCCTGTCCTCCTCAGCTACCAAAACATAGCAGTATCATCGGCCGTAACTGAAAATTATATGGTACTCACAGAAGGGAAATAAAAGTGTGGAAAGAAAAAAGTTGTCTGAGTTGTCAAAGATTTTTTTTTTCTGTCTGTTGCATTTTTTCCCTCTTTTTCTCTGGGTGCTGAGGAGGATTTTTTTTTCTCTCAATGGAGTTTGCACAGTTGTCTGGCCGTGTGGATCAGCTTGCCACTGCGGTTCGGAGTATTGCTACCTATCTTGATGGGTTGCCGGTTGTGGAACCTAGGATTCCCATGCCAGATTTGTTTTTGGGGATCGGGCTAAATTGCTGAATTTCAAAAATAACTGTAAGTTGTTTTTTGCCTTAAAGCCTAAGTCTTCAGGTAATGCAGCACAGCAGGTTCAAATTGTCATCTCTCTCCTGCGCGGCGATCCTCAGGATTGGGATTTTTCCCTGACACCTGGGGATCCTGTTTTGAATGATATTGATGCATTTTTTCTGGCTCTGGGGTTATTGTACGATGAACCTAATGTCACTGATCAAGCTGAAAAAACCTTGTTGGCATTAAATCAGGGTCTTGAAGACGCTGAGTTGTACTGTCAGAAATTCTGAAAGTGGGCAGTCTTGACCAAATAGAATGATGATGCTTTGGCAGCCCTTTTTCGGAAGGGGCCGTCAGAGAATGTAAAGGATGTTATGGTGGGATTCCCTGCTCCCTCTGGTCTCAATGATTCTATGTCATTGGCGATTCAAATTGACAGACGTTTGCGTGAGCGCAGAGGTATGAGTGACATAGTGTTGCCTTGTGAGCCAGCTTCTGAGCCCATGCAGTGTGATAGAGTGACATCTGGGGCTCAGCGTCATGAGTTTCGAAAACGCAATGGGTTATGTTTCTACTGTGGTGATGCTCTCATGCTATTTCAGTCTGCCCTAAGCGGGGAAGACGTTTTGCACGCTCAGTTGTCTTGGGTAGTGTTCAGACTGAATTTCTGTTGACTGTTACCCTGATTTTCTCCCTGTCCACATTTTCTGCTCAGGCTTTTGTTGATTCAGGAGCAGCTATTAACCTGATGGATTTTGACTTTGCCAAACGTTGTGGGTTTCCCATGATACCTCTGCGGAAGTCTATTCCCCTACTGGGCATTGATTCTACCCCTTTGGCGGAGAATATACCCCAGTTTTCTACTCAGGTGATAATGAGGGTTGAACCAGATCATCAGGAGAGTTGCAAATTTCTGGTGCTGTATAATCTGCATGACATTATTGTACTAGGTTTCCCTTGGTTACAGTCTCATAATCCTGTTTTGGATTGGAAATCTGTGTCTATGACCAGTTGGGGCTGCCAATGTGTTAATACTGACACTCCTGTTTTTTCTGCCTCTCCCAAGTATCAGGATGTTCCTGACTTTTTGACTGATTTTTCGGATGTATTTAGTGAAAGTAAATCTGCATCTTTGTCCCCTCACAGGAGCTACGATTGCGCTATTGAATTAGTGCCTGGTGGTAAATTTCCTAAAGGTCGCCTTTTTAACTTGTCTGTACCTGAACATGATGCTATGCTATCTTATATCAAGGAGTCATTGGAGAGGGGTCATATCAGACCATCCTCTTCACCCTTGGGTGCCGGTTTTTTCTTTGTGGCCAAAAAGGATGGTTCATTGAGGCCGTGTATTGATTATCGTCTCTTGAATAAGATCACTGTGAAGTATCAATATCCGTTACCCTTGATTTCTGACCAGTTTTCCATGGTGAAAAGTGCTAGTTGGTTTACCAAGCTTGACCTCAGGGGGGCGTATAACCTTATTCGCATTAAGCACGGGGATGAATGGAAGACGGCGTTTAATACCCCAGAGGGGCATTTTGAGCACCTAGTGATGCCCTTTGGGCTCACTAATGCTCCTTCCGTCTTCCAATCCTTCATGAATGATATTTTCAGGGATTTTGTGGATAAATTTCTGATTGTTTATTTGGATGATATCTTGATTTTTTCCAATGACTGGGACTCTCATGTGAAACATGTTCGGACTGTGTTCCAGATTTTGAGAGAGAATGCTCTGTATGTGAAGGGATCAAAGAGTCTTTTTGCCGTACAGAAGGTCTCATTTCTGGGATTCATTTTGTCTCCGTCTGTTATTAAATGGACCCAGTCAAGGTTCAAGTCATCTGTGATTGGGTCCAACCTACTTCATTGAAGGCTCTTCAGAGATTTTTGGGTTTTGCCAACTTTTATCGTAAATATTTTGGTAATTTCTCCGGTATTGTTAAACCATTGACTGATTTGACCAAAAAGGGTTCTGATGTGGTGAATTGGCCTCCTGAGACAGTCTCTGCGTTTCAGGAACTTAAGCAGAGATTCTCTTCTGCTCCTGTTCTACGGCAGCCTGATGTTTCTCTGCCGTTTCAGGTGGAGGTTGATGCCTCTGAAATTGGGGCAGGTGCCGTTTTGTCCCAAAGAGATCCAGAGACCTCTAAGAGTAACCATTGTACCTTTTTCTTTCAAAAATTTTCTCCAACTGAACATAATTATGACGTGGGTAATCGGGAGTTATTGGCCATGAAGTGGGCCTTTGAAGAGTGGAGACATTGGCTGGAAGGAGCCAAACATCAGGTGGTGGTCCTCACGGACCATAAGAATCTGGTATATCTCGAATCAGCCATGCGACTTAATCCTAGACAGGCCAGGTGGGCCTTGTTTTTCACACGTTTTAATTTTGTGGTTTCTTTTCTTCCTGGCACTAAGAATGTTAAGGCGGATGCCCTCTCGAGGAGTTTCTTTGCATACTCTCCTGAGTTATCTGATCCTACTGTTATTTTGAAAGAGGGTGTAGTTCTTTCCGCCATCTCACCCAATTTGAGACTGGCCTTGGAAGGGTGTCAGGAAGATAAACTTGAGCGCTGCCCTATTGGGAAATTGTTTGTCCCAGACCAGTGGAAGATGAGTGTGATGTCTGAGATTCATTGTTCCGCGTTGGCTGGTCATCCCGGGATTTTTGGTACCAGAGACTTGGTGAGTCAGTCCTTTTGGTGGCCTACTTTGTCTTGTGACGTCAGGGAATTTGTGCAGTCCTGTGGGACTTGCTCTCGCTCCAAGCCTTGCTCTCGCTCTAGTGGTTTGTTAATGCCATTACCTGTGCCCAAGAGGCCATGGACCCATATCTCTATGGATTTTATTTCCGACCTCCCTGTTTCTCAGAGAATGACTGTTATCTGGGTAATCTGTGATAGGTTTTCCAAGATGATACATCTTGTGCCATTACCTAAGTTACCTTCCTCCTCCGAATTGGTGCCATTGTTCCTTCAGCACATGGTTCGGTTACATGGCATTCCGGAGAACATTGTGTCTGACAGAGGAGTCCAGTTTGTTTCCAGATTTTGGAGGACATTTTGTTCTAAACTTGGTGTTCAATTATCTTTCTCCTCTGCTTTTCATCCTCAGACCAATGCACAAACCGAGAGAACAAATCAGACATTGGAGACTTATTTGAGATGTTTTGTGTCTGCTGATCAAGATGACTGGGTCTCTTTTTTGCCTTTGGCTGAGTTTGCTCTTAATAATACTGCTAGCTCTGCCACCTTGATGTCTCCATTTTTCTGCAATTTTGGGTTTCACCCTCGATTTTCTTCGGGACAGGCGGAGGCTTCTGTCTGTCCTGGTGTTGACTCTGTTGTGGAGCGAATGCAGCAGATTTGGGACCAGGTAGTTTAGAGGTTGTCTCTCTCTCAGGAGAAGGCCCATCGGTTTGCCAACCGGCATAGGACTGATGGTCCTCGGTTTAAAGTGAGGGACTTGGTTTGGTTGTCCTCAAGAAATATCCCTATGAGGGTTGCATCTCCAAAGTTTAAGCCCAGGTTCATTGGACCTTATAAGATCATGGAGATTCTTAATCCTGTTTCCTACCGTTTGCTTCTTCCAGGGACATTTAAGATCCATAACGTGTTCCACAAGTCCTTATTGAAGAGGTTTGTCAAGCCACTGTTTCCTATGGCTGCGCCTCCTGACCCTGTTTTCGTTGAGGGTAATCTGGAGTATGTGGTTGAGAAAATATTGGATTCTCGTTTTTCTAGACAGAAACTCCAGTATTTGGTTAAGTGGAGAGGTTATGGTCAGGAGGACAATTCTTGGGTGTTTGCTTCGGACATCCATGCTAGGAGACTGATCCGTGCCTATCACCGAGCACATCCTGATCGGCATGGTTGCACAAGTGAGGTTTCGGTGACCCCTCCTCAAGGGGGGGTACTGTTATGAATGTGCTAGAGATGGTTTCTGAGCAGATGCTCCCTCTGGTCGTTACAGACAGTACTGAACCTTTCAGCGAGGAGTCTCAATCTGGAATCACGGACTGGTCTGATATAAGGGAGGTTCCCTCCCATGATGGTTGCCGTGATCAATTGTTCTTGTCTCAATTGTGGTTCCTAGTTCATTTGGAAGTTTGCTGGAGTCCTGCCTGCATCTCCTGCTTTCAGATAAGATATTTTTTGCTTTTCTTTTTGTGCTTGCTTTTTGCATTGTTTTCGGCACTTTTGTGGAGGTCAGCCAGGTCCCCTCCTGGGGCCTGAGCTCCTCACAGTTTTTCTGCAGCCACTGTTATTTGCTCATTTGCTTTTTCCTGTTTTTTCAGCGGCTGCGGTTTGGTTTTTGTTCACACTGAGATCTGATTTAGTGGTGGCGAGATCGTGTGATCTCAGTATTTTTGTAATCAGACTTGTTGGATTTTTGTAGGGTTTTCTGGGTTGCAGAAAGTAATCTCTCCTGTCCTATCCTATTTAGTCAGCTTGTGGCCCCAGCATTTGCTCAGTCTATTTTCTGCCTATGTTTGTATTTTCATCTTGTCTAACCGCCATTATATGTTTGGGGGCTTCCTATTTTCTTTGGGGATCTGCTCCGGGGCAGATAGCTTTCATCTTTCTGCCTTTAGGTGTAGTTATCTCTCAGGCTGTGACAAGGCGTCTAGGATCAATGTAGGAACGCTCCACGGCTACCTCTAGTTGTGTCGTTAGTTTAGGAATCTGCAACCCATCAGTTACCAACATCTCAGGTGTTTGGCTGCCCTGCTGTTGTTCCTGTCCTCCTCAGCTACCGAAACATAACAGAACATCCTTTCCAGGTTAATGATTTGTATGTAAGGCAAAATAAATAGCCCAAAACAAAAATGTTCCTTCACCACTTCGGCTATGTTCATACATAGCATTTTTGATGCAGTTTTCAACTTTACCATTTCTTTCAACCAAGACAAATGCATTCACAAAGAAATGTCATTTTAACATTTTACAACGTTATTTGGCCATGTGATGTGTGACACATCATCAGACACATCCTGTTTCATTTATGAAGGAGAGACTCTGAAAGTCTCAAAGCCTATGTTTAAGGTCCCCCAGCAGTGGACCCTCACTTTTCTTAGAGAGCCATCAACTGGCTATGCTTTGTTGTTCCCATTATTAAACAGTGGGTCCCTTATACTGTTATTGAGTATGCAATGAGTGGCAGGGCTGCCCAAAATTTGGAAGCACACCAACAAACCTTTGAACAGACGTCATGGGTAACCAAATGCATCCCAAAGTTCCAAGTATTCACTTGGTACTCCCATGCTTTTTGCCTATGCATTGAATGCAAGGCTTGAACTGTCCCAAAGTACATGCACCCCAATAAACCTTTCAATCTACCTACTGGATGGCCACATTAAACCAAAGTTCCCATTAAGCTTTACTTGGTACTGCCAAACTGTTTGCCTATACATTGAATGCAAGGCCTGCCCTGTCCCAAATTTACACGCACCCCAATAAGCCTTTGAACTCACATACTGGATGGCCACATTAAACCAAAGTTCCCATTAATATTTATTTGGTACTGCCATACAGTTTGCCTATGCATTGAATTCAAGTCCTGCCCTGCCCGAACGTTAAAAACAACCCAATAACCCTTTGAAGCAACATACTGGATGACCACATGAAACCAAAGTTCCCAATAAGCTTTATTTGGTAGTGCAATTCTGTTTGCCTAGGCATTGAATGCAAGGCCTGCCCTGCCCCAAAATTACACACACTCGAAGAACCATTTGAAGCAATGTACTGGATGGCCACATTAAACAAAAGTTTCCAATAACTTAATTTGGTACTGCCATACTGTTTGCCTAGGCACTGAATGCAAGGCCTACCCTGCCCGAACATTACATGCACCCCAATAACCATTTTAACCAACATACTGGATGGCCACCTGAAAGCATTGTTCCTAGTAATTTGGTACTCCCATATTGTTTGGCTACGCAGTGAATTGCTGAGCCTAAAGAACCTGCATTGGAGAATGTCAGTGTTGAGGACAAAGACCCGGCAATGGAGAATGTCAGTGTTGAGTCTGGAAAACATGCAGTGGATAATTTCAGTGTTGAGGCTGAATAAACTGCAATGGACAATTGCAGTGTTGAGGCTTAAAAACAACATTGTTTAGGCTGAACAACCTGTATTGCTGAATGTCATTGTTGAGGCTGAAGGACCAGCAGTGGAGAATTTCAGTGTTGAAGCTGAAGGACCAGCTCTTGCGTTGTTAATCCTGAAGAACCTGCATTGATGAATTGCAGTGGTGAGCCTGAAGAACCTGCAGTGGACAATTGCAGTGTTGAGACTAAAGACCCAGCAGTGGAGCATTGCAGTGTTAAGGCTGAAGAACCTTTATTGCAGCATTGCAGTGTTGAGGAAGAACAACTGCAGTGGAATATTTCAGTGTTGATCCAGAAGAACTTGCAGTGCACAATTGCAGTGTTGATGCTAAAGACCCTGCAGCAGAGCATTGCAGTGTTGAGTCTAAAGACCCAGCAGTGGAGCATCACAGTTTTGAGGCTGAAGAACCTTTATTGTAGCATTGCAGTGTTGATGAAGAACACCCAGCAGTAGAGTATTGCAGTCTTGAGCCCGAATAAACTGCATTGCAGCGTTGCAGTGTTGAGGAAGAACACTCAGCAGTGGAGCATTTCAGTGTTAAGCCTGAAAAACCAGCAGTGGAGAACTGTAATGTTGATACTGAAGAACCTTTATTGTAGTATTGCAGTGTTGAGGAAGAACACCTGGCAGAGGAGCATTTCAGTGTTGAGCCAGAAGAACCTGCAGTGCTGAGGCTGAAGACCCGGCAGTGGAGAATTGCAGTGTTGAGGATGAACATACAGAAGTGGAGAATTGCAGTGTTGAGCCCAAAGAACCTGCATTGTAGCATTGCAGTGTTGACGAAGAACACTCAGCAGTGGAGCATTGCAATCTTGAGCCCAAAGAACCTGCATTGTAGCATTGCAGTGTTGAGGAAGAACACCCAGCAGTGGAGCCTTTCAGTGTTGAGCCTGAAGAACCAGCAGTGGAGAATTGCAATGTTGAGGCTGAAGAACGTGCATTGTAACATTGCAGTGATGAGGCTGAAGACCCTGCAATGTAGAATTGCAGTGTTGAAGATGAACAACCAACAAAATTCACATTATTGGGAAGTGGGTCTCCCATACCGTTTACATATGCAGTGAATGCAAGGCCTGCCCCAAATTTGGATGCACCCAAATACCACTTGGAAGAGACGTGGAGGAAGTCCTCATAAACATCTGTTTCAATCACAAAGGAGCTGGTCTCCTATACTTGTAATGCGGCTGACAAACAATTCCCCCTGTGCGGTACACATTAACATATTGTGTCAACATTTTTGTTACAGGCATCCTAAACATCCTTGAAAACACTAAAGTGGCTGTTGCATCACAGGACACATCACCCTGGTTATCTAGTGGTGGTGTCAGAAGAGACGTGGAGGATGGCCTCAGAAAAAGGTCTTCCCAGTTTAAAGGAGCGGGTCTCCTATACTTGGAATGCCCATACACTAAGTGTATGGGCTGACAAACATTTTTCCCTGGAGGTGTACACATCAACCTACTGTGTAAATATTTTTGTTATGGACATGCTAAACACCATTGCAAAACAAAATAGTGGCTGTTGCATCACGGAACAGATTCACCCTCGTGTTCTAGTGGTGGTGTCGGAAGAAACATGGAAGATGGCCTCCGGAAAAGGTCTTCCCACTTTAAAGGAGCGGGTCTCCTAAACTTGGAATGCCCATACACTAAATATATATGCTGACAAACATTTTCCCCTGGGGGGTACACATCAACCTACAATGTAAACATTTTTTTTTAAAGTGCATCAAAAACACCCTTTTACACAATAAGTTGGCTGTTGCACCACAGACCACGGTCACCATGGTGATCTAGTGGTGGTGCATAATGAGGATGAGGAGAAGGAAAAGGATAGCACACCAAATAGTCAAACTCAGGAAGCGCATACCCATGTGTGGGTGTGAAGAGGTGCATGGGAATACACCTCCCAAAAAAAGACACTGTATTGGAGATTGTGTTTTTACTGTTATAATTCGGTGGTTTAGACAAGCCTGCCCCAATCAGCTTATTTTTATAAGAGTCAGCCTGTCAGCAATTTCAGTTGACAGGAGGATGCACTTATCAGTTATAATTTCACCAGGGGCACTAAAAACCAGCTCTGACAAAACACTAGCGGCATGGCAAGCCAGACCTCCAAGGCGTAGAGAGCCAGTTCATGCCACGTGTCCAGCTTGGATACCCAATGATTAAAAGACAAGGAAGAATCATGGAGGACGTTGGTACAGTCAGCAAGGTACTCCCTCAGCATCTTCTCATACTTTGCACTCCTTGTGAGAGTACCCCACGACTCTGCGACAGGTCGATGGCAAGGTCTAAGAAAACTGTCCCAGAACTTGACCAGTGTTACCTTGCCTCTGCTGAATTAGATTTGTGTCTCTATCACCTCTACTTGTTAGTTGTCCAAAGAACTATGACCTCTGCCGCCAGCGTTTTTTTAAATAATTCTGCTACTATTGCTTTCTGGTACTGCAACATTTTAGTACACCTATCTGACTCTGGAATAAATCAAAAATTTTGATAATGCGAGGGTTATAGAAAAGGCAGCCAAAATAAAGTCTGCCATGCGTGCCAGACTACAAACAGGCAAGACTTCCATGTCCTCACCAACAGGAAGACTGACCATGCTGTCCTCCTCCTCCTCCTTTTCCTGGAGGTATCCACAATGAATAGACAGTATGACAATTGTGTTTGTAGTAACGTCTATAGCGCATGACAGTAGCTCCTTTTCCACCTCCTCCTCCTTTTCCTCATTGTCAACCAATCCACATTGGGATGACATGATGCTGGGCTGTGTGTAATCAACCTGTATGGTTCCTTGCTCCATCTCATGGTGCTCCGCTTGCATTGCATCCTCTTTCATTGTGAGCAGAGAGCTTTTTAGAATGCAGACAAGTGGGATGGTGATGCTAATTATGGCATCATCACCGCTCACCATCTTAGTGGAGTACTCAAAGTTTTGTAAAATGGTACATATGTCTGACATCCATGTCCACTCATGAGGTCTTATGTGTGGAGTCTGAACTGAATACCGATGGCCTTGTTGATGCTGATAGTCAACAGCTGCCCTCTTCTGCTCACAAATCCTTTCCAGCATATGTAGTGTAGAGTTCCAATGCGTGGGGACATCGCACACCAATTCGTGAGCCGGAAGCTGCAAACGCTGCTGAAGCATGGCAAGGGCTGCTGAAACTGTACCTGACTTTCTAAAGTGGGCACACAGGCAGCATACTTTCACAAGCAGATCCGGCAGCTTCGGGTAGGTTTTGAGAAACTGCTGAACCACGAGGTTAAGCATATGAGCCAGGCATGGTACATGTGTGAGCTCGCCTCGCCTCAACCGCCACCAGGTTCCGGCCATTGTCACACATGACTATGCCTGGCTGTAGGTTCAGCGGTGTCAGCCACAGATCTGCCTGCTCTTTCAGAGCTGTCCACAACTCTTCAGCATTGTGAGGTTTGTCACCTAAGCACATTAGCTTCAGCATAGCCTGTTGCCGCTTGGCTGAGGCAGTGCTGCAGTGCTTCCAGCTTCTGACTGATGTGGTCATTTCAGAGATGGAGACTGAAGAGAAGGAGGAGTCTGAAGTGCAGAAGCTGTAGACTATGAGGGCAACCCTGATTGACCTAGGGCCCACAATCCTCGGCGTTGGGAGGGTGTGTTCCATCTCAAGGTCTGACTGAGTCCTGGCTTCCACAATGTTAACCCAGTGTGCCGTCAGCAAGATGTACCATCTCTGCCCTCAAGCACTTGTCCACATGTCCATGGTTAGGTGTATCTTCCCAGTAACTACATTGTTGAGGGCACGGTTAATATGGACACATGCTGATATAATGCCGGGATGGCACAGCGTGAGAAATACTGGAGGCTGGGAACAAAATACCTTGGGACTGCTGCCACCATCAGATTGTGGAAAGCTTCAGTCTCCACGAACCTAAAAGGCAACATTTAGAGCGCAAGAAAATGAGAAATGTGTGAATTTAGCACTGTGCCCTGTGAGGCGCTGGCTGGGTATTTCCGCTTGTGTTCCAATGCATGGGGTATGGAAAACTTAAGGCTGCACTGGGACAAGGATGTGGACGTGCTTGATGATGGTAGTAGTTAAGTGTATGCAACGACAGGTGCAGGGCAGAGGCATCTTCGCAGGCACAATGGACAGGGGATTGAGTTCCACGCAAAACAGCGGAAGAATCTGAGGTGTTGCCCTCTGACAGTGTTCCTGGATCCTGGGGCTCAGCCTACAAAGTTGGGTGCTTTGCTGCCATGTGCCTGATCATGCTGGTGGTGGTCAGGCTGGTAGTTTTGCTACCCCTGCAGATGCGGGCATGACAGGTGGTGCAAATGGCCTGTTTGGGGTTATCGGCAGAGTCTTTAAAAAGCAACCAGATTCGGGAAGACTTAACAGTTTTCCTGCCAACTTCCATCATGTTGGGGTTACGAGGAACTGTTGCCAACCTTCTGTCTGCTGCCACCACAGTGCTTCTTCCTGCCTGTTTTTGTGCTACGCCTCCCTCTCCCCGTGTGCTGCTGTTCTCACTCTGCATATCCTGCTGCATTGTTGGGTCAGTCACTGTATCATCCACCACCTCCTCTTCCACTTACGCACCCTGGTCCTCCTCCTGACTTTCAGGCAATTGTGTGTCATTATCATCCACCTGTTGTGACACGTTCCCATCATCGCCTTCATCTGAACGTGGCTGGTCAAATATTTGGCTATCGCTGCATGCGATCTAATTTTGCCTTTCTTCAAGTGGACCTGGCGAAAGGCACAAATTTGCAAATGGAAAAGTGTACAGCTCTTCGGAGGGACCAAGAATTAGATCAGTTGTCTCCTGGCACTCGGCATGGCGGGAGGAAGTAGGATCAGGTTGAGGAATATGCGGTCCAGACTCACGGCTAGTTAGACTTGACCATATGGAAGACCGGGTGCTGATGGTGGTGGCAAAGTGACTTGAAGCAATATCCACTATCCAACCAACCACCTTTTGATACTGCTCTGGTTTCAGTAGTGCTGTTCTGTGGTCCCCTAGGAATTTGGACAGGAAGATCATGCGAGAAGATGTGGGTGTTTGTTATGGCACAATTTCAGCTTGCCCATGGCCTCGGCCTCTGCATGCACCATCACCATCACGCCCACTTCCCTGTTCCTTGCTACGTGCCTTGCCCATTTTAAATGGACTACAATATTTTCCACGTTCTCTAAAAATAGCTGAATTGGGAGTGAACTTAGATGTGATCCATGTGAGAGAAAACCCCACTTTAAATTATTTGGACTGTAGTTAATTTTTTTTTAAGCAAACTAGTGTCAATATCTAGGGCTGACACAGCAAAAGCAGTTGAAAGGAGGCCTGAAATGCCACAATTTGTAGCCCATAGATAGAATAGGAGTCTGACAGAGATATCACACTCTTCAAAATATGGAATGTATTTTTTTTAACTTTTACCCCAAAATAGTGTATTGAACTAGGGTCACAGACCGCAAATACTGTGGAATGGAGGCCTGATATTCCACAATTTGCAACCCACAGATGGATGAGGAGATAGAACACTTTCTGGCCTGTATTTTTTTTTTTTTTTTGCCCAGCTAAATTGTGTCAACAAGTAGGTTAAGACGCAACAACAAAAAATTATATTGAGGCCTGAAATGGGCAATGATATGCAATCCATGTGGCATAAAAAAAATATGTAAAATATCTGGCCTGTAGCTAAATATTTTTTTGGCAGCTAAATATTTTTTGGGCATCAAAATGGTGTTAAGAAATTATATAAGACACTACAAAAAAATTTAACAGTACCACAAAAATGTCAGAAATTTCTGCGCAGTCAGATGTGATGACTGGGATGGGCAAAACCGTTTGAAATAGCTGGATTTTCACACTGTGCTATGAAAAGGATCTGGCTGTATTCAGTGATGTCAACAAGAAAATGGAGAAATAAAAAGGGGGCTCTGGATTGCTTTGGAATAAAATTATCAGGATTAAGATGCAAAAAAAATTTCCCGCACACTGAGACCTAGTGCTTTGCAATAGGCAGCAGCAGACAGTAATGGAATGGACCCTCTTGATGTATGCAATGAAGTATGCCATATACAATGCCTGCCTGCTACAGATATCTATATACACACATACAGTGCCTGCATGCCTTGCATTGATATGTATATACACACATACATTCCCTGCCTGACTAGCACTGCAATCTATATACCCCATAATTAGTCCTTAGAAGGACTGTTGATTTAGCTGGATTTGTGTATTTTAATATGCTATACGCACACTACCTTATAACCCCCCCAAATCTGACCCTATCTTGGCAGCAGCTCTCCCTATAATAGCTGATTCCAGAGCAGACTGTGATGAGCATGGCAGCGCCAGGTCTCTTATACACCTGATGATGCTGTGCGGCCAGCCAATCACTGAAATACCACAACCAAGATGGCTGCGGCATTATAGTGCATTGCAGACAATCCCTGCTTGTTGATTGGTGATCTAAAGAGTGCCAAAAATGCAGGGCGGGGACCAGAGCACCAGGTGAATAATCCCAGAAATGCTCAACACTCACCGAGTACCGCGAATACAGTGATACTCGGGCGAATAACAAGCGTTTCTGAGCTCGTTCACTCATCACTACTAATATGGATTCCATAGTCTGGCATGCGAGCCTTTGATTTCATGTAGTGACACAATGGATATTCCATATATTATATGAATATATAAGAAAATAACATAATACATACTAAATCATGCTTTATCACAAATCTATACTCCCTTGGATGCATTGCAGGTCAGTATTTTACATCAGTATTAACATCAGTATTTGTAAGACAAAATCAGGAGTGTAGCAATCAGAGGAAAAGTATAATAGAAACATGTAATCACTTCAGTATTTATCACCCACTCCTGGTTTTAGCTTACAAATACTGAGGTAAAAAGCTCAAAATATGCAACATGTGCACGTGGTATAAGAATACATTTCTTAATGGATCATCCAGTGATTATAGGTCTTTAAAGCTGTGTTCACACGTGCAGTATTCGTCAGTTAGAACAGATCCAGCAGCAATCGATTGACAAAAAAAATTGTGCAGATAACTTTTTTGTCCGTCGAAAAAATACTGAATTCAATTGGCTCAATTTTTTTTAACATTGCAGTTTGTGGAAAACAGGTCCATTAATTAGCCAGCTGTTTTTCTACCATTTGAAAAATATTCATGATTTGCTTACTGGATCAATTTCAAATAGATGATCCCATTTGATCCCATCACAAAAGAAGAAGTCTCCAAGCTCCTCTCTTCTTCTCATCCGACTACATGCACTACTGACCCCATTCCCTCACATCTCCTCCAGTCTTTCTCCAGTCGTCACTACTCACCTGACTACAATCTTTAATCTCTCCCTCTCCTCTGGCATTTTCCCTCCTCCTTCAAACACTCTATCATTACTCCATTATTAAAGAAACCCGCTCTCCACCAAACCTGCACAAATAACTACAGACCAGTCTCCAATCTCCCCTTCATCTCTAAACTTCCGCCTTACCTATTACCTGTCCACTCAATCTCTCCTAGACCCTTCACAGTCTGGCTTCCACCCCCTATATTTGGCAGAAACTGCACTCATCAAAGTGACCAATGACCTTCTGACAACAAAATGTAATGATGACCACGCTCATTCTTCTCGACCTTTCTTGAGCTTTCGACAATGTTGACCATCATCTCCTACTCTCTAGACTCCAATTAATAGGCATAAAGGACACTGCTCTCTCCTGGTTCTCTTTCTATTTTTCTGACAGCTCCATCAGTGTTTTGCTCACTGGCTCCACTTCATCTCCTCCTCCTCTCACTGTTGGGGTACCACAGGGCTCAATCCTTGGCCCTCTTCTCTTTTCTCTCTACACGGCCCCAATTGGACTGACCATCAGCAGATTTAGTTTTCAGTAACATCTTTATGCTGATGACACACAACTATACACGTCATACACTGACTTTACCCCCACTGTACTGCAGAACGCCAGTGACTGTCTGCAGTCTCCAACATCATGTCCGCTCTCTATCTGAAACTCAACCTTTCCAAAACTGAACTTCTTCTGCTCCTGCCATCTACTAACCTCAATAAATCTGGCATTTCCCTCTTTGTGGGTGGCTCCATAATAACACCCCGGCAGCAGGTGCGATTTCTGAGTGTTAAGTTTGACACCAATCTCTCCTTCACCTCCCATATGCTATCTCTTGCTTGCTCTTGCTGCTTACAAATAAAGAATATCTCTAGAATCCACCTTTTCTCACCATGGAAACAATAAAAACCCTCACTATCACCCTGATCCACTGGACTACTGTAATTCTCTATTAATTGGCCTTCCCCTCACTCAACTTTCCCCTCTACTGTTGTGAATGTGTTAGAAATGAATTCTGAGCGGGAGCTCCCTCTGGTGGTTACAAACAGTACTGAACCATTCAATGAAGATTGTGAAGATTGGCGATCAGGAGTTACAGACTGGTCTTATATAAGGGAGGTTCCCTCCCATCAGGGTTGCCGGTGATCTATTGTTCTTGTCTCAACTTTGGTTCCTGGTTCATTTGGAAGCTTGCTGTGTTTTGCCTGCATCTTCTGCTAACAGATAAGTTTTTTTCTGCTTGTATTTTTGTGCTTGCTTTTTGCATTGTTTCCTACACTCTTGTGGAGGTCAGCCAGGTCCCCTCAGGGGCCTGTGCTCCTCCCAGTTTATCTGAGCCTCTGTTATTTGTTCATTTGCCTTTTCCAGTTTTTTCAGTGGCTGCGGCTTAGTTTTGTTACACCAGAGAACTAATTTAGGTGGTAGAGGTCGTGTGATCTCAGGTGTTTTTGTAATTAGTAGAGTTGGTACTTTTTAGGGTTTTTTATGATTGCAGTAAGTGTCCTTCCTATCCTTTTCTGTCCAGGTAGATTGGGCCCCAACGTTTGCTCATACTATTTTCTGTCTGTGTCTGTATTTCTTCTTGTCTAACCGCCATTACATGTTTGGGGGCTTCCTATGTTCTTTGGGGATCTGCTCCGGGGCAGATAATTTTCCTCTTTCTATCTTTAGGTGTAGTTAGCTTCTCAGGCTGTGACGAGGCGTCTAGGACCAACGTAGGTACGCTCCACGGCTGCCTTTAGTTGTGGTGGTTAGTCAGGGTACTGCAATCCAGTAGATTCCAACCTCTCTGGTGTATTGCCGATTTTGCCTGCTCTCCTCAGCTACCAAAACATAATACTCTACAGTCCATACTTAATGTAGCTGCCAGGGTCATCTATCTGGCTAATCGATACTCAAACATTTACGCTCTTTGCCAGTCGTTACACTGGCTGCCCATTCATTATAAGATCCAATTTAAAGTGCTTTTTCTCATCCACACAACTCTCCGCAGTGCGGCACTCCCTTACATCTCCTCCCTCATTTCTGTCTATCGGCCTAGCTGATCGCTGAGCTCTGCAAACAACTTTTGACTAACCTCTGCACTAATCTGTACCGCCCACTCCCGACTCCAAGACTTCTCCCGTGTTGCGCCAATCCTCTGGAATGCTCTACCAAGAAATTAGGACCATCCACAACATGCACTGTTTTAGTCGCTCCCTCAAAACACATTTGTTCAGAGCTTCCTATTACATTCCCTAATCAAAGTAATTTTATTTGTAAGTGTGTGTGTAGCCCATTCACTATCTCTATCTATCCCCCACTCCCTTAAGATGGCTGGACTATCATTGTAAATACGCACCTGTACTTTGTAATTCCCCCACCTCATTGTAGATTGTAAGCTCTCACAAGCAGGGTCTCCTTATTTTGCTTTAATTATTGTATTATTGTTAACGTTGTTACTTCTGACTGTTGTGCTTTAAACTGTTAAACTGTAAAGAGCTGTGGAATATGTTGTCACTGTATAAATAAAGATATTTTTATTATTATTATGGAAAGTTCACCTGTCCAGTAGTATATATGTTAAATATGTACTTTTCCACTTCCAGTATGCAAAAAATGAATCATTTTCAAATGGCAGAAAATTGAATGGCTCTATAACCGATCTGTTTTCCATGGATTTTAATGTTAAAAAATCCAGTTGAAATCAGTTTTTTTCAGATGGACAAAAGCGTTGTGTCTACGCAACTTTTTTGTCAACGGATTGCTGCTCAATCCTTTCTAAGGGCTCTTTTCCACATTCTCGCATGTGAAATCCCAGCTCTGGGGCCGGCATTCAGGAGTGGAGCGAGCAGCTGCATACAAATACATGCAGCCGCACACTCCACTCCCGAGTGTCGGGGCCAGAGCTGGGATTTCACATGCGAGAATCGGACGTATTTCTCGCAAGTGGTAAGGAGCCCTAAAGGATGGTTACTGGACATGTGAACTTAGCCTTGCAGATCCACAGTATGCACAAAGCTTTGCCATTCGCATGAAAGTAGAGAACATTGAATCAGAAAGAAATCAAATTTAACTAAAATTTTACAACAAAATTTAAATTTACCTGAATCTGAATTATTTGGTGATTTGCTTTTTATGAATTCAAAAAAATGTCTGCTGGCCGGCAAAAATGCTATAAAGGGGAAAGAAATAAAAAAAATACACATTCCATTCCTGTCTGATGATCTTCTTGGGTGTAGGCTGACATTATCTTGTGTCAAGTGCTGTATATTCTTCCTATTACTGCCACCAGCCCTGACTAAGCCCCAAGACATCATGATGTTGCAATGCACATCTTGGATCGAGTTAGATTAAACACATTAGGTGGGCTGCTTTGCTTGAGTAAACCCATTCTTCAAAAATTCTGATATATATTTTTTTATTCATAACACAATTTAATGCCGTATTGTTGTCTTTACCAAGTGAAAAAAGTAAGTGTGCAATACATGAAAACAGATGTAATTTTAACCGCTTAACGACCAAGCCATTTTGTAGGTTAAGGACCAGGCCTATTTTTACAATTCTGACCACTGTCACTTTATGTGCTTATAACTCTGAAACGCTTCAACGGATCTTGGCGATTCTGAGACTGTTTTCTCGAGACATATTGTACTTCATGATAGTGGTAAAATTTCTTCGATATAACTTGCGTTTATTTATGAAAAAAATGGAAATATGGCGAAAAATTTGAAAATTTTGCAATTTTCAAAATTTTTAATTTTTATGCCCTTAAATCAGAGAGATATGTCACAAAAAATAGTTAATAAATAACATTTCCCACATGTCTACTTTACATCAGCATAATTTTGTAACCAAAATTTTTTTTTTTAGGAAGTTATAAGTGTTAAAATTTGACAAGCAATTTCTCATTTTTACAACAAAATTTACAAAACCATTTTTTTAGGGACCACCTCACATTTGAAGTGACTTTGAGGGGTCAATATGACAGAAAATACCCAAAATTGACACCATTCTAAAAACCGCACCCCTCAAGGTGTTCAAAACCACATTCAAGAAGTTTATTACCTTTTAGGTACTTCACAAGAATTGGAGTAATGTGGAAGGAAAAAATTTAACTTTTTTTCCCCAATTTGTTTAATTTTGTCAAGGGTATCAGGAGAAAATTAACCACAATATTTGTTGTACAATTTCTCGTGAGTACACCGATACCCCATGTGTGGAAGAAGACCAATCTTTAGGCACATGGCAGTGCTCAGAAGGGAAGGAGCATCATTTGAGATTTTGAATGTCAAATTGGCTGGAATCGAGAGCGGACTCATGTCGCGTTTGGAGAGCCCCTGATGTACCTAAACAGTGTAAACCCCCATAAGCGACCCCATTTTGGAAACTAGACCCCCAAAGGAACTTTTTCTAAATGTGTGGTGAGCACTTTGAACCCTCAAGGGCTTCACCGAAGGTTATAACGTAGAGCTGTAAAATTAAAAAAATCATAATTTTTCCACAAAAATGATCTTTTCACCCCAGATTTTATTTTCCAAAGGATAACAGGACACCAAAAATTATTGTGCAATTTGTCCTGAGTATGCTGATACCCTATATGTGGGGGTAAACCACTATTTGAGTGCATGGCAGAGCTCGGAAGGGAAGCAGCGCCATTTGACTTTTTTGGCTGGAATTGAGATTGGCGCCATGTCGCATTTGGAGAGTCCCTGATGTGCCTAAACAGTGGAAACCCCCCACAAGTGACCCCATTTTGGAAACTAGACCCCCCACACAACTTATCTAGATGTGTGGTGAGCACTTTAAACCCCCAAGGGCTTCACAGAAGGTTAGAACGTAGAGCCATTAATTTAAAAAATCATATTTTTTCAACAAAAATGATCTTTTCACCCCCAATTTTTATTTTCCAAAGGATAACAGGACCCCCAGATTTTATTTTCCACAGGATAACAGGACCCCAAAAGTTATTGTGCAATTTGTTCTGAGTACGCTGATACCCCATAAGGGGGCTAAACCACTATTTGAGCGCATGGCAGAGCTCGGAAGGGAAGCAGCGCCATTTGACTTTTTAGGCTGGAATTGAGATTGGATGCCATGTCGCATTTGGAGAGTCCCTGATGTGCCTAAACAGTGGAAAACCCCCACAAGTAACCCCATTTTGGAAACTAGACCCCCCAAGGTACTTATCTAGATGTGTGGTGAGAGCTTTGAACCCCAAGGGCTTCACAGAAGGTTATAATGTAGAGCCATAAAATTAAAAAATCATATCTTTTCCACAAAAATGATCTTTTCACCCCCAATTTTTATTTTCCAAAGGATAACAGTACCCCGAAAGTTATGGTGCAATTTGTCCTGAGTACACTGATACCCCATAACCCCATATGTTGGGGTAAACCTCTATTTTGACGCATGGCAGAGATCGTTTACAACATAGAGCCATGAAAATAAAAAATAAATTTTCCGCAAAAATGATCCTTTTGCCCCCAAATTTTTATTTTTATAAGGGTAACAGGAGAAATAGGACCCCAAAAGTTGATGTGCAATTTGTCCTGAGTATGCTGATACCCCATATGTGGGGGTAAACCACTGTGATCACATTACTGCGATCTTTGGGAGGAAGAATGAACAAATCCACAAAAGGTGAAGAATTGGTTTTATTTTTTACGCCGTTCCTCGTGCGGTATTAGTGATTTGGCGACTTTATTACTCGGGTTGGTGCGATTACAGCGATACCATATTTATACCCTTTTTTCATGTTTAGCTTCTGTCACACACTAAAAGACGCTTTTTTTGGAAGAATATTTTGTAAGAATTTTTTGCATCGTCGTATTTTGAGAGCTATAATTTTTCCATATTTTGGCCGACAGAGTTATGTGCGGGCTTATTTTTTGTGGGACGAGCTGACATTTTTATAGGTACCATATTCGGGCACATAAAGTTTTTTGATCGCTTCCTATTTCAATTTTTGTGGAAGCAGAATGAACAAAAACCAGCAATTCAGGAATAGTTTTTTTTTTCCCCATTCCGCATGTGGTAAAATTGATAAGGTAGCTTTATTTTTTGAGTCACTACGATTACAGCGATACCTCATTTATATATTTTTTTATGTTTGGTATTTTTTACACAATAAAAAATTTTATAGAAAAAATAATTATTTTTGCATCAGTTTATTCCGCGAGCTATAATGTTTTTATTTTTTCGCTGATGATGCTGTATAGTAGCTTGTGTTTTGTGGGACAAGATGACGTTCTCAGCGGTACCATGTTTATTTATATCCGTCTTTTTGATTGCGTGTTATTGCACTTTTTCCAAGTGGTATGATGATACCGCTTGGAAAAAGTATAATTTACTACTTTTTTGTGTTTTTTTTTACGGCTTTCACTGAAGGGGTTAACTAGGGTTACGCTTTTATAGATGGGATTTTTACGGACGCAGCGATACCAAACGTGTATTTTTTTTTTTTTATTACATAAAAATGTGCATTTTTAGGGGAATTTTTTTTATTATTTTTTAATATTTTTTTTACAAATTTTTTAAAAAAATGTTTTTTTTTACCTAGTCCCTTTATTGGACTTTCACTTTTTCATTTTTCTTGAAGGTATAATGTATTGCAATGCTCCATCATTGCAATACATTACAGCAATGGAGAAAGCTGCTGGGACCATGGTCACAGCAGCTTTCCGTAGCTAGATGACCCTGGGTCATCATGGCTGAGATCGGGCCCTGCGATTATATCGCGGGGACACTGATTTGAGGCAGAGGGAGCTCCCAACCCTCTGCCTCCCCCTTGAACGCTGCGATTGCGCTCGATCGCAGCAGTCAAGGGGTTAACAGCCAGGGGCAGCGGGGGCGCCGCTCCTGGCTGTCAGTGCAGGAAGCTCGGCCGCTGCAGCGCCGAGCTCCTGCACTGATCGCGCTGGAGATGGTGAAATGTCAGCATCTCCTGCGCGATCGCTGCTGTGTTTGGTCAGTCAGATTGACTGACCAATCACAGCACTGTGGGTGCGGGGACCGACGGCAAAGGTCCCCGCACCTCTTGCCGTGCCTGTCAGCTGTCATAGACAGCTGTCGGCACTGAACTACCACTGCATGTTTCCACGCAGTGGTAGTTCAAAGGCTGGACGTGCACAGTCCGTCAAGGTGCCAAAACTGACACCTTGCCATGATGGACTGTGCACGTCCATGGTCATTAAGGGGTTAAAGGCCCATAAGAGTGACAATTGCACATGGCAATTTACACAGGCATGTTTAACCCCTTCTTCCCAAAAGATGGTTTCCTCGTTAATGACCAAACCAATTTTCACTTTTTCTGACCACTGACACTTTATGTCGTAATAACTAATAAACACATTGACATATTGTACTATTTTATTGATGTATTGTGCTTCATTATAGTGGTAAAATTTATTTGATGTGACTTGTGTTTATTTATGAAAATAAAAATGGAAATTTGGTGAAAATGTAGAAATTTTCAAATTTTTAATTATTATGCCCTTAACCCCTTACTGCCATCGGACGTACTATCCCGTCCATGGTACCTGGGCCCGTATGACCGGGGACGGGATAGTACGTCTCGTGCGATCGGACGCGCTCCCAGGGGGAGCGCAGCCGATCGCGGCCGAGTGTCAGCTGATTATCACAGCTGACACCCATGACAGTGTGTCAGGTGCGGTCACGGACCGCTCCCGGAACATTAACCCCTTGCACACCGCGATCAAACATGATCGCGGTGTACTGGGGGCACAGGGGAGAATCGCGCAGGGTGGGGGCTCCCTGCGCGCCCCCCTGAGACCCTCAGAGCAGCGCGATGTGATCGCACTGTTCTGAGGGCTTCCTCCCTCCCAGGACCCGGATCCAAGATGGCGCCGGGGTCCTGGAGGGAGGCGGCTACCTCAGTGCCTGCCGAGAGCAGGCACTGAGAAGCCTGCTGCACTGCCTGAGCGATCGCTGGTGTGACAGTGTGCTGTGCACACTGTCACACCAGCGATCTGATAAAATACAGTGATGTCCCACCCTGGGACAAAGTAAAAAAGTTAAAAAAATAAAAATAAACATGTTTTAAAAAAAAATCCAAAATAAATAAAAAAAATATATATATTCCCCAATAAATTCACTTCTTCCTGTAAATAAAAAAACAAAGCAATAAAAGTACACATATTTGGTATCGCCGCGTCCGTAACGACCCCCACTATAAAATTGTCCCACTAGTTAACCCCTTTAGTGAACCCCTTAAAAAAAAAAAAAACGAAGCAAAAAATCAATGGTTTATCATCATACCGCCGAACAAAAAGTGGAATAACACGCGATCAAAAAGACCGATATAAAAAAACATGGTACTGCTGAAAACATCATCTTGTCCCGCAAAAAACAAGCCATCATACAGCATCATCAGCGAAAAAATAAAAAAGTTATAGCTTGCAGAATAAAGCGATGCAAAAATAATTATTTTTTATATAAAATTGTTTTTATTCTATAAAAGCGCCAAACATGGAAAAATGATATAAATGAGGTATCGCCATATTCGTACTGACCCGAAGAATAAAACTGCTTTATCAATTTTACCACACGCGGAACGGTATAAACGCCTCCCCCAAAAGAAATTCATGAATTGCTGATTTTTGTTCATTCTAACCTCCCAAAAATCGAAATAAACAGCGATCAAAAAACGTCACGTGCTCAAAAATGGTACCAATAAAAATGTCAACTTGTACCGCAAAAAATAAGACCTCACATGACACTGTGGGCCAAAATATGCAAAAATTATAGCTCTCAAAATGTGATGATGCAAAAACTATTTTTGCAATAAAAAGCGTCTTTTAGAGTGACAGCTGCCAATCATAAAAACCCGCTATAAATAGTAAATCAAACCCCCCTTTATCACCCCCTTAGTAAGGGAAAAATAATAAAATAAAAAAAAAGTATTTATTTCCATTTTCCCATTAGGGTTAGGGTTAGGGTTGCGGCTAAAGTTAGGGTTAGGGTTGGTGCTAAAGTTAGGATTAGGGTTAGGGTTAGGATTAGGGGTGTGTTAGGGTTAGGTTTGTGGTTAGGGTTGGGACTAGGGTTAGGGGTGTGTTGGGGTTAGGGTTGGAGTTAGAATTGGGGGGTTTCCACTGTTTAGGCACATCAGAGGCTCTCCAAATGTGACATGGCGTCTGATCTCAATTCCAGCCAATTCTGCGTTGAAAAAGTCAAACGGTGCTCCTTCACTTCTCAGCTCTGCCATGCGTCCAAACAGTAGTTTATCCCCACATATGGGGTATCAGCGTACTCTGGACCCCAAGAGTTATTGTGCAATTTGTCCTATTTCTTCTGTTACCCTTGGGAAAATAAAAAACTGGGGGCGAAAATATCATTTTTGTACAAAAAAAATTATTTTTTTGTTTTTACGGCTGTACATTATAAACTTCTGTGAAGCACTTGGGGCTTCATAGCGCTCACCACACATCTAGATAAGTTCCTTGTGGGGTCTATTTTCCAAAATGGGGTCACTTGTGGGGGGTTTCCACTGTATAGGTGCATCAGCCCATACAGTAGTTTTCTCCCACATATTGGGTATCAGCGTACTCAGGACAAATTGGACAACAACTTTTGGTGTCCAATTTCTCCTGTTACTCTTGTGAAAATAAAATATTGGGGGCGAAAAAATCATTTTTGTAAAAAAAAAAAAAGATTTTTTATTTTTACGGCTGTACGTTATAAACTTCTGTGAAGCACTTCGGGGTTCAAAGTGCTCACCACACATCTAGATAAGTTCCTTGTGGGGTCTATTTGCCAAAATGGGGTCACTTGTGGGGGGTTTCCACTGTATAGGTGCATCAGGGGCTCTCCAAATGTGACATGACGCCCCCAGACCATTCCATCAAAGTCTGCAATCCAAAACGTCACTACTTCCATTCCGAGCCCTGACGTGCGCCCATACAGTAGTTTTCTCCCACATATTGGGTATCAGCGTACTCAGGACAAATTGGACAACAACTTTTGGGTTCCAATTTCTTCTGTTACCCTTGTGAAAATAAAATATTGGGGGCGAAAAAATCATTTTTGTAAAAAAAAAAAAAGATTTTTTATTTTACGGCTGTACGTTATAAACTTTAGTGAAACACCTGGGGGTTTAAAAGTTCTCACCACACATCTAGATAAGTTCCTTGAGGGGTCTAGTTTCCAAAATGGTGTCATTTATGGGGGTTTCCACTGTTTAGGCAGATCAGGAGCTCTCCAAACACGACATGGCGTCCAGCCAATTCTGCGTTGAAAATGTCAGACGGCGCTCCTTCCCTTCCAAACATATGGGGTATCAGCGCACTCAGGACAAATTGCACAATAACTTTTGGAGTCTTGTTACCCTTGGAAAAATAAAAATTGGGGTGAAAAGATCATTTTTGTGTAAAAAATATGATTTTTAAATTTTACGGCTCTAGGTTATAAACTTGTGTGAAGCACTTGGGGGTTCAAATTGCTCACCAAAGATCTAGAAAAGTTCCTTAGGGGGTCTAGTTTCCCAAATGGGGTCATTTGTGGGGGGTTTCCACTGTTTAGGCACATCAGGGGCTCTCCAAATGCAACATGGCATCCAATCTCAATTCCAGCCAATTTTGGTTGGAAAAAGTCAAATGGTGCTCCTTCGATTCCGAGCTCTGCCGTGCGCCCAAACAGTGGTTCCCCCCCACATATGGGGTATCAGCGTACTCAGGACAAATTGGACAACAACTTATGTGGTCCAATTTCTCCTGTTACCCTTGGGAAAATAAAAAATTAGTGACTAAAAGATAATTTTTGTGGGAAAAAAATAGGATTTTTTATTTTCGTGCCCGGGCATTATAAACTTGTGTGAAGCACTTTGGGGTTCAAAGTGCTCACCAAAGATCTAGATAAGTTCCTTAGGGGGTCTAGTTTCCAAAATGGGGTCACTTGCGTGGGGTTTCCACTGTTTAGGCTCATCTGGGGCACTGCAAACAGAACATGACCCCCATCAACGTCTGCATTCCAAAACGTTACTACTTCCTTTCCAAGCCCTGCCGTGCACCCAAACAGTTCCCCCCCCACATATGGGGTATCAGCGTACTCAGGACAAATTGGACAACAACTTTTGGGGTCCAATTTCCTTGGGAAAATTCAAAAATTTGGGACTAAAAAATCATTTTTGTGGAAAATTATTATTATTTTTTTTTTTTACACCCAGGCATTATAAGCTTTTGTGAAACACTTGGGGGTTCAAAGTGCTCACAACAGATCTAGATAAGTACCTTAGGGGGTCTAGTTTCCAAAATGGTGTCACTTGTGGGGGTTTCCACTGTTTAGGCGCATCAGGGGCTCTCCAAACACGACATGGCGTCCAATCTCAATTCCCGCCAATTTTAGTTTGAAAAAGTCAAACGGCGCTCCTTCCCTTACGAGCTCTGCCGTGTGCCCAAACAGTGGTTTTCCCCCACATATTGGGTATTGGCGTACTCAGGAGAAATTGCATAACAACCTTATCTGTCCATTTTCTCCTTTTACCCTTGTGAAAATAAAAAAAAAGTTTGTAAAAGATCATTTTTGTGGCTAAAAAGTTAAATATTAATTTTTCCTTCCACGTTGCTTTAGTTCCTGTGAAGCAACTGAAGGGTTAATAATCTTCTTGAATGTGGTTTTGAGTACCTTGAGGGGTGCAGTTTTTAGAATGGTGTCACTTTTGGGTATTTTCTGCCATATAGACCCCTCAAAGTGACTTCAAATGAGAGGTGGTCCCTAAAAAAAATGGCTTTGTAAATTTTGTTGTAAAAATGAGAAATCGCTGGTCAACTTTTAACCCTTATAACTTCCTAACAAAAAAAATTTTGGTTCCAAAATTGTGCTGATGTAAAGTAGACATGTGGGAAATGTTATTTCTTAACTATTTTGTGTGACATATTTCTCTGTTTTAAGGGAATAAAAATTCAAAGTTTGAAAATTGCAAAATTTTAAAAATTTTCGCCATATTTGCGTTTTTTTCAAAAATAAACGCAAGTTATATTGAAGAAATTTTACTTCTAACGTGAAGTACAATATGTCACGAGAAAACAGTCTCAGAATCGCGAAGATCCGTTGAAGCGTTCCAGAGTTATAACCTCATAAAGAGACAGTGGTCAGAATTGTAAAAATTGGCCCGGTCATTAACGTGCAAACCACCCTTGGGGGTGAAGGGGTTAAATCAGTGATATATCGCACAAAACAGTTAATAAATAATATTTCCCACATGTCTACACTACATGAGCAAAATGTTTGGCAAAATATTTTTTTTGTTTTTTGGAAGTTTATAAAGGTTAAAAATTGACTAGCGATTTCTCATTTTTTCAACAGAATTTACAAAACCAACTTTTGTAGGGACCACATTATATTTGAAGTTACTTTGAGGGGTCTATATGACAGAAAATAACTAAAAGTGACACCATTCTGAAAACTGCACCCCTCAAGGTTCTTAAAACTGGAGATGAGCGAATTTGTTCGGATTTTGCCCTCATATCTGATTTTGACATATTGGAGACATATTCGAATAATATTCTTGCCAAATGTATGTCTTTTTATCGGTTCAGAACAAGACCAGTAATTTCCACTCCCATTGACTATAATGACGTATGGCTATGTTCAACGAATATTGAAAAAACTGTATTCAATTCCAATCATATTCGGAACCGAATCCAAACAAATTCGCTCATCTCTACTTAAAACTACATTCATGAAGTTTTTTAACCCTTCAGGTGCTTCACTGGAATTTTTGGAATGTGGAAAAAAAATTAACATTTAACTTTTTTCACATAATTTTTACTTTAGACCCAATTTATTTATTTTAACAAGGGTAGCAGGAAAAATGGACCCAAAATTTGTTGTGCAATTTCTACTGATCATGCCGAATCTCCATACAAGGGAGAAAACCACTGCTTGGATGCTTGGCAGAGCTCGGAAGCAAAGGAGGACTTTTTAAATGCAAAATTTGGTGGAACAATTAGTGAACACCGTATCATGTTTGAAGAGCCCCTTGTGCCTAAACAGTGGAAAGCCCCCAAATGTGACTGCATTTTGGAAGCTAGACTCCTCAAGAAATGTATATAGATTTGTGGTGAGCACCTTGAACCCCAGGTGCTGCACAG
Organism: Oophaga sylvatica; assembly: GCA_033576555.1. Classification (NCBI taxonomy): domain Eukaryota; kingdom Metazoa; phylum Chordata; class Amphibia; order Anura; family Dendrobatidae; genus Oophaga; species Oophaga sylvatica. The sequence continues at coordinate 752,854,523 of JARQOD010000001.1, read as the reverse complement.
AAGTTTAGAACACTGAGCCATTAAAATTAAAAAATCACATTTTCCCCACAAAAATGTTATGTTAGCCCAATTTTTTTATTTTCACAAGGGTAACAGGAGAAATTGCAACATACAATGTGTCGTGCAATTTCTCTTGAGAAACCTGATATGTGGGGGAAAACTTTTTTTGAAGCACAGTGCAAAGCTCAGAAAAAAAGAAGCACCATATATGAATTCAAATTTTGCTGGAATGATTTGAGGGTGCAATGTCAGATTGTCAGAGTCCCTGAGGTGCCAGAACAGCAGAAATTCCCCATATCTGAACTCATTTTACAAATTACACCCAAAATTAATTCATTCAGGGATTCAGTGATCATATTGACTCCACATGTGCCTCACAGAGTTTTATACCATTGAGTGGTGAAGAAAGAATAAATTACTTTTTTACCTCTAAAATGTTGTTTTAGCCCCAAGTTTTTAATTTTGCTAATGGCTAATAGGAGAAATGTTTACAACAAACTGAGGTCCAATTTTTCCTGAGTGTGCCAATACTCTACACGTAATCAAGAAATACTTTGCAGGCAAAGTACAAAGCTCAAAAGTAAAGGAGTGCCATATTATGGTGCAGATTTTACTGTTATGGCTTGCTGGTTCCATGACTTACTGGGAGAGCCCCTAAGTAGAGATGAGAAAATATTTAAATGTTTGGTTCAGATTGCGATTGCTGAATTTGCAATATTCGCCGATTTATTAGTCTAATATTTGCCAAACATAGCTGAACAATTTTACAGTCAAAGGGAGGCAAAAACAAACGCATGCACAAAACCTTCAAACAGCCCCAAAAGCTGCGAAAACACATCAAATTAGGGGGAGAAACCAGGAAAGTGGTCTCAATTCATCCACAGTACAAATTGTAGAATTTAACAGCAGCAATCAGCCATGCATGAGGTATGAGGATCTGGGCCAGCATTTATTGCTTTCAATTGAACGTCAAAGTAAGACAAGGTGGGCTATGGATCAGTGTAGGCCTGCTGTGCTGGGAGACCTGATGTCACATGCAACAGTTCAACCTGTTTTCATGCTCAGCCACACTCACGTGACACAAATATCAGTTTTTTTATTTCTTAGAGTACTATTGTCAGAAAAATCTAAGCATAGCAGTAACTTGAGTAGTTGACTGAAAGGCAGTGGAGGCCTGATGGTCTTAGAGGCCTAATTCTACAGGCAACACGCATGAAGGAGACCCAACCAGTAGTCAACATATGTACCAAAAGTATTGGCAGACCCCTGATGTGACATCAATTTCACCAGAGTACAAATAATATAATGGAGAACAATATCTCTTTCACTACAGCCATCCCAGCAGATGGAGAAACACAATCAGGACTCTTCACATTTCCTAAAGTGGCAGACACCATCAATGTGGCATCAATTTCACCACAGTAGAAATAGTATAATAGGGACCGACAGATCTTCCACTGCACCCAACCCAGCAGATGGATACCCAACCAGGAGTATTAACATTTTCAAAAATTATTGGCAGTCTACACCAAAGTGGCATGAATTTCAACACAGTAGAAATAGTGTAATAGGGACCGACAGACCTTCCACTACACCGAACCCAGCAGATGGCCACTCAACCGCAAGTGTTCACATTTCCAAAAATGATTGGCATACAACACCAAAGTGGAATCAATTTTTGCGAGAGTAGAGATAGTATAATAGGGATCGACATCTCTTTCACTACAGCCGACCCATCATATGGACACTCAACCAGGAGTGTTAACTAGAGTTGAGCGAAACAGGTCGGTCAGATTCAAAAGTCGTCGACTTTCATCAAAGTCGGGTTTCGGCCAACGAGTGCAGTCGGCCATGCGGTCGTCGAACCTAGCCCCTAAGTCGGTTTTCCCATAATCCTTGCAGGCGCCTTTTTTCAGCCAATGAGCAAGGACATACAATGTGGGCAATGAGATGATATGAGCAGAGACCACCACCATCTTAGAGAAGGGCATTGCAGTGATTGGCTTGCTTTGGGGGACGTCATAGTGTCTATAAAAGCCCTGAGCGCCAACCTCCATTTTACTTCTGCCGATATTAACAGTATAGAGAGGTTGCCGACGCTGTTTATCAGTAGGGAGAGAGTTAGGGCAGGAGAGAGAAGTTCTTCTGTGCTTGTGCTGATAGCAATTGTGCTGTACAGTTAGTGTGCAGTGACAGGGGAGGATTTTCTTGTGTGCAGCAGTGCTGGTTATTAGGCTGCCTGACAGCTGTATTGCTGTGTGTACACTCCTGTGCAGACTGCTTTTTACACAGCACTAATACTTTTGTTCTTTTAATTCTGCACACTTACCAACCGTTCATTTTTTCCCACACCGTATAGAGCAGTACGCTCCTCACACACTACCGTGTACCGGCTGGTATCACGGACAAATACTGTACATGCTGACTATCTGTGTGTGACTCCGGAAATATATACGGAGATTGCAATTTTCCCCTACACCGTATATAGCTGTACGCTTCTGATACAGTACCATATATCTGTTCTTTGTATTATGGTCAAATCCATACTGAGTGATCGTCTGTGTGTGACTCCGGAAACATATACGGAGATTGCATTTTTCCCCTACACTGTATACAGCTGTCTGCTTCTGAGACAGTACCGCATATCTGCTCGTTGTATTACAGTCAAAACCATACTGAGTGAGGGTCTGTGTGTGACTCCGGAAATATATACAGAGATTAAAATTTTCCTCAAAACCGTATACAGCTGTCCGCTTCTGATACAGTACCGCAAATCTGCTCTTTGTATTATGGTCAAATCCATACTGAGTGAGCGTCTGTGTGTGACTCCAGAAATATATACTGAGATTTAAATTTTCCCCTACGCCATATACAGCTGTACGCTCCTCAAACAATACCATATATCTGCTGGTATTTTTGGTACATTTTCCCAAACATGGGAAAGTATGGTGGAAGAGGCCGCGGACTTGGGTGGGTGGGGCAGCTGGAAATGATGGTGGTGGTGGTGCATCTGCTGGTAGTGCAAAAAGCCCAATAGCACCTAAGGTAGGAGGTGTTGAGCCTCCGTCATCGTCTGGCTCCAGAAGGCCTGGAAGACTCCCTTTTCTGGGAGTAGGTAAACCGCTTTTAAAGCCGGAGCATCAGGAACAGGTTTTGGCTTACATTGCCGAAACAGCCTTCAGCTCTATCGCCTCCTCTTCTGAAGTTTCAAAAAATGCAAGCACTGAGTCGTCAGTGCAGGCTCCTGTCAGGAACAACACCTTTCCTTGTGTCCTTCACCTCCACCAAAAGTGAAGGATGCGCAGGACACACTTCAGATTACTCCATGGAGCTCTTTTCACATACTATGCCTGGGTTATCAAGTCAAATCCTGAATTCCCCAGTCCAAGATGAATATGACATGGAGTGCACTGATGCACAACCACTGCTATCTGATTTTGCTGGTACATTCATCCAGAGCACTGCATCGCCCTCGCAGTCTACTGAGCCAGAATCTGACCCTGATGAAACTCAGGTGCCCCTTCCCGCATACGATACCACCTTACACGGTGACACAGAGGAAGGTGCAGATGAAATTGAAGAGGAGATGATAGATGACCCAGTTGTTGACCCGGATTGGCATCCATTGAGGGAAGAGGGTGCCGCTGGCAATAGCTCAAAGAGGAGGAGGATCAGCAGCAGGCATCGACATCGCAGCAGTGGTTATCTGGCAGGCCCGTAGCAGTCCAAAAGCATGTTAAAAAAAACAAAAATAGCTGCAGGACAGCTTGGCCAGACGGTCAAATTAGCACAGCATGCAAGCCCTGAAAATTTATCCCATAGTAGGAAGAGTGCAGTGTGGCACTTTTTTGACCAAAATCCTATTGATGAGGCAAAGGTTATCTGTAAGAATTGCGGAAGGACCTTTAGTCGAGGGAAAAATCTCAGAAAATTGAATACCAGTTGCATGCTTAGACATTTAAACACCATGCACTTGCAAGCGTGGATGGACTACAAAACCTCACGGCTTTGAACGCCTACATTGCCAAACTGAACTGATCTCATTAGATATGATGCCCTTCCATTTGGTTGAAAGTGCAGCGTTCCGAGAGCTCATGGCCTACGCTGTCCCACACTATGACCTATCCAGTCGGCACTTCTTTTCTAGAAAAGCCATCCCTACCCTCACCTGCATGTGAAAGACCGCATTGTCCATGCACTCAAACAATCAGTGAGTGGAAAGGTGCACCTCACAACAGATGCATGGACCAGTAGGCATGGCCAGGGCCGTCACGTGTCCATCACTGCGCACTGGGTTCATGTGGTGGATGCAGGGTCCACAGGGGACAGCGGTGTTGGGACAGTGCTGCCTAGCCCACGGTATAGTCAACAGTTGGCTGTAGGCGTTCGACCCTCCTCCTCCTCCAGAAGCAAAACTCGTCGACAACGAGCAGTCGCACAAGCACTCCATCCGCAGCTGCCAGTGTTGCACACAAGGTGTCCCACTATTGATCAGCTAGTGGTAAGCGTCAGCAGGCTATTTTAAAGATGATGTCTTTGGGCGACAACAGACACACCGCGGAGGTACTGGCCGACTACTTGTAGCGAGAAGCTGAGTCATGGCAGAGCAGTCTATATCTTGAGCCAGGCAAGGTAGTCAGTGATAACGGCCATAATTTTGTGGTGGCCATAGCCCTGGCAAAACTCAGACACATACCTTGCCTGGATCACACCTTGAATCTGGTGGTGCAGTGCTTCATAAATAATTATCTGGAGTTAACAGCCTTGCATCATAAGGTGCGAAGACTGTGCTCGCACATCTGTCACTCACCCGTAGACTCCAGTCGTATGCAGAGGCAGCAGTGATCGCTCCACCTCCCCAAGCACCGCCTAATCATAGACGTTGCAACAAGGTGGAACTCCACCATGCACATGGTTGAGAGGCTGTGTGAACAGAGGCAGGCTGTAATGCATTTGTGGGAGGATACACGGGCGGGCAGTTTGAGGGCGGACATGGAGTTGTCCGGTGTGCAGTGATCAAAACTGAAAGACCTCTGTAAAGTCCTTTAGTGTTTTGAATAATGTACTATAGTAAGCACAGACGACACCATCATAAGCATGAGCATCCCACTTATTCGTCTGCTCATGCAAACTTTGACGCACATTAAGGATCAGGCGTCTGCAGAGGAATAGAGGAGGACGAGGGAAGCCTTCATCACAGACAGGCATTGTCTGCTCAGGGAACTGTCCTGGACGAGGTGGAGGAAGAAGAGGAAGAGGAGGAGGCGGAGGATGAGGATGAGGGGGATGATTATTTTGGTGAGGATGATGCTTCACAGGGGGCAAGAGAAAACATTAGCTTGCCTAGGTCAGGTACAGGGTTTGTGCGTGACTGGAGGGATGTGGATTTGGAAGAAAGTGCTCCTCCACCCACCACTGGCAGTGCATCATTGACACCTGGAACATTGGCCCGCATGTGTGATTATGTCTTTCGGATCCTAAAAGGGACACCCGCGTTGACAAAATTATGAAGGATGACGACTACTGGTTGGCCAGCATCCTCGATCCACGCTATAAAGGCAAATTACAGAACATCATGCCACAGGAGAACCTAGAGCTAATATTGGCAAACAAACAAGCAACTCTGGTAAACCGTTTGTTAGAGGCATTCCCAGCACACAGCAGCGGTGCAGGTTCTACGACAAGCAGTACTGGGTGTTCGTGGTGCACACAGCCGAAGTGGCGTTTGAAACAGGTTTCATGACCATGTTGTGGTCTGATTTCTCGAGTAACGCTCACACGACTGGTAATACTGAATCGATTGCAACATACAGGAGACAATAGTTGTCAACTATGGTTCAAACTTACCTCTCCTCCCCTATCGATGTTCTCCCTCACAGTTAATTCCCCTTTGACTACTGGGCCTGTAAACTGGACACCTGGCCTGAATTGGCATAATATGCCTTACAGGAGCTCGCTTGCCCAGCTGGGAGTGTGCTATCAGAAAGAGTCTTCAGTGCTGCTGGATCAATCCTGACAGAAAGAAGGACCCAGCTGTCGACCCAAAATGTAGGTGTTCGAGTTCCCGCTGCTGCACAAGGGGAGTCTCAAACCAGTCCCCCATTCATCTCCGTCCGCAGTGGAGCCTGCTCAGTTTAGACATTGGTCCCAGCGTCTCGCCCAGTCTAACAGTGTGCAGAGGATTACTGCTGCTCCTTTAGGCTCTGCTATTGTGCCAGTACTGGTTAGCGGCTAGCAGACGTCTTTAGGACAAAGTCCTTGTTTTCCCCTTCTGAGCATGCCCAGAGTGAGATCTCTCATTGGAGATCAGGGGTCACATGCTCAGGTACTGCAGCAGCTCCTATTGGTCCGCCAGGAAGGTCCTGTGACTACTGGTGTTCTGGAACAAGTTTCATTGGTCCTTGTTTCTGGCAGGTCCTGTAGCTGTTACTATAAAAGGGTAGCATGGCTGGGCCGCCATGCGCTAGTATCAATCGTCATATGCTTTGCGCCAGTGTGGTCATGCGTGTGTGTGGTTAGGGCCCGGCTGAAATAAGCCCCTAGAATACCGACTTAATCGTTGAGGAGTTTGGTATGCTAGCTGGTCAGGGTGGGTTTCCTAGATGCCCTAGATTACCGGCATAACCGGTGAGGAGTTTGATTGCCGTATTCAGGGCCTGGCATTCAGACGCCATAGATTGCGGGTGTCTCCCGCGAGGACATTAGCGCATGATCACGTTCTATGTTCGCTTAATAGTCAACTGTGTACCTGGGTGCCTGACAGGACACAGAAGTTTGTCTCAGCGGCTCTGTGACGTAACAGGGTTCGCTTTCAATGCTAGACAGCGCCCTAGCGTGTTTATTTTGCGACTCAGTTGTGTTAAGTGAGTTCGCACACATCGCCATATAGCGCTGCGGCACTCCTTTTAGCGGCTCTGTGGAATAACAGAGTTCGCACATATTGCCACAGCGCATTACGGCGTTTATTTTGGCGACTCTGTGGGATAACAGAGTTCGCTTCTTGCGCCATTTTACTAGCAGCAGGCTCCGCCTGCACGGTGGACCTCGGGCTGCGAACGCACCTCTTTATATCATATATTTGGTGCGTTCCGCAGATCCTAACAGTAGGTGATCTCACCTTCATTAAAATGAACCATAAGAACCAAAATCTCAAGCACAGAGATCATTCTATATAATTACTCAATGTTAATCCACAACGGGACTTTGTTCCTAGAGAAATTAACCTATGGAGCTCCCAACATATCCATAACACAAAAGAGCATGGAGCAAAAATACTATAGTACAAAAAATACTTAGTAGTATCAAAAACAGTTTTCTTTAATAAAGTTTAAAATGCAGACATGACATAAATAGTGCAATGCATAATGTACAGTGCCTACAAGTAGTATTCAACCCACTGCAGATTTAGCTGGTTGACACATGCGGAATTAACTTGGCATTTTGACATTTGTACTGTAGATCAGCCTGGAAGTGGGAAATGCACTGCAGCAAAAATTTTTGTTTTAATTTTTTTATTTTTTTTTTAAAAACGTTAAAAGTTAATTCAGAGTGTCATTTATTATTCAACCCCTCAAACCACAAGATTCTGTTTGGTCCCCTAAAGTATTAAGAAGTAGTTCAGGCACCAAGAATAATGAGCTTCACATGTGTGGATTAATGATCTCTTTTGCCAGCCTTTCTGACTATTTAAGACCCTCCCCAAACTTGTGAACAGCACTCATACATGGTCAACATGGGAAAGACAAAGGAGCATTCCATGGCCATCAGAGACAAGATCGTGGAGGGTCACAAGGCTGGCAAGGGGTACAAAATCCCTTTCCAAGGAGTTGGCCCTACCTGTCTCCACTGTTGGGAGCATCATCCGTAAGTGGAAGGCTTATGGAACTACTGTTAGCCTTCCACGCCTGGACAACCTTTGAAAGTTTCCTCCCGTGCCAAGGCCAGGCTTGTCCGAAGAGTCAAGGCTAACCCAAGGACAACAAGGAAGGAGCTCCGGGAAGATCTCATGGCAGTGGGGACATTGGTTTCAGTCAATACCATAAGTAACGTACTCCACTGCAATGGTCTCCGTTCCAGACGAGCCCGTAAGGTACCTTTACTTTCAAAGCGTCATGTCAAGGCTCGTCTACAGTTTGCTCATGATCACTTGGAGGACTCTGAGACAGACTGGTTCAAGGTTCTATGGTCTGATAAAACCAAGATCGAGATCTTTGGTGCCAACCACACACGTGACGTTTGGAGACTGGATGGCACTGCATACGACCCCAAGAATACCATCCCTACAGTCAAGCATGGTGGTGGCAGCATCATGCTGTGGGGCTGTTTCTCAGTCAAGGGGCCTGACCATCTGGTCCGCATCCATGGGAGGATGGATAGCACGGCCTACCTGGAGATTTTGGCCAAGAACCTCCGCTCCTCCATCAAGGATCTTAAGATGGGTCGTAATTTCATCTTCCAACAAGACAACGACCCAAAGCACACAGCCAAGAAAACCAAGGCCTGGTTCAAGAGGGAAAAAGTCAAGGAGTGGCCTAGTCAGTCTCCTGACCTTAACCCAATTGAAAACTTGTGGAAGGAGCTCAAGATTAAAGTCCACATGAGACACCCAAAGAAACTAGATAACTTGGAGAAGATCTGCATGGAGGAGTGGGCCAAGATAACTCCACAGACCTGTGCCGGCCTGATCAGGTCTTATAAAAGACGATTATTAGCTGTAATTGCAAACAAGGGTTATTCCACGAAATATTAAACATAGGGGTTGTATAATTTAATTGACCCACACTTTTATGTTTAAAATTTATTAAAATTCAACTGAGCAACATAACTTTTGTTTGTAAGATTTATGCTTCTGTTATTAATACTCTGTTTGCAGTTTGAAGGCTCTAACTTATTTGCATCTTATCAAACCAGCTAAATCTGCAGGGGGTTGAATACTACTTGTAGGCACTGTACAGTCATGGCCAAAAGTTTTGAGAATGACACAAATATTATATTTTCACATGATCTGCTGCCCTCTGGTTTTTATGTGTGTTTTGACAGATGTTTTTATCACAGACAGAAATATAATTGCAAACATATGAGTAACAAAAGCTTATATTGACAGTTAGAATGAGTTAATGCAGCAAGTCAATATTTGCAGTGTTGACCCTTCTTCTTCAGGACCTCTGCAATTCTCCCTGGCATGCTCTCAATCAACTTCTGGACCAAATCCTGACTGATAGCAGTCCATTATTGCACAATCAATGCTTTCATTTAGTCAGAATTTTTAGGTTTTTGTTTGTCCACCCGTCTCTTGATGATTGACCACAAGTTCTCAATGGGATTAAGATCTGGGGAGTTTCCAGGCCATGGACCCAATGTTTTGTTCCCTGAGCCATTTAGTTATCACCTTTACTTTATGGCAAGGTGCTCCATCATGCTGGAAAGGCATTGTTGATCGCCAAACTGCTCTTGGAGGGTTGGGAGAAGTTGCTCTTGGAGGACATTCTGGTACCAGTCTTTATTCATGGCTGTGTTTTTAGGCAAGACTGTGAGAGCGCCGATTCCCTTGGCTGAGAAGCAACCCCACACATGAATGGTTTCAGGATGCTTAACAGTTGGCATGAGACAAGACTGGTGGTAGCGCTCACCTTGTCTTCTCCGAATGAGGCGTTTTCCTGATGTCCCAAACAATCGAAAAGGGGATCATCAGAGAAAATAACTTTACCCCAGTCCTCAGCAGTCCACTGCCTGTACCTTTTGCAGAATATCAGTCTGTCCATGATGTTTTTTCTGGAGAGAAGTGGCTTCTTTGCTGCCCTCCTTGAGACCAGGCCTTGCTCCAAGAGTCTCCGCCTCACAGTGCGTGCAGATGCACTCACACCTGCCTGCTGCCATTCCTGAGCAAGCTCTGCACTGCTGGTAGCCCGATCCCGCAGCTGAAACACTTTTAAGAGATGGTCCTGGCGCTTGCTGGTCTTTCTTGGGCGCCCTGGAGCCTTTTTGGCAACAATGGAACCTCTCTCCTTGAAGTTCTTGATGATGCGATAGATTGTTGACTGAGGTGCAATCTTTCTAGCTGCGATACTCTTCCCTGTTAGGCCATTTTTGTGCATTGCAATGATGACTGCACGTGTTTTTTTAGAGATAACCATGGTTAACAGAAGATAAACAATGATGCCAAGCACCAGCCTCCTTTTAAAGTGTCCAGTGGTGTCATTCTTACTTAATCATGACAGATTGATCTCCAGCCATGTCCTCATCAACACCCACACCTGTGTTAATGGAGCAATCACTGAAAAGAGGTTAGCTGGTCCTTTTAAGGCAGGGCTGCAATGATGTTGAAATGTGTTTTGGGGGATAAAGTTCATTTTCTAGCCAAATATTGACTTTGCAAGTAATTGCTGTTAAGCTGATCACTCTTTAGAACATTCTGGAGTATATGCAAATTGCCATTAGAAAAAGTGAAGCAGTAGACTTTGTAAAAATTAATATTTGTGTCATTCTCAAAACTTTTGGCCATGACTGTATATGAAACAGACATGTGTTCAATGCGGAACCTGGTAGCTAGAAATGCATTATCACTACATATGGGTTTAATCCATGGGTAAAGAAATATAGTAACGTCTCCCTTAATCCTGTCATTGACTGTATGTCATACAAATAGTATCAGAAGTATTGTATATCCCCAGTACAGATAAGTATAACAATTAACATCTCCATCAGGTAAGTACAAAATAATCAATCACAATACATATTGTCCCTGACGAAGTCAAGAGGCTCGGAGATTCAAAGTAGCAAAAAAAGGGGGAGTGCAGGAATTAGTGGTAATGAGAACTAGTTACCCATGGCAGTCTCCATAAGTAGACACGTGCCCCTATGCACGTTTCGCTGTTGCTTCCTTGCTTCTTCCACTTACACTACTGCAGCTGCAGCTGCTGCTGCAGCTAATGTTTTGGCGTTGAATTGACTTGCCGGAAGTTGCAAGTCTAGAGCTGTAATGTGCACCTTGTGCCTCACTGCTGTCTTGGGGAAAACCTCTCTTAATTTTGTGTAAAAGTGTGTTTAGATGCTCCAGCATTCGCGGGTCCCTTTCCAGGACGGGAAGTATCTGGCAAAATTTTGTCTTATAATGTGGATCTAACATAGTGGCAACACAGTAGTCAGCACTATTTCAAATCATAACTATACATAGATCATGTTGCAGATAATGCAGCAAGAAGGCACTCATATGTCGGGCTCTTCCATGGGAACCAAGCCCATACAGTGTTGGTGGCTAGGTAACACTGATGCTTGTTTCCTACGTTCCCTCCCACCAACAATGAACAACAGAGAGGGGATGATTATCTTTTTCATCTCCTGACAGTTGCTTGCCAATCACCTCTTCCTCCTCCATTTGTTCCTTGGCCCTTGAACCTTCCCTAACCATTTGTCTGTTATCACTATTCCCCTTCGATCGCAGTAACCCACCCTCCCTTGGCACCCGCCTGTGTGACGACAGTCTTGAACTTTGAAACAATGTTTTCCCTTCTGCATCCTTCCCTGTTTTCTCCTCTTCCACTGGGACCACCACCTCCTCCTGCAGGCTATTCAAAGTCTGCTCCAGCATATAGATGACCGGAATAGTGATGCTGATGATGGCGTTGTCAGCGCTAACCATTTTAGTAGCCATTTCAAAACTGTGCAGAGAGGTGCAGAGGTCCTTAATCTGTGCCCACTCCATAAACGTGATATGCTCCACAACTATACTGTGCTGGCCCAGGCTATAATACATGACATACAGTGCCTTGTGAAAGTATTCGGATCCCTGGAACTTTTCTACCTTTTCCCACATATCATGCTTCAAACATACACTGTTTGCATAATTATTAGGCAAGTTGTATTTGAGAGGATTCTTTTTATTATGGAACAACAACTATGTTCTCAATCAACCCAAAAGACTCATAAATATCAAAGCTTAAGATTTTTGTAAGTTGGAGTGTGTTTTTTTTTATTTGGCTATCTTAGGAGGATATCTGTTTGTGCAGGTAACTATTACTGTGCAGAATTATTTGGCAACTTAATAAAAACCAAATATATACCCATCTCACTTGTTTACTTTCACCAGTTAAAGCAATATAACAACACAAAATTTAGAAATAAACATTTCTGACATTCAAAAACCAAAAAAAAAAAAAATCAGTGACCAACATAGCCACCTTTCTTTACGATGACACTCAAAAGCCTTCCATCCATAGATTCTTTCATTTGCTTGATCTGTTTATGATCAATATTGCGTGCAGCAGCCACCACAGCCTCCCAGACACTGTTCCGAGAGGTGTAATGTTTTCCCTCCCTGTAGATCTCACATTTTATGGAGTTCAGATCAGGTGAACAAGGGGGCCATGTCATTATTTTTTCTTCTTTTAGACCTTTACTGGGCAGCCACGCAGTGGAGTATTTGGATGCATGTGATGGAGCATTGTCCTGCATGAAAATCATGTTTTTCTTGAACGATACCGACTTCATCCTGTACCACTGCTTGAAGAAGGTGTCTTCCAGAAACTGGCAGTAGGTCTGGGAGCTGAGCTTTACTCCATCCTCAACCCGAAATGGTCCCACAAGTTCATCTTTGATGATACCAGCCCATACCAGTACCCCACCTCCATCTTGCTGGTGTCTGAGTCGGAGTGGAGCTCTCTGCCCTTTACTGATCTAGCCTCGGACCCATCCGTCTGGCCCATCAAGAGTCACTCTCATTTCTTCAGTCCATAAAACCTTAGAAAAATCAGTCTTAACATATTTCTTGGTTTTATCTTATGTTTCTTGTTCAAAGGTGGTCATTTTTCAGCCTTCCTTACCTTGGCTATGTCCCTGAGTATGGCACACCTTTTGCTTTTTGATACTCCAGTAACGTTGCAGCTCTGAAATATGGCAAAACTGGTGGCAAATGGCATCTTGGCAGCTTCACGCTTGATTTTCCTCATTTCATGGGCAGTTATTTTGAGCCTTTTTTTATCAACATGCTATTTGCCATGAAACGCTTGATTGCTCAGTGATCACGCTTCAAAAGTTTGGCAATTTCAAGACTGCTGCATCCCTCTGCAAGACATCTCACAATTTTTGACTTTTCAGAGTTCGTCAAATCTCTCTTCTGACCCATTTTGCCAAAGGAAAGGAAGTTGCCTAATAATTAAGCACACTTTATATAGGGTGTTGATGTCATTAGATTACACCCCCCCTCATTACTTAGATGCAAATCACCTGATTTACATAATTGGCAGTTGGCTTTCAAGACTATACAACTTGGAGTAGGACAACATGTATAAAAAGGATGATGTGATCAAAATACTCATTTGCCTAATAATTCTGCACACTGTGTAAAGATACCAAATGTAAATTGTTGGTGAAGAATCAACAACAAGTGGGACACAATTGTGAAGTTAAACAAAATTTATTGGTTATTTTTTTGTGGAAATCCATAAACTCAAAAGTGGGGCATGCAATATTATTCGGCCTCTTTACTTTCAGTGCAGCAAACTCACTCCAGAAGTTCATTGTTGATCTCTGAATGATCCAATGTTGTTCTACAGGACTAATGAGGATAAATATAATCCACGTGTGTAATCAAGTCTCCGTATAAATGCACTTGCTCTGTGATAGTCTCAGGGTTCTGTTTGAAGCACAGAGAGCATCATGAAGACCAAGGAACACAACAGGCAGGTTCATGATACTATTGTGGAGAAGTAGCTGGATTTGGATACAAAATGATTTCCAAAACTTTAAACATCCCAAGGAGCATTGTGCAAGCAATCATATTGAAATGGAAGGATTATCATACCACTGCAAATCTACCAAGACCCGGCCGTCCCGCTAAACTTTCATCTCAAACAAGGAGAAGACTGATCAGAGATGCAGTCAAGAGGCCCATGATCACTCTGTATGAACTGTCCTAGGACCCCTACTCTTCTCCATCTACACCTTCGGTCTGGGACAGCTCATAGAATCCCACGGCTTGCAGTATCACCTCTACGCCGATGACATGCAAATCTACCTATCTGGACCTGACCTCACCTCCCTACTGACCAAAAGCCCACAGTGTCTGTCTGGCATCTCAGCCTTCTTTTCTGCTCGCTTTCTCAAACTGAACATGGACAAAACAGAATTCATCATCTTTCCCCCACCTCATTCTACCCCTCCACAAGACCTATCCATCAATGTCAATGGCTGCTCGCTTTCCCCAGTCCCGCATGCTCGGTGCCTTGGAGTGATCCTCGACTCTGCCCTCTCTTTCAAACCACATATCCAAGCCCTCGCCACCTCCTGCCGCCTCAAACTCAAAAATATTTCCCGGATCCACACATTCTTCAACCATGAAACCACAAAAACGCTAGTGCACGCCCTTATCATCTCCCGCCTCGACTACTACAACCTCCTACTGTTTGGCCTCCCCTCTAGCACTCTGGCACCACTCCAGTCCATCCTACACTCTGCTGCCCGACTAATCCACCTGTCTCCCGCTATTCCCCAGCCTCCCCCATATGCCAGGCGCTTCTCTGGCTTCCTATTGCCCAGAGGCTCCAGTTCAAAACCCTAACCATGACATACAAAGCCATCCACAACCTTTCTCCTCCATACATCTGTGACATGGTCTCCCGCTACCTACCCACACGCAACCTTCGATCCTCTCAAGATCTCCATCTCGACTCCCCCCTCATCTCTTCTTCCCACAACCGCATACAAGACTTCTCCCGGGCTTCCCCCATACTCTGGAACTACCTGCCGCAAAACATCAGACTTTCACCAACAACGGAAACCTTCAAGAAGAACCTGAAGACCCACCTGTTCCGACAAGCCTACAGCCTGCAATGATCCTCAGTCTACTGAACCATCGCATGACCAGCTCTACCCTTACCTAGTGTTTCCTCACCCATCCGTGTAGACTGTGAGCCCTCGCGGGCAGGGTCCTCTCTCCTTCTGTACTTGTGTGTCCCTTGTCTAGCACATGTTTATTGTACCTGTCTACATTTTCCCTTTTCATATGTAAAGCACCATGGAATAAATGGCGCTATTTAAATGTATAATAATAATAATAATAACTGCAAAGATCTACAGCTGATGTGGGACAGTCTGTCCATAGGACGACAATCAGTTGTACACTGCACAAATCTGGCCTTTATGGAAGAGTGGCAAGAAGAAAGACATTTCTCAAAGATATCCATAAAAAGTGCCAATTAAAGTTTGCAACAAGCCGCCTGGGAGACACACCAAACATGTGGAAGAAGGTGCTCTGGTCAGATGAAACCAAAATCGAACTTTTTGGCAACAATGCCAAACGATATGTTTGGCGTAAAGGCAACACAGCTCATCACCCTGAACACACCATCCCC
>JARQOD010000001.1:752752009-752839076 GCA_033576555.1 Oophaga sylvatica | reverse complement strand
TCAGGTGTTTTTGCAATTTGTAGCGTTGGCTTTTTTTTAGGGTTTTTTGGAATTGCAGTAAGTATCCTTCCTATCCTTTTCTGTCTAGGCAGATTGGGCCCCAGCGTTTGCTCATACTATTTTCTGTCTGTGTCTGTATTTCCTCTTGTCTAACTGCCATTACATGTTTGGGGGCTTCCTATGTTCTTTGGGGATCTGCTCCGGGGCAGATAGCTTTCCTCTTTCTATCTTTAGGTGTAGTTAGCCTCTCAGGCTGTGACGAGGCGTCTAGGACCAACGTAGGAACGCTCCATGGCTGCCTTTAGTTGTGGTGGTTAGTCAGGGTACTGCAATCCAGTAGATTCCAACCTCTCTGGTGTATTGCCGTTTTTGCCTGCTCTCCTCAGCTACCAAAACATAACAGTCAGTGTAGAGTAAGGAGAGAGAGATACTGGAGCAGGGACTGCTTAAAGGAGCCAGTCACTAGCTCCATAATACCACCAAAAATTGCTCTTTTCATACCTGAAGACACACAACAAAGTCAGAGTACAGGGAGGGAGAGATTTTGTTGGCAGATATGCAACAGATAAAGGCTTACTGGTGTGCAGTACGAGTTTACACTTTTCTGACAGTAGATGGCGATGTTGTTACTGTTATATGCTTAGTTGAATGTTGTGAATGTGCTGGAGATGGTTTCTGAGCAGGGGCTCCCTCTGGTGGTTACAGACAGTACTGAACCTTTCAGCGAGGAGTGGCAATCTGGAATCACGGACTGGTCTGATATAAGGGAGGTTCCCTCCCATGATGGTTGCCGGTGATCAATTGTTCTTGTCTCAATTGTTGTTCCTGGTTCATTTGAAAGTTTGCTGGAGTCTTGCCTGCATCTCCTGCTTTCAGATAAGATATTTTTTGCTTTTCTTTTTGTGCTTCCTTTTTGCATTGTTTTCTGCGCTTTTGTGGAGGTCAGTCAGGTCCCCTCCAGGGGCCTGAGCTCCTCACAGTTTTTCTGCAGCCACTGTTATTTGCTCATTTGCTTTTTCCTGTTTTTTCAGCGACTGCGGCTTGGTTTTTGTTCACACTGAGATCGGATTTAGTGGGTGGCGAGATCGTGTGATCTCAGTATTTTTGTAATCAGAATTGTTGGATTTTTGTAGAGTTTTCTGGGTTGCAGAAAGTAATCTCTCCTGTCCTATCCTATTTAGTCAGCTTGTGGCCCCTGCGTTTGCTCAGTTGTTCCTGACTTTTTGACTGATTTTTCGGATGTATTTAGTGAAAGTAAATCTGCATATTTGCCCCCTCACAGGAGCTACGATTGCGCTATTGAATTAGTGCCTGGTGGTAAATTTCCTAAAGGTCGCCTTTTTAACATGTCTGTACCTGAACACGATGCTATGCGATCTTATATCAAGGAGTCATTGGAGAAGGGTCATATCAGACCATCCTCTTCACCCTTGGGTGCCGATTTTTTCTTTGTGGCCAAAAAGGATGGTTCATTGAGGCCGTGTATTGATTATCGTCTCTTGAATAAGATCACTGTTAAGTATCAATATCCGTTACCCTTGATTTCTAGCCTGTTTTCCAGGGTGAAAAGTGCTAGTTGGTTTACCAAGCTTGACCTCAGGGGGACGTATAACCTTATTCGCATTAAGCACGGGGATGAATGGAAGACGGTGTTTAATACCCCAGAGGGGCATTTTGAGTACCTAGTGATGCCCTTTGGGCTCACTAATGCTCCTTCCGTCTTCAAATCCTTCATGAATGATATTTTCAGGGATTTTGTGGATAAATTTCTGATTGTTTAATTGGATGATATCTTGATTTTTTCCAATGACTGGGACTCTCATGTGAAACATGTTCGGACTGTGTTCCAGATTTTGAGAGAGAATGCACTGTATGTGAAGGGATCAAAGTGTCTTTTTGACAGTGAGGTGTGGCAATCTGGAATCACGGACTGGTCTGATATAAGGGAGGTTCCCTCCCATGATGGTTGCCGGTGATCAATTGTTCTTGTCTCAATTGTTGTTCCTGGTTCATTTGAAAGTTTGCTGGAGTCTTGCCTGCATCTCCTGCTTTCAGATAAGATATTTTTTGCTTTTCTTTTTGTGCTTCCTTTTTGCATTGTTTTCTGTGCTTTTGTGGAGGTCAGCCAGGTCCCCTCCAGGGGCCTGAGCTCCTCACAGTTTTTCTGCAGCCACTGTTATTTGCTCATTTGCTTTTTCCTGTTTTTTCAGCGGCTGCGGCTTGGTTTTTGTTCACACTGAGACTGGATTTAGTGGGTGGCGAGATCGTGTGATCTCAGTATTTTTGTAATCAGAATTGTTGGATTTTTGTAGGGTTTTCTGGGTTGCAGAAAGTAATCTCTCCTGTCCTATCCTATTTAGTCAGCTTGTGGCCCTGCGTTTGCTCAGTCTATTTTCTGCCTATGTTTGTATTTTCATCTTGTCTAACCGCCATTATATGTTTGGGGGCTTCCTATTTTCTTTGGGGATCTGCTCCGGGGCAGATAGCTTTCATCTTTCTGCCTTTAGGTGTAGTTATCTCTCAGGCTGTGACGAGGCGTCTAGGATCAACGTAGGAACGCTCCACGGCTACCTCTAGTTGTGTCGTTAGTTTAGGAATCTGCAACCCATCAGTTACCAACATCTCAGGTGTTTGGCTGCCCTGCTGTTGTTCCTGTCCTCCTCAGCTACCGAAACATAACAGTATCACCGGCCATAACTGAAAATTATATGGTACTCACAGAAGGGAAAAATAGTGTGGAAAGAAAAAAGTTGTCAGTGTTGTCAGAGATTTTTTTTTTTTTTCTGTCTGTTGCATTTTTTCCCTCTTTTTCTCTGGGTGCTGAGGAGGATTTTTTTCTTCTCTCAATGGAGTTTGCACAGTTGTCTGGCCGTGTGGATCAGCTTGCCACTGAGGTTCGGAGTATTGCTACCTATCTTGCTGGGTTGCCGGTTGTGGAACCTAGGATTCCCATGCCAGATTTGTTTTTGGGGGATCGGGCTAAATTTCTGAATTTCAAAAATAACTGTAAGTTGTTTTTTGCCTTAAAGCCTAAGTCTTCAGGTAACGCAGCACAATTGGTTCAAATTGTCATCTCTCTCCTGCGTGGCGATCCTCAGGATTGGGCTTTTTCCCTGACACCTGGGGATCCTGTTTTGAATGATATTGATGCATTTTTTCTGGCTCTGGGGTTATTGTACGATGAACCTAATGTCACTGATCAAGCTGAAAAAACCTTGTTGGCATTAAATCAGAGTCTTAAAGACGCTGAGTTGTACTGTCAGAAATTCCAAAAGTGGGCAGTCCTGACCAAATGGAATGATGATGCTTTGGCAGCCCTTTTTCGGAAGCGGCTGTCAGAGAATGTAAAGGATGTTATGATGGGTTTCCCTGCTCCCTCTGGTCTCAATTATTCTATGTCATTGGCTATTCAAATTGACAGACGTTTGCGTGAGCGCAGAGGTATGCGTGAGATAGTGTTGCCTTGTGAGCCAGTTTCTGGCCCATGCAGTGTGATAGAGTGACTTCTGGGGCTCAGCGTCATGAATTTCGAAAGCGCAATGGGTTATGTTTCTACTGTGGTGATGCCTCTCATGCTATTTCAGTCTACCCTAAGCGGGGAAGACATTTTGCACGCTGAGTTGTCTTGGGTAGTGTTCAGACTAAATTTCTGTTGACTGTTACCCTGATTTGCTCCCTGTCCACATTTTCTGCTCAGGCTTTTGTTGATTCAGGAGCAGCTATTAACCTGATGGATTTTGACTTTGCCAAACGTTGTGGGTTTCCCATGATACCCTGCGGAAGTCTATTCCCCTACTGGGCATTGATTCTACCACTTTGGCGGAGAATAAACCCTGTTTTCTACTCAGGTGATAATGAGGGTTGAACCTGATCATCAGGAGAGTTGCAAATTTCTGGTGCTGTATAATCTGCATGACATTATTGTACTAGGTTTCCCTTGGTTACAGTCTCATAATCCTGTTTTGGATTGGAAATCTGTGTCTGTGACCAGTTGGGGCTGCCAATGTATTAATGTCGACACTCCTGTTTTTTCTGCCTCTCCCAAGTCTCAGGATGTTCCTGACTTTTTGACTGATTTTTCGGATGTATTTAGTGAAAGTAAATCTGCATATTTGCCCCCTCACAGGAGCTACAATTGCGCTATTGAATTAGTGCCTGGTGGTAAATTTCTAAAGGTCGCCTTTTTAACTTGTCTGTACCTGAACACGATGCTATGCGATCTTATATCAAGGAGTCATTGGAGAAGGGTCATATCAGACCATCCTCTTCACCCTTGGGTGCCGATTTTTTCTTTGTGGCCAAAAAGGATGGTTCATTGAGGCCGTGTATTGATTATCGTCTCTTGAATAAGATCACTGTTAAGTATCAATATCCATTACCCTTGATTTCTAGCCTGTTTTCCAGGGTGAAAAGTGCTAGTTGGTTTACCAAGCTTGACCTCAGGGGGGCGTATAACCTTATTCGCATTAAGCACGGGGATGAATGGAAGACGGTGTTTAATACCCAGAGGGGCATTTTGAGTACCTAGTGATGCCCTTTGGGCTCACTAATGCTCCTTCCGTCTTCAAATCCTTCATGAATGATATTTTCAGGGATTTTGTGGATAAATTTCTGATTGTTTAATTGGATGATATCTTGATTTTTTCCAATGACTGGGACTCTCATGTGAAACATGTTCGGACTGTGTTCCAGATTTTGAGAGAGAATGCACTGTATGTGAAGGGATCAAAGTGTCTTTTTGACAGTGAGGTGTGGCAATCTGGAATCACGGACTGGTCTGATATAAGGGAGGTTCCCTCCCATGATGGTTGCCGGTGATCAATTGTTCTTGTCTCAATTGTTGTTCCTGGTTCATTTGAAAGTTTGCTGGAGTCTTGCCTGCATCTCCTGCTTTCAGATAAGATATTTTTTGCTTTTCTTTTTGTGCTTCCTTTTTGCATTGTTTTCTGCGCTTTTGTGGAGGTCAGCCAGGTCCCCTCCAGGGGCCTGAGCTCCTCACAGTTTTTCTGCAGCCACTGTTATTTGCTCATTTGCTTTTTCCTGTTTTTTCAGCGGCTGCGGCTTGGTTTTTGTTCACACTGAGACTGGATTTAGTGGGTGGCGAGATCGTGTGATCTCAGTATTTTTGTAATCAGAATTGTTGGATTTTTGTAGGGTTTTCTGGGTTGCAGAAAGTAATCGCTCCTGTCCTATCCTATTTAGTCAGCTTGTGGCCCCTGCGTTTGCTCAGTCTATTTTCTGCCTATGTTTGTATTTTCATCTTGTCTAACCGCCATTATATGTTTGGGGGCTTCCTATTTTCTTTGGGGATCTGCTCCGGGGCAGATAGCTTTCATCTTTCTGCCTTTAGGTGTAGTTATCTCTCAGGCTGTGACGAGGCGTCTAGGATCAACGTAGGAACGCTCCAGGCTACCTCTAGTTGTGTCGTTAGTTTAGGAATCTGCAACCGATCAGTTACCAACATCTTAGGTGTTCGGCTGCCCTGCTGTTGTTCCTGCCCTCCTCAGCTACCGAAACATAACAGTTGAATGTAATGCATTATTCTTGTTGTACTTTGGTTTCACTTTCTCTCTGGTAGAAGGTCCTTCAGACTTCCTGTTATGCTGTATTACTATTAAGAACCTGATGATGTACTCATGTTCTGTGAAAATAAAAGCTGAATTACCCAATAAATTACTCTCGCAAGTTTCTTCTGTAACCAAACTATGAACAGGTTATGGGACCAGCATAGAAGACAAAAGGACTTGGTGAATGAAAAGAATACTTCAGAGCAATTCTCCCCAAAAAGTGAGACAAATAAGTTAAAGATGAGCAGCAGTTCAGAGTGAGATCAAGTAGCTAAGCTAAACAAGGAGAACTATCAGTTATGGAAGTTCAAAGTGTTGCACAGCTTCTGAATCCACACTTTGCAGAGGAAACTTCACAGAGCAGGTTGCTGGGATAACAAGCATTTACTTCTCTGAACACGAGGTAAAGGAATAATGCCAGTCATTACAGCATTGCATCAGCAAACAGGAACAAAATGAAGTGAAAATAACAGAAGAGAGACTAATTATTATACTATAATTAAACAGAAGGAAACGTTACACAACATGCCATCTATTGTCAGGTCAGCATAAAGTCCTCCTTTTATTATAATAGAAGTCCTAATCTGTTGCATATGACAACACAAAGTGGAGATGTTATTGTCTAAAGATGATTTATGGAGGTAATGACTACAGACAGACGCAATAATAATCAGACATTGAGATAAGAAAAACAGGCAAGAGTTACTATCAGCGTATTCACATAAGGAATGAGAATACAGCAAAAGAAATGGGGGAAAGCATTGAGAAAGCTACATGAAAGATCCAGCTTAAATCACAAACTATTCCTACTAAGAAAACTTTACAAGATGAGATTAAGTGCGGGGGAAAGACATGCAGGAACATATAAACTCTATGATGGAAGGGGTTTAAACAGCTGAGATCAGTCGGTGAAGACATTAAGGAAAGCCATTAGCAGCAAATTGTTGTGCAGCTTACCAGATTATACACTCCTCTGATAAATGCACTAGAGACAAGCCTGAAGTAGACATTACACTAGCGATTGTAAAGACCAGACTTATAGATGAATACCATAGAAGAGCAAACAAGGATTCCACTGAAAGGGATAGTGAAAATGCTCTTAAAGCAACAGACAAGAAGCCCCATAATACAAAGACAAGAGAATGTTTCAGATGTAGGAAATGGGGAATTTAAAGAAAGACTGTACTATATGGGAAAGCAGAGCAAAAGAAATTACATCAAAAAGAGAATAAACAGAAGGTAAAAGGCACAATTTCTAACCCACAACAGATCACTGGAATGGTACATTTAAAGTAACTGATAAAGAGTCATCATCAGGTGGTTTATTTAACTCAGGAGCAAAAGTCACATGAATAGTAATAAAAGCTTACTGAACTTGATGAAAATAAGAGGAAGCAATTTATCTTGCAGATGGGAGAAAAATAACCACAGAAGGTATTGGACAAGGAATGCTATTCTGTCCTGATAGATTTGGGCATAATTCAAAATTACTAGTAAAGGATGTGTTATATGTTCCAGGACTAGAAGGGGGATTGTTATCCAGAAAGCGTCTGACAGCCAAACGACTTACTGTAAAACTCAAAAATAATAATTGTACAATTTAGGGGGAGACAAAGTAATCATTAATGTCAAAGCAGGTGAAAAAATTATATCATCTAGACACAATAAAAGAACAGATGAAGTTATGTAACATGATCACAAGAATTGTATTCACATGTGGCATAGACATCTAGGACAAAGATGTCCTGAGAGTTTAATGGCGTTTACAAAGAAGTATTTGACATAAGACCTATTGATATTCTGATTGCTCAATTACCGTAATATGTGAATGTTGTATAAAATCTAAAGCTGCAAGAATATCTATTCCTAAAGAGGTGAAACAAAAAAGCACAAGACCACTTGACTTGGTACACACTGATGTATGTGGATAGTGTTGAGCATTCCGATACCGCAAGTATCGGGTATCGGCCGATATTCGCTGTATCGGAATTCCGATACTTAGTTCCGATATTTTTCCTATATCGTAAAACCGGAATCGGAAGTTCCCATAATTCTTTGAGAGGCACTGTGATTTTAGTCAGCCAATGAGGAATCCTACGAAGTGTGGGCACATCCTGTACTGCTGCAGTCATCTTAACTAATGGCATGGCTGTGATTGGATGCTGAAATGATGTCAGAATGACTATAATAGGCGCCGCTGCCATTTTAGCGTTCTGTGCTGTGAACTCATTAGGACAGAACGCTGCTCTGCTGATCAGAGGGACAGTTAGAGATTGCGATTTTGTGTACTTTGCTTATGCAGGCTAGTTTACCAACCGCTGTGTAAAGCTTCCTTTTGCCTTGCAGTGTTGTTTTAACAGCTCTGTGCAAGGTGTGTGTGTGAGAGTGCAGGTGACGTTGCAGTTTGCTCTGCATCCAACGCTGTCTGTACGCATCTCCACGTGTCACTCACTGACTTTTTTTTTTTTCTTTAGTGTAATTCTAGCTGTCATTCAATAGAAATTATAGGTGATGCGCTTCCATCCGTAAAAAATACATTGGTTGCAAACACTATAGAAGTACAGAAGGAGCCTTTCACAGATAGTGAACAGTTGTGTTTCAGTGTTCACTGCAGTCTGTGAGGTATTTTTTTTTTTTTTTTAAATGCAGATCACGCTCAGTTAGTTCTTCAACCACCGCTGCGTGTACTCTGCTGAGTGTCTGTCACTGGCTCATCCTTGTCATTTTTCTAAAATTGGTGCTGCTTTATTCTATTTTCAATTTACTAAAATCTATTAGTGTGACGCTCTTCCATCAAAATACAATACATTGCTTGCAAACATAATAGAAGTCCACAAAAAGGCCTTTCACAGCAAGTGAACAGTTGTGTTCAGTGTTCACTCTAGTCTGAGGTTTAAATTTTTGCTAGGAGTGTAGATCCCGCTCCACTTACTTCAACCACCGCTGCGTGTACTCTGCTGAGTGTCTGTCACTGGCTCATCCTTGTCATTTTTCTAAAATTGGTGCTGCTTTATTCTATTTTCAATTTACTAAAATCTATTAGTGTGACGCTCTTCCATCAAAATACAATACATTGCTTGCAAACATAATAGAAGTCCACAAAAAGGCCTTTCACAGCAAGTGAACAGTTGTGTTAAGTGTTCACTCTAGTCTGAGGTTTAAATTTTTGCTAGGAGTGTAGATCCCGCTCCACTTACTTCAACCACCGCTGCGTGTACTCTGCTGAGTGTCTGTCACTGGCTCATCCTTGTCATTTTTCTAAAATTGGTGCTGCTTTATTCTATTTTCAATTTACTAAAATCTATTAGTGTGACGCTCTTCCATCAAAATACAATACATTGCTTGCAAACATAATAGAAGTCCACAAAAAGGCCTTTCACAGCAAGTGAACAGTTGTGTTCAGTGTTCACTCTAGTCTGAGGTTGAAATTTTTGCTAGGAGTGTAGATCCCGCTCCACTTACTTCAACCACCGCTGCGTGTACTCTGCTGAGTGTCTGTCACTGGCTCATCCTTGTCATTTTTCTAAAATTGGTGCTGCTTTATTCTATTTTCAATTTACTAAAATCTATTAGTGTGACGCTCTTCCATCAAAATACAATACATTGCTTGCAAACATAATAGAAGTCCACAAAAAGGCCTTTCACAGCAAGTGAACAGTTGTGTTAAGTGTTCACTCTAGTCTGAGGTTTAAATTTTTGCTAGGAGTGTAGATCCCGCTCCACTTTACTTCAACCACCGCTGCGTGTACTCTGCTGAGTGTCTGTCACTGGCTCATCCTTGTCATTTTTCTAAAATTGGTGCTGCTTTATTCTATTTTCAATTTACTAAAATCTATTAGTGTGACGCTCTTCCATCAAAATACAATACATTGCTTGCAAACATAATAGAAGTCCACAAAAAGGCCTTTCACAGCAAGTGAACAGTTGTGTTCAGTGTTCACTCTAGTCTGAGGTTGAAATTTTTGCTAGGAGTGTAGATCCCGCTCCACTTACTTCAACCACCGCTGCGTGTACTCTGCTGAGTGTCTGTCACTGGCTCACCCTTGTCATTTTTCTAAAATTGGTGCTGCTTTATTCTATTTTCAATTTACTAAAATCTATTAGTGTGACGCTCTTCCATCAAAATACAATACATTGCTTGCAAACATAATAGAAGTCCACAAAAAGGCCTTTCACAGCAAGTGAACAGTTGTGTTCAGTGTTCACTCTAGTCTGAGGTTGAAATTTTTGCTAGGAGTGTAGATCCCGCTCCACTTACTTCAACCACCGCTGCGTGTACTCTGCTGAGTGTCTGTCACTGGCTCATCCTTGTCATTTTTCTAAAATTGGTGCTGCTTTATTCTATTTTCAATTTACTAAAATCTATTAGTGTGACGCTCTTCCATCAAAATACAATACATTGCTTGCAAACATAATAGAAGTCCACAAAAAGGTCTTTCACAGCAAATGAACAGTTGTGTTCAGTGTTCACTCTAGTCTGAGGTTTAAATTTTTGCTAGGAGTGTAGATCCCGCTCCACTTACTTCAACCACCTCTGCGTGTACTCTGCTGAGTGTCTGTCACTGGCTCATCCTTGTCATTTTTCTAAAATTGGTGCTGCTTTATTCTATTTTCAATTTACTAAAATCTATTAGTGTGACGCTCTTCCATCAAAATACAATACATTGCTTGCAAACATAATAGAAGTCCACAAAAAGGCCTTTCACAGCAAGTGAACAGTTGTGTTCAGTGTTCACTCTAGTCTGAGGTTGAAATTTTTGCTAGGAGTGTAGATCCCGCTCCACTTACTTCAACCACCGCTGCGTGTACTCTGCTGAGTGTCTGTCACTGGCTCATCCTTGTCATTTTTCTAAAATTGGTGCTGCTTTATTCTATTTTCAATTTACTAAAATCTATTAGTGTGACGCTCTTCCATCAAAATACAATACATTGCTTGCAAACATAATAGAAGTCCACAAAAAGGCCTTTCACAGCAAGTGAACAGTTGTGTTCAGTGTTCACTCTAGTCTGAGGTTGAAATTTTTGCTAGGAGTGTAGATCCCGCTCCACTTACTTCAACCACCGCTGCGTGTACTCTGCTGAGTGTCTGTCACTGGCTCATCCTTGTCATTTTTCTAAAATTGGTGCTGCTTTATTCTATTTTCAATTTACTAAAATCTATTAGTGTGACGCTCTTCCATCAAAATACAATGCATTGCTTGCAAACATAATAGAAGTCCACAAAAAGGTCTTTCACAGCAAATGAACAGTTGTGTTCAGTGTTCACTCTAGTCTGAGGTTTAAATTTTTGCTAGGAGTGTAGATCCCGCTCCACTTACTTCAACCACCTCTGCGTGTACTCTGCTGAGTGTCTGTCACTGGCTCATCCTTGTCATTTTTCTAAAATTGGTGCTGCTTTATTCTATTTTTAATTTACTAAAATCTATTAGTGTGACGCTCTTCAGTAGTATAGGTACACCACCTTTCGTCAAACTCAATTTGACAGGTCGACACGCCCCCTATCATTTAATCCGTCTCCCTGTCAGATTGATCCAGGTCGTCACGCCCCCTGGCTGAACTTTGCTCAGGCTGTGAAATCTGGTCTGCTGGATTTGTGAATTTCAATCAAAGTGATTTATTCGTCTCTATTGATATTTTATGTAATAAGGATTTTATTGAAGTATCATCTTATAACACATTTGGAATTACGACGCTCATCTTATAGTTTTATTCAGTATATATATTTTTAGCTTGGCAGTGTATCTACACTTATATCAGTACTGGGGAAGAGTTTTAGTGAAATACAGACTTTTGTTACAGATCGGTAATCTATTAGGAGCTGTGTATCTAAGGCTTGTGTTGTTTTGAGAGTCTTATAGTTTTATTCAGTATATATATTTTTAGCTTGGCAGTGTATCTACACTTATATCAGGACTGGGAAGAATGTAATGACATGGGGTTAGGAATCTCCAACCTAGTTTCTGGTGTGTGGAAAATAGGCTTATAAGTATCTCAATGAAGCATGTATATCAATAAAGTAACTTCCCCATCACAGATGCTAATATAATGATGTTAGCATGCAAGTGCAGGGCTCACAATACATACTGTGCGTGCATATGAAGTCAATTAGCACATCCATATGAGGAGCTATATCATCTTATAACACATTTGGAATTACGACGCTCATCTTATAGTTTTATTCAGTATATATATTTTTAGCTTGGCAGTGTATCTACACTTATATCAGGACTGGGAAAGAGTTTTAGTGAAATACAGACTTTTGTTACAGATCGGTAATCTATTAGGAGCTGTGTATCTAAGGCTTGTGTTGTGTTAGAAGTTTAAATATTTATCTATCTAGTGACGTTGTTGACAGAATGAGTGAAGGTCGATGCTACGGTAACTCATTTGCTAGAAATCCATATGAGGAGCTATATCATCTTATAACACATTTGGAATTACGACGCTCATCTTATAGTTTTATTCAGTATATATATTTTTAGCTTGGCAGTGTATCTACACTTATATCAGTACTGGGAAAGAGTTTTAGTGAAATACAGACTTTTGTTACAGATCGGTAATCTATTAGGAGCTGTGTATCTAAGGCTTGTGTTGTGTTAGAAGTTTAAATATTTATCTATCTAGTGGCGTTGTTGACAGAATGAGTGAAGGTCGATGCTACGGTAACTCATTTGCTAGAAATCCATATGAGGAGCTATATCATCTTATAACACATTTGGAATTACGACGCTCATCTTATAGTTTTATTCAGTATATATATTTTTAGCTTGGCAGTGTATCTACACTTATATCAGTACTGGGAAGAGTTTTAGTGAAATACAGACTTTTGTTACAGATCGGTAATCTATTAGGAGCTGTGTATCTAAGGCTTGTGTTGTGTTAGAAGTTTAAATATTTATCTATCTAGTGGCGTTGTTGACAGAATGAGTGAAGGTCGATGCTACGGTAACTCATTGATATTTTATCCACTGGATTAGATTAGTCTGTGGAGTTTTACTGTATTAAAGAGCGATTCTTGATTTTATAAGTCTCAGGAAGAAACTTTTAAGGCCCCAGTAAATGTATAAGGAGTTCTAGTTAAATACAGACTTCTGTATATAACTAGTATATAATGATTTTTAGTGAATTAAAGAGTGAATCTTGATCTTTTTTGTGGTGAGAAACTTTTAAGGACCCAGTAAATGCATGTAAAACACTATTGTGGTGGAATTTGGAATTATGACGCTCAACTTATAGTTTTATTCAGTATATATATTTTTAGCTTGGCAGTGTATCTACACTTATATCAGGACTGGGAAGAATGTACTTTTGTTACAGATCGGTAAGCTATTACTAAGCTGTTTATCTAAGGCTTGGGTTGTATTGAGAGGAGCATATTTTTCTATTTACTAACGAACATGGTACATAGATATACATCTTTACTGGCACATAGAAATGTAGTACAACAGTGTTGACATGAATTGTCAGAATGAGTGAAGGTCGATGCTACGGTAATTCAGGCAAACAGTAAATAGTATTGCATTGTGTATAGTCAGTGGGATCTTTTAAAACCAACACATTTATGTGTATTCTGATACCAGTGCCCATAGAATGAGTGAAGGTCGATGCTATTGTGACATGTTAGAAACCACATATACTAAATAGCCCTGTATTGTGTCATGACCTGTAAGTACAATGAGAGAAGGTCGCATGCATTCATGAATTCATTTGTCTCTATTTACCTGTAAATGTGTGTAAAGGGGAAAGTCATGGCGAGATTGAAATAAATTGAAAAAGGACGCTTTTGCAGTATAAAATACAAATTTTATTAAGGTCTAAAATACATTATCATGGATAAAAATCCAAAAGAGTGGGATATACAGCATGCAGAAAAAATAACCAAAGTGTCGACATGAAGTTACAACTCAAAGACATATACATTATCATGAATAAAAATCCAAAAGAGTGGGATATACAGCATGCAGAAAAATAGCCAAATGCAGACAGGTATGAACTACATTCAAATCAATATATAATAGTGCACATCTCCATATCTTATATGTTATAACGATAATAGACTAATCCGGGGCTAAACAATAATAACCTACATATATTTGTCCATATATATGCAGTCTATGTAACTCACAATATCCCCCAATAGGCAGACATATATGCACTATATATAGGATTATAAGTATCTCAATGAAGCATGTATATCAATAAAGTAACTTCCCCATCACAGATGCTAATATAATGATGTTAGCATGCAAGTGCAGGGCTCACAATACATACTGTGCGTGCATATGAAGTCAATTAGCACATCCATATGATGAGCTATATTAAAAAAGCAGTTGTGTATAGTTGGCCACCCAAATATTAGTTATGCGTTCGCTACCACTGTCAAACATAGCAACTCTCATGATGCTAGCTAATCACAGATGCTAATATAATGATGTTAGCATGCAAGTGCAGGGCTCACAATACATACTGTGCGTGCATATGAAGTCAATTAGCACAGCCATATGAGGAGCTATATTAAAAAAGCAGTTGTGTATAGTGGGGCTCACAATACATACTGTGCGTGCATATGAAGTCAATTAGCATATCCATATGAGGAGCTATATTAAAAAAAAGCAGTTGTGTATAGTGCAGGGCTCACAATACATACTGTGCGTGCATATGAAGTCAATTAGCATATCCATATGAGGAGCTATATTAAAAAAGCAGTTGTGTATAGTTGGCCAATCAAATATTAGTTATGCGTTCGCTACCACTGATATTGTGAACGGACATATAGGGTCCATGTGAGATACCATATTTTTCAAATATTAGTTAAGCGTATATTTCAACATTTTGCTCCTTCACAGATTTATTTTACATTATTTTTTTATTTTGCTTAAGGATCGTGTACAGAGGAGTTTTTATGTTTTAATACTGATAGACATATTGTGAACGGACATATAGGGTCCATGTGAGACATGCCTGGACAAGTCCGGGCATGTCTGGGCATGCCTGGACAAGTCCTGGTCACGGGACAGCCGTGGAAAAAACAATACTGAAATTCAAAAACTATGTGCTGGCCGTTAACACGCGCACACTCATCTAGAAAATATTGAGCGACTTGCTTCACATACCCTCTCAAGGCATGTTGAATGTTAACGTTCCCGCTATGAGCTACACACATGACCAACTGTATAGCCTGGGATGCGTAGCGTTCTTGCAGCGCAAGCCTATTTTTAAAGACGCTAAGCCCATCAGATATAAAAGACAGGCATGATGAGACGTGTCCCGGCCTATTTTGGTACATACCCACTCCTATGCAGCGATATTGAGTACCGTTCAACAAAAATCAGGTACAAACTTTTTAACATACCTGTGTTTCGGACCCTCAGACCATGCCAGAAGCACTCTGTGCTATGTACTCTAACTCATAATATTCGATTTTGATCAGCATTCAACAAAAAATTGGGTGCTAACTTTTTAGCATACCTGTGTTTCTATAACGAATACACGGACCCCTACAGCGCATCCCAATAGTGTAGTTTAATGTAGGGGGCAAACAGATTATCGCTGGTGCTTGGAAAATTCCACATTTCATAGATGGTGCTGATCCGCTGAATCATTTTTAAACATTTCACGCCACTCATGCACCCACAGCACACTTATGCTGTACCAGCACCGCTGCAGCTAGCTCTTTTTAGCTAAAAAAGACCCTTATTTGCATCATTTTCATTATAGTACGACTGGTACATACCCACTCCTATGCAGCGATATTGAGTACCGATCAACAAAAATCAGGTACAAACTTTTTAACATACCTGTGTTTCGGGCGCTCATGCCATACCAGAAGCACTCTGTGCCATGTACCATAGCCCATAATAATCGATCTTGATCAGTATTCAACAAAAAATTGGGTGCAAACTTTTTAGCATAGCTGTGTTTCTGACTCCCATGTCGTACCAGAAAGACCTATTTTGGCACAGGCCTACACCTATGCAACGGTTTTGAACACTACTCAACAAAAATGGCTACAAACTTTTTAACATATCTGTGTTTCGGACTATCATGTCATAGCAGAAGCACCCTGGGCCATGTACTCTAGGCCATAATATTCGTTTTTGATCACCATTCAACAAAAAATTGCGGCATGTTGAGACGTGTCCCTGCCTATTTTGGCACATGACAAATGTTTCTGACTATCATGTCATAGCAGAAGCACCCTGTGCCATGTACTCTAGACCATAATATTCGTTTTTGATCACCATTCAACAAAAAATTGAGGCATGTTGAGACGTGTCCCGGCCTATTTTGGCACATGACAAATGTCTCTAACTCTCATGTCATACCAGAAGCACCCTGTGCCATGTACTCTAGACCATAATATTTCACATCGGGTATGGGAACTACATAGCTTTGTTTTCTCAGGTATTTAAAAAAGTGTGGAAAACTGAAAATCCCGCGGCCTGTGGTAATTTAGTGAGAACCATATAGACAAATCGGGTATCGTCACACACGAGACCACGACACCTCGGGCTATCACATTTACCGCTAGTTTTCAAAAATCAGCTCCTTAACAATAAAGTAAGAATCGTAGCGTCCTGCATTGTGGTCTATAAATGTATAGTTTGAAAATTTACCGTTGCTAAAGAACAGTAAAAAGTCGTGCGTACAACTATCAACCCCAAAACTCTCACCACTATCACAAACACTATTGCCTACAGAGGCGACCCGCGAGAATTTCCGTATGTGTGTATCAAGATGCTCCCTGCTATGACCGAATGTTTGCTCGTGGATGCTGGCATTTCCAGTGACATCATAGTTGTGTAAATGCGCTGGGGCACGTGTATCGATCCCCTAGGGTGTAATGCGTGATCATTTTAATTAATTTTCAATTCATAACCACACGATCTCAGGCAGACAGGTTTATTTCACAGAAGTTGACTGTACAGTTGCATAATCTTTGTTTAAAATCATACATTTGCATAATTTTGTTTAAAATCGCACAGCTCTGCAATAATGTCGGGTGTTGGACATGCACTTATCAGTCTTTCATACGTGTCGCAGAAAGATTTTAGTCTGTTCTGCGAGAGTTTATTATGCACGTACTGTGCAGACATGTCAAGAAACATTTTGGTGTGTTCACCAGTCCATACGGGTGTTGGTGTGTAAGGCGATCGACCATCATCCTTCTGCTTCTTACTTACACGCCGGCGCGATACCGCGCGTTTCTTTGACGGTAATGCATCGGCTGAATTGGCAGCTGCTGCTTCCGCGTTGCTATTTGCAGATTCTGTAGCTTGACACAGACGTATATTCTTAAGCCGACTACTCTCAGCATTCCCGGGGTGCTCGGTTGGCGCGTCGTTTTCTTCACGATCTGTGACACACCCGTGTGAAAGAGGCTCCGTTCTCACCTCAGTTCTGTTCTCAAATCCATAATTGCGCTGCTGCAAAACTCGCGAATGACGATCCTCCGTAACTAAAGAAAAGATACGTGGTGTAGTTAACCGCTAAGTGGGGGAGATATAGGAAAAGCTACATGAGCCACATGGCTCTGATTCAACGCGATATTTGTAAAGCTACTAGCACCGATTATCTGTGAAACCGATGCATGATTGTTTGTATAAGTACAGTATAGAGCGGCCTAGACATATATACTTACAAGTATGCCCCGGGTGCTGATCTACAGAGAATGCTGAATTAACAGACATCTCGCTGCTCGGACGCGGCCGTATGGGGCTGTTTTCTCCCTCAAACTGCAACCTCACGGGCGATACTTTAGCAGCTGTAAATAAAATATAACATACATGAATGCGCACAACACACTCACAAAGCTAACTTGACACAGGTAAATAAAACTAGTTACCGCAGAAATTTTTATCTGCGTGTATAAGTACACTATAGAACTGCGTAGACATATATGCTTACAAGTATGAGACGTGTAGTGTAGTTCAGAGATTGGTGAATTAAACGGTGGGAGGTGCTCGGACGTTTTCGTATGGGTGTGTTTTCTTTTTCAAGCTGCAGACTCCTGCTCGTTAGTTTAACATCTGTAAATAAAATATAACTATTACATGATGATGACGCTTCGGGTGTGAAATATTGTTTCTTTAATATTGCTTCAGGACCCTTAGCAGGCATGATGTCTCTGTAAAACATGAATGGGATGTTTTTTCTATCTAGCAGTTCATGGTATTGACAGAGGGCGTGTTCTCTCTGTTAGCCCCTAATAAATACAGGCAGCTCACAAGCAATACAACGCTCAGCTGTAAGACTTCATACCTCACAGAACACAACTCCATTCTGAACAGGACTATAGTGAGTATTTTTACGGATTTCGTTTCAATTATATTTAAGTTTGTGTAGTATTTGCATGAACAGCTTAGTCACGTTTTCATACTTGATCTTTATTTGCTTTAATTTAATAGCGGACCCTTTTTATTCAAGATGGAGTCCAGATATTCTCGCGTTCAATATTCTGCTTTGCTTTCACCAGAACAATCGGGTAAATTTTACACCGTATATAGTGTACGTCGTATTGTGTCGGGCTGTCTGAGTCTGCGCTTTGTATATATAAACAATATATTTCATTCTTATTTAAGAAGAGGGAGTCCATTCAGACTACTCCTACGAGAACCGGTTCATTACGCAGAACCTGTTAGAGGAAGGCAACTCTGCTAGCGGGCGACGAGCTTCAAGCTCTCACCAGTCTGTCACAGGCAAGAAACCTATAGCTATATCATATGTTTTAAACCTATGTATCTAGACGGGTAAACGTGGTAGCTGTAAATTTATAACGTCTACTATTAATATTAATAATTAATATAGACTGCCGTTAAAATCCATACAGTTAATTTTATTTTAGCTGACTGGGTCGTTAGCTAGACATGTTTTAATAATATAAACATTTTCTCATACAGATACAGCTGTAGCGGACTGGACGGTTGGTAACCCTGTGGCGACTGAGCCGCTCGAGCATCGCGATTCCGATGTTGAGATCGTGGAGGATCCCCAGGATTCAGATGTCGAGTTCGTAGAACCGGACTATAATCCTCCCAACGCTCCTAAAAGATGGGGTGATTCGCTAAGCACACGGCTCTGGAATAGAAAAGGTAGCGGGTCCATGAACCCAGGGTGATATGTGTTTGTACCCTCTGTACCCTGTGACGCCACCAATAACTAGGGGATATATTTTATTTACGCACGTTACGATAGCTTTGCGAATTTAGCTTTGTGCGTGTGGCCCGCGTAGATATCATCTCTGTGGCGAGTAATAGTTATATTTTATTTACAGATGTTAAACTAACGAGCAGGAGGCTGCAGCTTGAAAAAGAAAACACACCCATACGAAAACGTCCGAGCACCTCCACACCGTTTAATTCACCAATCTCTGAACTACACTACACGTCTCATACTTGTAAGCATATATGTCTACGCAGTTCTATAGTGTACTTATACACGCAGATAAAAATTTCTGGCCGGGAACACGTCTCAACATGCCTCAATTTTTTGTTGAATGGTGATCAAAAACGAATATTATGGTCTAGAGTACATGGCACAGGGTGCTTCTGCTATGACATGATAGTCAGAAACATTTGTCATGTGCCAAAATAGGCAGGGACACGTCTCAACATGCCGCAATTTCTTCTGGCATGGTCTGAGGGTCCGAAACACAGTATGTTAAAAAGTTTGTACCTGATTTTTGTTGAACGGTACTCAATATTGCTGCATAGGAGTGGGTATGTACCAAAATAGGCCGGGACACGTCTCATCATGCCTGTCTTTTATATCTGATGGCTTAGCGTCTTTAAAATAGGCTTGCGCTGCAAGAACGCTACGCATCCCAGGCTATACAGTTGGTCATGTGTGTAGCTCATAGCGGGAACGTTAACATTCAACATGCCTTGAGAGGGTATGTGAAGCAACTCGCTCAATATTTTCTAGATGAGTGTGCGCGTGTAACGGCCAGCACATAGTTTTTGAATTTCAGTATTGTTTTTTCCACGGCTGTCCCGTGACCAGGACTTGTCCAGGCATGCCCAGACATGCCCGGACTTGTCCAGGCATGTCTCACATGGACCCTATATGTCCGTTCACAATATGTCTATCAGTATTAAAACATAAAAACTCCTCTGTACACGATCCTTAAGCAAAATAAAAAAATAATGTAAAATAAATCTGTGAAGGAGCAAAATGTTGAAATATACGCTTAACTAATATTTGAAAAATATGGTATCTCACATGGACCCTATATGTCCGTTCACAATATCAGTGGTAGCGAACGCATAACTAATATTTGATTGGCCAATTATACACAACTGCTTTTTTAATATAGCTCCTCATATGGATATGCTAATTGACTTCATATGCACGCACAGTATGTATTGTGAGCCCTGCACTATACACAACTGCTTTTTTTTAATATAGCTCCTCATATGGATATGCTAATTGACTTCATATGCACGCACAGTATGTATTGTGAAACCCACTATACACAACTGCTTTTTTAATATAGCTCCTCATATGGCTGTGCTAATTGACTTCATATGCACGCACAGTATGTATTGTGAGCCCTGCACTTGCATGCTAACATCATTATATTAGCATCTGTGATTAGCTAGCATCATGAGAGTTGCTATGTTTGACAGTGGTAGCGAACGCATAACTAATATTTGATTGGCCAACTATACACAACTGCTTTTTTAATATAGCTCATCATATGGATGTGCTAATTGACTTCATATGCACGCACAGTATGTATTGTGAGCCCTGCACTTGCATGCTAACATCATTATATTAGCATCTGTGATGGGGAAGTTACTTTATTGATATACATGCTTCATTGAGATACTTATAATCCTATATATAGTGCATATATGTCTGCCTATTGGGGGATATTGTGAGTTACATAGACTGCATATATATGGACAAATATATGTAGGTTATTATTGTTTAGCCCCGGATTAGTCTATTATCGTTATAACATATAAGATATGGAGATGTGCACTATTATATATTGATTTGAATGTAGTTCATACCTGTCTGCATTTGGCTATTTTTCTGCATGCTGTATATCCCACTCTTTTGGATTTTTATTCATGATAATGTATATGTCTTTGAGTTGTAACTTCATGTCGACACTTTGGTTATTTTTTCTGCATGCTGTATATCCCACTCTTTTGGATTTTTATCCATGATAATGTATTTTAGACCTTAATAAAATTTGTATTTTATACTGCAAAAGCGTCCTTTTTCAATTTATTTCAATCTCGCCATGACTTTCCCCTTTACACACATTTACAGGTAAATAGAGACAAATGAATTCATGAATGCATGCGACCTTCTCTCATTGTACTTACAGGTCATGACACAATACAGGGCTATTTAGTATATGTGGTTTCTAACATGTCACAATAGCATCGACCTTCACTCATTCTATGGGCACTGGTATCAGAATACACATAAATGTGTTGGTTTTAAAAGATCCCACTGACTATACACAATGCAATACTATTTACTGTTTGCCTGAATTACCGTAGCATCGACCTTCACTCATTCTGACAATTCATGTCAACACTGTTGTACTACATTTCTATGTGCCAGTAAAGATGTGTATCTATGTACCATGTTCGTTAGTAAATAGAAAAATATGCTCCTCTCAATACAACCCAAGCCTTAGATACACAGCTTAGTAATAGCTTACCGATCTGTAACAAAAGTACATTCTTCCCAGTCCTGATATAAGTGTAGATACACTGCCAAGCTAAAAATATATATACTGAATAAAACTATAAGTTGAGCGTCATAATTCCAAATTCCACCACAATAGTGTTTTACATGCATTTACTGGGTCCTTAAAAGTTTCTCACCACAAAAAAGATCAAGATTCACTCTTTAATTCACTAAAAATCATTATATACTAGTTATATACAGAAGTCTGTATTTAACTAGAACTCCTTATACATTTACTGGGGCCTTAAAAGTTTCTTCCTGAGACTTATAAAATCAAGAATCGCTCTTTAATACAGTAAAACTCCACAGACTAATCTAATCCAGTGGATAAAATATCAATGAGTTACCGTAGCATCGACCTTCACTCATTCTGTCAACAACGCCACTAGATAGATAAATATTTAAACTTCTAACACAACACAAGCCTTAGATACACAGCTCCTAATAGATTACCGATCTGTAACAAAAGTCTGTATTTCACTAAAACTCTTCCCCAGTACTGATATAAGTGTAGATACACTGCCAAGCTAAAAATATATATACTGAATAAAACTATAAGATGAGCGTCGTAATTCCAAATGTGTTATAAGATGATATAGCTCCTCATATGGATTTCTAGCAAATGAGTTACCGTAGCATCGACCTTCACTCATTCTGTCAACAACGCCACTAGATAGATAAATATTTAAACTTCTAACACAACACAAGCCTTAGATACACAGCTCCTAATAGATTACCGATCTGTAACAAAAGTCTGTATTTCACTAAAACTCTTTCCCAGTACTGATATAAGTGTAGATACACTGCCAAGCTAAAAATATATATACTGAATAAAACTATAAGATGAGCGTCGTAATTCCAAATGTGTTATAAGATGATATAGCTCCTCATATGGATGTGCTAATTGACTTCATATGCACGCACAGTATGTATTGTGAGCCCTGCACTTGCATGCTAACATCATTATATTAGCATCTGTGATGGGGAAGTTACTTTATTGATATACATGCTTCATTGAGATACTTATAAGCCTATTTTCCACACACCAGAAACTAGGTTGGAGATTCCTAACCCCATGTCATTACATTCTTCCCAGTCCTGATATAAGTGTAGATACACTGCCAAGCTAAAAATATATATACTGAATAAAACTATAAGACTCTCAAAACAACACAAGCCTTAGATACACAGCTCCTAATAGATTACCGATCTGTAACAAAAGTCTGTATTTCACTAAAACTCTTCCCCAGTACTGATATAAGTGTAGATACACTGCCAAGCTAAAAATATATATACTGAATAAAACTATAAGATGAGCGTCGTAATTCCAAATGTGTTATAAGATGATACTTCAATAAAATCCTTATATACTAGTTATATACAGAAGTCTGTATTTAACTAGAACTCCTTATACATTTACTGGGTTCTTAAAAGTTTCTCTCCTCTTTAATACACTAATACTCCACAGAATAATCTAATCCAGTGGATAAAATATCAATAGACATGAATAAATCACTTTGATTGAAATTCACAAATCCAGCAGACCAGATTTCACAGCCTGAGCAAAGTTCAGCCAGGGGCCGTGACGACCTGGATCAATCTGACAGGGAGACGGATTAAATGATAGGGGGCGTGTCGACCTGTCAAATTGAGTTTGACGAAAGGTGGTGTACCTATACTACTCTCTTCCATCAAAATACAATACATTGCTTGCAAACATAATAGAAGTCCACAAAAAGGCCTTTCACAGCAAGTGAACAGTTGTGTTCAGTGTTCACTCTAGTCTGAGGTTGAAATTTTTGCTAGGAGTGTAGATCCCGCTCCACTTACTTCAACCACCGCTGCGTGTACTCTGCTGAGTGTCTGTCACTGGCTCATCCTTGTCATTTTTCTAAAATTGCTGCTGCTTTATTCTATTTTCAATTTACTAAAATCTATTAGTGTGACGCTCTTCCATCAAAATACAATACATTGCTTGCAAACATAATAGAAGTCCACAAAAAGGCCTTTCACAGCAAGTGAACAGTTGTGTTCAGTGTTTACTCTAGTCTGAGGTTGAAATTTTTGCTAGGAGTGTAGATCCCGCTCCACTTACTTCAACCACCGCTGCGTGTACTCTGCTGAGTGTCTGTCACTGGCTCATCCTTGTCATTTTTCTAAAATTGGTGCTGCTTTATTCTATTTTCAATTTACTAAAATCTATTAGTGTGACGCTCTTCCATCAAAATACAATACATTGCTTGCAAACATAATAGAAGTCCACAAAAAGGTCTTTCACAGCAAATGAACAGTTGTGTTCAGTGTTCACTCTAGTCTGAGGTTGAAATTTTTGCTAGGAGTGTAGATCCCGCTCCACTTACTTCAACCACCGCTGCGTGTACTCTGCTGAGTGTCTGTCACTGGCTCATCCTTGTCATTTTTCTAAAATTGGTGCTGCTTTATTCTATTTTCAATTTACTAAAATCTATTAGTGTGACGCTCTTCCATCAAAATACAATACATTGTTTGCAAACATAATAGAAGTCCACAAAAAGGCCTTTCACAGCAAGTGAACATTTGTGTTCAGTGTTTACTCTAGTCTGAGGTTGAAATTTTTGCTAGGAGTGTAGATCCCGCTCCACTTACTTCAACCACCGCTGCGTGTACTCTGCTGAGTGTCTGTCACTGGCTCATCCTTGTCATTTTTCTAAAATTGGTGCTGCTTTATTCTATTTTCAATTTACTAAAATCTATTAGTGTGACGCTCTTCCATCAAAATACAATACATTGCTTACAAACATAATAGAAGTCCACAAAAAGGCCTTTCACAGCAAGTGAACAGTTGTGTTCAGTGTTCACTCTAGTCTGAGGTTGAAATTTTTGCTAGGAGTGTAGATCCCGCTCCACTTACTTCAACCACCGCCGCGTGTACTCTGCTGAGTGTCTGTCACTGGCTCATCCTTGTCATTTTTCTAAAATTGGTGCTGCTTTATTCTATTTTCAATTTACTAAAATCTATTAGTGTGACGCTCTTCCATCAAAATACAATACATTGCTTGCAAACATAATAGAAGTCCACAAAAAGGCCTTTCACAGCAAGTGAACAGTTGTGTTCAGTGTTCACTCTAGTCTGAGGTTGAAATTTTTGCTAGGAGTGTAGATCCCGCTCCACTTACTTCAACCACCGCC
This sequence comes from Oophaga sylvatica, assembly GCA_033576555.1. Lineage (NCBI taxonomy): Eukaryota > Metazoa > Chordata > Amphibia > Anura > Dendrobatidae > Oophaga > Oophaga sylvatica. The sequence goes on along the minus strand of JARQOD010000001.1, from coordinate 752,814,630 downwards.
GCGTGTACTCTGCTGAGTGTCTGTCACTGGCTCATCCTTGCCATTTTTCTAAAATTGGTGCTGCTTTATTCTATTTTCAATTTACTAAAATCTATTAGTGTGACGCTCTTCCATCAAAATACAATACATTGCTTGCAAACATAATAGAAGTCCACAAAAAGGTCTTTCACAGCAAATGAACAGTTGTGTTCAGTGTTCACTCTAGTCTGAGGTTGAAATTTTTGCTAGGAGTGTAGATCCCGCTCCACTTACTTCAACCACCGCTGCGTGTACTCTGCTGAGTGTCTGTCACTGGCTCATCCTTGTCATTTTTCTAAAATTGGTGCTGCTTTATTCTATTTTCAATTTACTAAAATCTATTAGTGTGACGCTCTTCCATCAAAATACAATACATTGCTTGCAAACATAATAGAAGTCCACAAAAAGGCCTTTCACAGCAAGTGAACAGTTGTGTTCAGTGTTTACTCTAGTCTGAGGTTGAAATTTTTGCTAGGAGTGTAGATCCCGCTCCACTTACTTCAACCACCGCTGCGTGTACTCTGCTGAGTGTCTGTCACTGGCTCATCCTTGTCATTTTTCTAAAATTGGTGCTGCTTTATTCTATTTTCAATTTACTAAAATCTATTAGTGTGACGCTCTTCCATCAAAATACAATACATTGCTTACAAACATAATAGAAGTCCACAAAAAGGCCTTTCACAGCAAGTGAACAGTTGTGTTCAGTGTTCACTCTAGTCTGAGGTTGAAATTTTTGCTAGGAGTGTAGATCCCGCTCCACTTACTTCAACCACCGCCGCGTGTACTCTGCTGAGTGTCTGTCACTGGCTCATCCTTGTCATTTTTCTAAAATTGGTGCTGCTTTATTCTATTTTCAATTTACTAAAATCTATTAGTGTGACGCTCTTCCATCAAAATACAATACATTGCTTGCAAACATAATAGAAGTCCACAAAAAGGCCTTTCACAGCAAGTGAACAGTTGTGTTCAGTGTTCACTCTAGTCTGAGGTTGAAATTTTTGCTAGGAGTGTAGATCCCGCTCCACTTACTTCAACCACCGCTGCGTGTACTCTGCTGAGTGTCTGTCACTGGCTCATCCTTGTCATTTTTCTAAAATTGGTGCTGCTTTATTCTATTTTCAATTTACTAAAATCTATTAGTGTGACGCTCTTCCATCAAAATACAATACATTGCTTGCAAACATAATAGAAGTCCACAAAAAGGCCTTTCACAGCAAGTGAACAGTTGTGTTCAGTGTTCACTCTAGTCTGAGGTTGAAATTTTTGCTAGGAGTGTAGATCCCGCTCCACTTACTTCAACCACCGCTGCGTGTACTCTGCTGAGTGTCTGTCACTGGCTCATCCTTGTCATTTTTCTAAAATTGGTGCTGCTTTATTCTATTTTCAATTTACTAAAATCTATTAGTGTGACTGTAAGGTTCTTTGTACATGTTCTTGAAACTCAGTTTTTCCGTCGGCCATTTTGCTTTCTGTCTTGCTGCAGCTATCTTGCCCTCAGTCAATATGGAGTTTCCAGCTTTCATGTTCCCGCCCTGATTCTCTCCCTCTTGCTTCTTAAGCAGCCACAGCTGAGCAATCAGTGCTTCAGAATCTAGCCAGCAGTGAACCTGTGACCTGACTCCTGGAAGCCTTGGACTTTGTACTCCAGCTACTCCTACTGAGGAACTCTGGAACACTTGTGGACTCTGGAACCCTGCTCTTTGAAAGATCCACGTTTGCATGGACTTACGGTAACAGAGAAGAAGATCCTGAACCTGTTGTGGAGAGTGATTGCTGAGCTTAAGTTACTCTGGCCTGCTGTGTCTCCTGCTTCTGTATCTGCAAACTGTGTGACTATTTTTGCCACTTGTATGAAGTAATACAAGACCTTCTATATCAAACCTGTGTCTCATGTATTTTCATCGCACCCAAGCACAAGACGCTATATGAACTGTACTACATACATTACAAAATTCTGAAGCCAAAACGTTAGTGTCTGCTGGGTCTGGGAAGGCTGGGTCTGGGAAGGCTGTGTCTGCTGTAACTGTGGATATCAGACGTCCGGTTGTACTTTCTGTGATGACAGTGGTTGTGACTTCTCACAACCATTCCAGGTGAGCAATTCCCTTAAGTTTTTTTTTCTGCAGTGTTACCACAGGTAAACACTATTGTTTTTTTTCTCTTCCCTCTTTTGTGTCTGCTGTAACTGTGGATATCAGATGTCCGGTTGAACTTTCTGTGATGATAGTGGTTGTGACTTCTCACAACCATTCCAGGTGAGCAGTTCCCTTAATTTTTTTTCTCTCTGCAGTGTTACCACAGGTAAACACTATTGTTTTTTTTTTTTTTCCTCTCCTTCCAGTACTCCTGTTTTAAAAGATCTGGAAAATGGAGGCCCGCATAAAGGAACTTTCCGGAGTGACTGATAATATCCTTGCAGATTTACAGACTATAAAAACCCGTTTTACAAACCTACAGGACCTCACTAATCACAATTTGCAAGTGTATGGACAAACTGCCCAGGATTTGCGAGCCAGGATTGAGGTTCTAGAGGAGCGAGTCCAGGCTCCTGCCGTAGCTCCGAGTTCTGGGATTCCCAAGTTGCCCTCTTTTCGTTTTGGCGGTGAACGTGAAAAATTCAGGGGATTTATTAACCAATGCAATCTGTTTTTTTTCTGCACATGCTTCATAATTTCCCACTGAACGATCTAAAGTGCTTACTATAATCATGTTGCTTACCAACAAGGCTTTGATGTGGGCAAACCCTCTGATTGAGACTGAGGATGAATGTTTGGATCATCTTGATGCTTTCATTTCAGCCATGGGGCAGGTGTTTGATGACCCCAATCGAGGTACAACAGCTGAAGCAGCCATGTTAACTTTGCGCCAAGGTAAGCACTCGGTAGCCGAATATGCCTTGGATTTCAGGAGATGGGCCCTTGATACCACCTGGGACAGTTCCGCCAAAAAATCTATTTTTTGAAAGGGGTTGTCTCCACTAATTAAGGATGAACTTGCTCGTGCCGACCCTCCCACTGCGTTAGGTGACTTTATTAACTACTGCATCCGTATTGATGCTCGCCTGACTGAACGCAGGCAAGAGAGATGGTTCGAAAGCAATCGCACTAACCTTTTCCTACCTTCCTCCCCAGCTAAGGAACCTTTGAGTAGGATCACACGGGAACCTGAACCTGAACCCATGCAGGTAGACTCTTTACAAAGACGGGTTAGTGATGCACGCAAAGAACATCGTTTTAAGGAAAATCTATGTTTCTATTGTGGTAAGTCAGGGCACTTCATTATAAACTGCCCCAGCCGTTCTCGTAAGACTACTGCAGCACTCATTCACTGTGAGTGTTGCGAGAGGAGATCTGTCAGGTCCGAGCCTAAGGCTCCAGAGAGATCTGCAGCAACAGATATTGATTTCTCGGACTTAAACTCCGTTACTTCTGAGGACGATGACTGTGTAAACGCTGCAATTTTTCAAGTTTCCTCAGCGGTGTCCCAGCTGAGTTGTAGGAAAAACAATTCTCATTGCTTCCTTTCCATCAAACTCTGGGTTGACTCAGTCTGGGTGTCTAGCTCTGCTATGATCGACTCAGGGGCAAGTGGGAATTTTATGGATGTCTCCTTTGCTCTGAAACAGGGGATACGTTCAGTGAAGAGGGCTACTCCAGTACAGATGGAAACTGTGGATGGTTCCCTGCTGACCTCTGGACCAGTGGATCAGGAAACTGAGCCTTTGAGGGTCATTATGGGTAAAGATCATCAAGAGAAACTGTCCTTTATGCTTATCTCTTCTCCCCACTTTCCCATTATTCTAGGGCTACCATGGCTGCAGGCTCAGAACCCTACCATTAACTGGGAGACCAAGGAATTACACTTTCCAGAGAACAGATGAGTCCAGAAGTTTCAGCTTGATCTGTTCATAAAGGAGCCATGTCAGTCCCTGAACTACCAGCTGTATACCAGGACTATGTGGATTTATGTGACAAGAAGAACGCTGACCAGCTTCCCCTCACCGTCCATATGATTGTCCAATTGAATTATTGCCTGGAGCAGAGATACCTTTTGGTAAGATTTACCCCCTGGCGGGGCCTGAGCTAAAGGCTTTAAAGGATTACATAGACGAAAATCTAGCCAAGGGCTTCATACGCCCCTCTTCATCTCCTGCAGGTACACCCATCTTCTTTGTGAAGAAGAAAGATGGATCTCTGAGACCCTGCGTAGACTATAGGGAACTCAATAAGGTTACTATTAGAAACCGTTATCCATTGCCTTTAATCCCTGAGTTATTGGAGAGAGTGCAGCATGCCAAAATTTTCTCTAAATTGGATCTCCGTGGGGCCTATAACTTATTCCGTATTAGACCTGGGGATGAATGGAAGACTGCATTCAGGTCACGCTATGGACACTTTGAATATCTAGTTATGCCTTTTGGTCTGAGTACCGCCCCAGCCACTTTCCAACACTTGGTGAATGACATCTTCAGGGATCTCCTAGATACATTCGTGGTGATTTATTTGGATGATATTCTAATTTTTTCTAACTCCACAGAGGAACATCATGGACATGTGAGAATGGTCTTGGAACGTCTAAGACAAAACCATCTTTACATCAAACTTGAAAAGTGTGAATTCCATAGGACCGAAATTCAATTTCTGGGGTATGTACTGTCTACACAAGGAATTAGTATGGATAGAAGCAAGACCCAAGCCATCAAGGATTGGCCAAGTCCTAGAAATGTGAAGGAGGTGCAGCGCTTCATCGGGTTTGCCAATTTCTATAGACGTTTCATTAGGAATTTCTCTGAGGTAGTGTCACCTATCACCCAACTTACCCGGAAGGAGTCTAGGTTCTCCTGGACTCCCCAAGCCCAGGAAGCATTTTCCCGTCTAAAAGATAAATTTACCACCGCACCTATCTTGGTACATCCCAACCCCGAACTTGCCTTCATAATAGAGGTGGATGCTTCAGACTGTGCCGTTGGAGCTATACTCTCTCAGAGAACAGGTGAGAAGAATGTCTTGCATCCCTGTGCCTTCTTTTCCCAGCAGTTGTCTTCGGCTGAGAGGAACTACGATGTGGGCAATAGAGAGTTGTTGGCCATTATTGCCGCCTTCAAAGAATGGAGACACCTTCTTCAGGGTGCTGCACAGCAAATAGTCGTCCTGACAGACCATCGTAACCTTGAATTTAGCAGGTCGGCTAAGTGCCTGACTCCTCGCCAGGCTCGCTGGAATCTTTTCTTAAACCAATGTAATTTTGTCATTTCTTATAGACCAGGATCGCGCAATGGAAAGGCTGATGCACTCTCTAGGATTCATTCAGCAGAGACCCGTCCACTTGCTCCTCCTAAGACTATTCTTCCTGACTCTAGATTCCTGGGAGTGATTCATAATCAAGACCTACTTAAGGACATCAAGGAAGCATACCATGCGGATTCCTTGTTGGCACAACCCCCAAGGGATGTAAGTCTTGTCTTTAAGAATGGTGTGTGGATTCTGGGACAACGTCTGTATATTCCTGAAACAGTCAGATTGAGAGTATTGCAACTCATTCACGATTCCAAGATAGCTGGGCATAGAGGAATTCTAAAGACACAGGAATTTCTTTCTCGTTTCTTTTGGTGGCCCACTTGCAGGAAGGATGTTTTAAACTATGTCACTTCATGTGAAGTCTGTGCAAGATTCAAAACACCTCGCTCCTCACCAACTGGTCTGTTACAACCTCTTCCCACCCCGTCCCGCCCGTGGGGATCCATTTCTATGGACTTCATTGTGGAGTTACCAACCTCTCAAGGGAAAAACACCATTCTAGTGGTGGTTGATCGTTTAACAAAGGCAGCTCATTTTATCCCTTGTGTCGGCTTACCCACTGCAAAACAGACATCAGATTTGATGATTAAAGATGTGTTTCGCTTACATGGAGTACCGGATGAGGTTATTTCGGATCGAGGGGTGCAATTCACTTCAAGGTTTTGGCAAAATTTCTGTGCAGCATTGGACATTAAAGTAAACCTTTCTTCTGCTTTTCATCCCCAGACTAATGGACAGACCGAACGAACCAATCAAACTCTGGAGCAGTATCTCCGCTGCTTTATCTGCCACCTACAGGATGATTGGGTGGATCTACTTCCATTGGCTGAGTTCTCTTATAACAACTCTCAGAGCGCCTCCACTAAGCAGTCTCCTTTTTACTCCAATCTAGGTTATCATCCTAACATTCTTCCACGATTTCCCATAGAAACGCCTTTACCAGCAGTGGCTGAAAGAATCACGTCTTTACAGAAGAATATGGATCTTCTAAAGGAGAATCTGGAATTGGCTCAGGAAAGGTACAAGAAAGCAGCAGATAAATTTCGTAAACCTGCACCAGCTTTCAAGGTAGGAGACCTGGTCTGGCTGTCAACCAGAAATCTTAAGTTAAGGATTCCATCGTCTAAGTTGGGACATAAGTACATTGGACCCTATAAAATCAGTAAAATTATAAGTGCCGTTGCTTGTCGTCTTCAACTGCCTAGAACTATGAGAATCCACCCTGTCTTTCATGTATCCCTACTAAAGGCTGCAACACCCAATACGTTTCCTGGACGTTCTTCTCCTTGCCCTGACCCAGTGCTAGTCGATGGTCAGGAAGAATTTGTGGTGGAAAGAATTCTAGATTCCAGGTTATACAGAAATCAGTTACAATATTTGATTAAATGGCAGGACTACCCAGTGGAGGACAACTCATGGGAACCAGTAAATAATGTTAATGCTCCTCGTTTGCTCCGCCAGTTTCATCAGAGGTACCCAGACAAGCCTGGTCTGAGGCCATCCGGAGGTTGTCCCTAAGGGGGGAGTAATGTAAGGTTCTTTGTACATGTTCTTGAAACTCAGTTTTTCCGTCGGCCATTTTGCTTTCTGTCTTGCTGCAGCTATCTTGCCCTCAGTCAATATGGAGTTTCCAGCTTTCATGTTCCCGCCCTGATTCTCTCCCTCTTGCTTCTTAAGCAGCCACAGCTGAGCAATCAGTGCTTCAGAATCTAGCCAGCAGTGAACCTGTGACCTGACTCCTGGAAGCCTTGGACTTTGTACTCCAGCTATTCCTACTGAGGAACTCTGGAACACTTGTGGACTCTGGAACCCTGCTCTTTGAAAGATCCACGTTTGCATGGACTTACGGTAACAGAGAAGAAGATCCTGAACCTGTTGTGGAGAGTGATTGCTGAGCTTAAGTTACTCTGGCCTGCTGTGTCTCCTGCTTCTGTATCTGCAAACTGTGTGACTATTTTTGCCACTTGTATGAAGTAATACAAGACCTTCTATATCAAACCTGTGTCTCATGTATTTTCATCGCACCCAAGCACAAGACGCTATATGAACTGTACTACATACATTACAGTGACGCTCTTCCATCAAAATACAATACATTGCTTGCAAACATAATAGAAGTCCACAAAAAGGCCTTTCACAGCAAGTGAACAGTTGTGTTCAGTGTTCACTCTAGTCTGAGGTTGAAATTTTTGCTAGGAGTGTAGATCCCTGTCACGCTGTCTAATGATATGTGTACGATGTCAGTAAACTATTCTTACAGAAACAACACTCTATACAACATATAGTTTAGTAACATCAGCATGTAAATATAGAATAGATTTACCTGACACGATATCCGTTGAACTCAGGGTTAATCTTGAGGACTTGATACGCTGTCACAGGAAAGAGGAGGACCGGGGTCTAACCTGACCCTAAAACTGGGGTCCTAACTAATCCCTCACCTTGGAGGTACTGATAATGGTTCAGAGGTCCAAGTCTCCAGCCTAACCTAGTCTCCTATCAGTCCCTGAACCCTGTAATCAGTCCTAAGAAGGACCCTGACTACCACCAAAGGGATATGGGCTGATCTCTGCTAAATACACAGATTAGACATATAGGACAGACTGGAGAAAACACAGACTCTCATACACACTCAAACACAGAAGGAACATAAATGGTCTGGGATATAAAACTCTGAGCAAGTTGAGCTTAAAACAACTAAGGAGCTCTTTAACTTAAGTCTATACAGATTCAATCCTATCTGTGGTCTGCATGAAGAATTTCACTGGCAACTCCCAAAACAGACAACCATGGATTTAAAGGAAACCAATCAACAAATAATCAATTGCAGCCGGGAGAAACTGAACCCAGTCCCAGAACCGAGCACAGACAGAATTAACTCCCTCACTGCCAAACACAAAGAAACAGCAACTCAGCTGTGAGAAGTCAGAATGTGCAACCGCGACGATCTTCGTGGCGATGCACACATGACAGTACCCCCCCTTCTACGAGGGGCCTCCGGACCCTCAGGGCCAGGTCTGCCCGGGTGAGTTCTGTGGAAGGTCCGAACCAAACGATCTGCGTTAATGTCAGACGCAGGAACCCACGTCCTCTCCTCTGGACCATACCCCTTCCAATGCACCAAGTACTGAAGGGACCGGCGATTCAGACGTGAGTCAATGATCTTTGACACTTGAAACTCCAAGTTACCATTGACCACCACTGGAGGAGGAGGTAGAGGTGACGGTATGACTGGTGCCACGTACCTCTTAAGTAATGACTTGTGGAACACATTGTGGATTTTAAACGTAGGAGGGAGGTCCAGACGAAATGCCACAGGATTAATTATGGAACTGATCCTGTACGGCCCGATGAATCTGGGACCCAGTTTCCAGGAGGGAACTTTAAGTTTTATATTCCTGGTAGACAACCATACCAGATCGTTCACATTCAGATCTGGACCAGAAACTCTCCTCCTATCAGCCATACGTTTATAACGGTTCCCCATAGCACTCAGATTATTCAATACACCTCTCCACACTGAAGCAAGTGACGACGAGAAACGCTCCTCCTCAGGAACCCCAGAAGGGCCCCCCCCATTGAAAGTACAAAACTGGGGATGAAAACCATATGCCCCAAAAAACGGGGATTTACCAGTGGACTCGCTCCGCCTGTTGTTAAGAGCGAACTCTGCCAGAGGCAAGAAAGAAGACCAGTCCTCCTGGTTCTCTGAGACAAAACACCGAAGATAAGTCTCAAGGCTTTGATTCAGACGCTCTGTCTGACCATTGGTCTGCGGATGAAAAGCCGAGGAAAATGACAATTGCATCCCCCGACGTAAACAAAATGCCCTCCAAAATTTAGACACAAACTGAGACCCCCTATCTGACACCACATCAGAAGGCAACCCATGAAGTCTCACAATCTCCCCAATGAACACCTGCGCCAGAGTTTTAGCATTAGGGAGGGCAGGAAGAGCAATGAAATGTGCCATCTTACTGAACCTGTCAACAACCACCAGTATGACAGTTTTCCCTGACGACGGAGGAAGATCCGTAATGAAGTCCATAGACAAATGAGTCCATGGACGCTCCGGAAGTTTCAAGGGTAAGAGGGTCCCAGACGGACGGGTATGCGGGGTCTTAGAGCGAGCACAAACCCCACAGGACGCGACAAAAGTTATAACATCTTTATTAACGTTAGGCCACCAAAACCGGCGAGAAAGGAGATCTAAAGTAGCCTTACTCCCTGGATGTCCTGCTAAAGCAGAATTATGATGTGCCTCAATAACCTTTTGTCTCAACTGATTTGGGACAAACAGTCTCCCTGAAGGTCCTGCAGGTGCGTCCCCCTGAGCCTCTAATACCTCCTCCTCAAGCTCAGAACATACAGCCGACACTACCACCCCCTCCTGAAGGATAGGAATCGGGTCATCCGTTTTCCCGGCCCCTGGGAAACTGCGAGACAAGGCATCAGCCTTAACATTCTTAGACCCAGGGCGATATGTGACGACAAAATTAAACCTGGTAAAAAACAACGACCATCGAGCTTGTCTGGAATTCAGACGCTTAGCAGATTCCAAATACAGCAGCTTTTTGTGATCAGTAATGACGGTGACCGGGTGGACTGCCCCCTCCAAAAAGTGACGCCATTCTTCAAAAGCCAACTTAATGGCCAAAAGTTCCCTATTGCCGATATCATAATTCCTTTCGGCGGACGACAACTTCTTAGAAAAGAAAGCGCACGGATGCCATTTACCAGGGGACGGACCCTGGGACAATATTGCACCCACCCCTACGTCAGACGCGTCCACCTCCACAATGAACGGCTGTGATGCATCTGGTTGGATGAGAATGGGTGCCGAAGCAAAACATTTTTTCAAAGAGGAAAAAGCTTGGCAAGCTTTGTCCGACCATTTAGAAAAATCCGTCCCTTTTCTTGTCATGTCAGTGAGAGGTTTGACAACAGATGAGAAATTACAAATAAATTTCCGGTAGTAGTTAGCAAACCCCAGAAAACGCTGCAGAGCCTTAAGATCCTCTGGCTGATCCCATTCAAGCACTGCTCTCACCTTTTCAGGGTCCATACGGAAACCGGAGGCTGACACCAAGAAACCCAAAAACTGAAGTTCCTGTACAGCAAATACACACTTTTCCAGTTTGGCGTATAGTTTATTGTCTCGCAAGATCTGCAACACCTGTCTCACATGCTCCTGGTGAGACACAAGATCTGGCGAGTAAATTAAAATGTCATCCAAATATACGACCACAAACAGCCCCACAAGGTGACGAAAAATGTCATTAACAAAATGTTGGAATACTGCTGGTGCAGTAGTCAGACCAAAAGGCATGACAAGGTTCTCATAATGTCCCTCCGGCGTGTTAAACGCCGTTTTCCACTCATCCCCCTCTTTTATCCTAATCAAATTATACGCCCCCCTGAGATCCAATTTAGAGAACCATTTGGCGCCAACAATTTGATTGAAGAGATCAGGAATAAGAGGGAGAGGATACGGATCTCGAACAGTAATCCGATTAAGTTCGCGGAAATCCAAGCAAGGGCGTAGGCCTCCATCTTTTTTCTTCACAAAGAAGAACCCCGCGGCCACTGGGGAAGATGAAGGTCTAATATGCCCTTTGGCCAGACTTTCCGAAATATAGTCTTTCATAGCCTGCCTCTCAGGACCAGAAAGGTTATATAACCTAGCTTTAGGTAACTTAGCATCAGGAAGTAAATTAATAGAGCAGTCATACACGCGATGAGGAGGCAACTCCTGACACCCCTCCTCAGAGAACACATCCCCAAAGTCCTCCAAAAAAGGAGGCAATGTACTAGGCACAACCGCACTGATGACTGTGTTCATGCAGTTACTTTTGCAAAACTCACCCCATTGGCTTATCTCTCTGGACTGCCAATTAATCACAGGGTTATGTTTAACCAACCAAGGAAGTCCCAACACAATGGGAGTAGGTAGACCCTCCAACACATAACAAGATAATTGTTCCCTATGTATCGCCCCTACCCGAATATCAATGTTATGGACCTCATGAACAAAGCTACCTTGGCCGAGAGGCCTGGCGTCAATGGAGAATATAGGGATCGGTTTGGCCAATACACTCAGAGGCATACCTTGAGCCTGAGCAAACTGAGCGTCAACCAGATTAGCCCCGGACCCACTATCAAGAAGAACAGAAAATCTCTCCACTCTCGTACCAACCACCATCTCCACTGGTACAAGGAACTGAGAAGAACTAGCGGACGAAATACATACTCCCAGGTTGTCGTCCACCACACAACCTGGGATTAACAGTTTTCCGGCAACTTTTTGCTCAACAAGGCACGGGATGGACATCCCCCAACAAAATGTCCCTCTTTCCCGCAGAAGAAACACCTTCTAGTCCTGCTGCGTACCACCAATCCCCTCCTACGAAATGATGTCCCTCCCAACTGCATAGGCTCCTCTGAACAGACAAGGGGAACCTCAACATAAGGGACTTTTGTAGTAGGTGGAGCAACTACCGGGGGCGGAGTTACCTCACCCCTCTCCCAAAGCCGTCTATCAGTACGGATAGCTAGGGCTATAGCAGCCTCCAGTGATGGAGGAGAATCATACTGAGCCAAAACGTCCTTTAATTTGTCAGAAAGCCCATGACAAAACTGACTCCTAAGAGCTGGGTCATTCCACTGAGTATCTGTGGCCCATCTACGGAACTCAGAAGCAAATTCCTCCGCCGGACGATCTCCCTGCTGTATCTTACGTAATTTTGTCTCAGCAAGAGAGACCCGATCTGGGTCATCATATACCAAACCCAGGGCAGTAAAAAATCGATCTACAGACTGTAGAGCCGGGGATCCCGGAGGAAGGGAGAATGCCCAGGATTGAGGGTCCCCTTGTAGGAGCGAGATAACAATTCCCACTCTCTGCTCTTAACTCCCTGATGATCGAGGCCGAAGCCGAAAATACAATTTACATGCTTCCCGGAATGTGAAAAATTTGTCTCGCCCACCAGTGAACCTGTCCGGGAGAGCTACTTTAGGTTCAAATCTGGTTTGCTCCAGGGGAGACAAAACTTTGGACTTAATGTCCGTCAGCTCCATGGATAATCCCTGCAACTGCAGAGCCAGCTGGGCTACTGGATCCATGGCAACTGGGGATAATTTTATGGGCCAGTGAAAATGTCACGCTGTCTAATGATATGTGTACGATGTCAGTAAACTATTCTTACAGAAACAACACTCTATACAACATATAGTTTAGCAACATCAGCATGTAAATATAGAATAGATTTACCTGACACGATATCCGTTGAACTCAGGGTTAATCTTGAGGACTTGATACGCTGTCACAGGAAAGAGGAGGACCGGGGTCTAACCTGACCCTAAAACTGGGGTCCTAACTAATCCCTCACCTTGGAGGTACTGATAATGGTTCAGAGGTCCAAGTCTCCAGCCTAACCTAGTCTCCTATCAGTCCCTGAACCCTGTAATCAGTCCTAAGAAGGACCCTGACTACCACCAAAGGGATATGGGCTGATCTCTGCTAAATACACAGATTAGACATATAGGACAGACTGGAGAAAACACAGACTCGCATACACACTCAAACACAGAAGGAACATAAATGGTCTGGGATATAAAACTCTGAGCAAGTTGAGCTTAAAACAACTAAGGAGCTCTTTAACTTAAGTCTATACAGATTCAATCCTATCTGTGGTCTGCATGAAGAATTTCACTGGCAACTCCCAAAACAGACAACCATGGATTTAAAGGAAACCAATCAACAAATAATCAATTGCAGCCGGGAGAAACTGAACCCAGTCCCAGAACCGAGCACAGACAGAATTAACTCCCTCACTGCCAAACACAAAGAAACAGCAACTCAGCTGTGAGAAGTCAGAATGTGCAACCGCGACGATCTTCGTGGCGATGCACACATGACAATCCCGCTCCACTTACTTCAACCACCGCTGCGTGTACTCTGCTGAGTGTCTGTCACTGGCTCATCCTTGTCATTTTTCTAAAATTGGTGCTGCTTTATTCTATTTTCAATTTACTAAAATCTATTAGTGTGACGCTCTTCCATCAAAATACAATACATTGCTTGCAAACATAATAGAAGTCCACAAAAAGGCCTTTCACAGCAAGTGAACAGTTGTGTTCAGTGTTCACTCTAGTCTGAGGTTGAAATTTTTGCTAGGAGTGTAGATCCCGCTCCACTTACTTCAACCACCGCTGCGTGTACTCTGCTGAGTGTCTGTCACTGGCTCATCCTTGTCATTTTTCTAAAATTGGTGCTGCTTTATTCTATTTTCAATTTACTAAAATCTATTAGTGTGACGCTCTTCCATCAAAATACAATACATTGCTTGCAAACATAATAGAAGTCCACAAAAAGGCCTTTCACAGCAAGTGAACAGTTGTGTGAAGTGTTCACTCTAGTCTGAGGTTTTCAGGTATTATTATATTTATTTGTATGCTTTTATTTAAAAGCCAAGAACAATGAAGGCAAACATTCGCACTGCAGCTGTTGTCAAAGTACAACCCACATTATGCACTTCCAACATTGCAGCTTTTGAGGCATGATGTGAGTTTGATTTGCCTAAGTTATGGAGTGACAAAATGGCTCAGGGAACAAAACATAGAGATTTTGGGTCCATGGGCTGGAAACTCCCCAGATCTTAATTCCATTGAGAACTTGTGGTCAATCATCAAGAGACGGGTGGACAAACAAAAACTTAAAAATTCTGACAAAATGAAAGCATTGATTGTGCAAGAATGGACTGCTATCAGCCAGGATTTGGTCCAGAAGTTGATTGACAGCATGCCAGGGAGAATTGCAGAGGTCCTGAAGAAGAAGGGTCAACACTGCAAAATTAGACTTGCTGCATTAACTCATTCTAACTGTCAATATAAGCTTTTGTTACTCATATGTTTGCAATTATATTTCTGTCTGTGATAAAAATATTTGTCAAACACCCATAAAAACCAGAGGGCAGCAGATCATGTGAAAATATCATATTTGTGTCATTATCAAAACTTTTGGCCATGACTGTACAGTTCAGGTGGTACAAAGATGAACATAACAGGATACATGTATAACGTTGCCAACCAGTTATTTAATCGGAAACAGGACAGGCAAATTCATGCGTGATCCATGCCTTGTTCATTTTCAGAAAAGTAAGCCGGTCTACATTATCGGAGGATAGTCGCATGCGACGGTCTGTTAGTACACCACCTGCAGCACTAAAGACGCGCTCCGATAATACACTGCCAGCAGGGCAAGCCAGCACCTCCAATGCATACTGGCTAAGCTCTGGCCATGTATCCAGCTTAGAGACTCAAAACTTGAATGGGGAAGAGCCATCTGGGAGTACACTGAGTGGGCAAGACATGTCGTCTGTCACCATCTTACGGAAACGTTGCCTCCTGCTGACTGGAGACGTCTCGGATGGTGTAGACATTGGTGGCGCTGCCACAAAACTTCACCACATTTGGAACATACTGGTCTTGCCCTGTGCAGAGGCGCTGCTTGTGCTCCCTCTTGTTGCAGAGCTGTCTCCACTGCCTCGACGCACAGAGCTGCTTTGTAAAGCAGTAGCAGCAGCAGTGCTCTCGGCTGGAATGGAGAACATTATGGATTCCGACAAGCTTACAACCTGCAATGATCCTCAGTGTACTCAACCATCGTACGACCAGCTCTACCCTTTCCTATTGCATTCTCACCCATCCCTTCAGACTGTGAGCCCTCGCGGGCAGGGTCCTCTCTCCTTCTGTACTTGTGTGTCCCTTGTCCAGCACATCTTTATTGTACCTGTCTATATTTTTCCCTTGTCATATGTAAAGCGCCATGGAATAAATGGCGCTATATAAATGTATAAAAATAATAATAATTGCAGCAGTGTGTCTTGTTACTCCCGCATTTTACGCTCCCGGTTCAACGGTCTGATGAGGCTTTGAAAGTTGTCCCGGTAGCGAGGGTCTAGGAGGGTGTACACCCAATAATCAGACGTGGTGTGAATGTGTTCGATGCGGCGGTCGTTTCTCAGGCACTGCAGCATGAAATCAACCATGTGCTGCAGACTCCCAACTGGCCAAGAAACGCAGTCCCCTGCAAGAGGCGTCATCTCTGCCTGCTCTGCATCACCCCACCCTCGCTCTACATACTGACTAGAGCGTTGTGTACCTCCCTCTGGAGCGATGTCTTCCTCCTCCATTGACTCCTCCTCATCCTCCTCACAAAGTCCTTCAAATACATAAAAATTTACAAAATTTAAAACTCATAAAATTTAAAAACATTGTATCATAATTCTGTAACATCACTTTATGGAAACACAATAGCATTACAAAAGGATAGACAAAAACTGTACATTATGTGCTTTGTAAATACATTAAAAGTTTGGAATGGTTATCAAAATATAGACAGCGACTCTGGAGGTTCAATTGTTGATACAGCATGGTACTTTGAAAGTCCTCCAGCCCTTTGTGAGGAACCACGTTGCGCTGACTGTCCAGAAGGTGATGGAATTTGTGACTCCTCATCCTCCACCTCTTCCAAAACCTCATGCCTTAGTGCTTGCAGTGTTTTTTGAAGCAGGCAGATAAGGGGGACAGTCAGGCTGACTAGTGCATCATCTGCACTCGCCATCCGCGTTGACTCATCAAACGCACGCAAAATATGGCAGATGTCCTTCATAGAGTCCTTCGCCACTCATTACACTGGCTGCCCATTCATTATAGGATCCAATTCTAATTACTGGTTCTCACCAACAAAGCTCTCCACAGTGCAGCACCCCCCTACATCTCCTCCCTCATTTATATTTATCGGCCTAACCAACTGCTGCACTCTGCAAACGACCTTCGACTAACCTCTGCACTAATCCGTACCTCCCACTCCCGACTCCAAGACTTCTCCCGCACTGCGCCAATCCTCTGGAATGCTGTACTCCAAGAAATTAGGACTATCCGCAATTTGGATGGTTTCAGGCGCTCCCTCAAAACACATTTGTTCAGAGCGGCCTATCACATTCACTAATCAAAGTCATTCTATGTATTCTGTGTAAGTGAGTATGTGTGTGTGTGTCTCTAGCCCATTCACTATCTCCATCCCTCACTCCCTTAAGATGGCTGGACCATCATTGTAAATGCACCATTGTATATAAACACCTATACTTTGTATCTCCCCCACCTCATTGTACATTGTAAGCTGTCACGAGCAGGGGCGACTTATTTTCCTTTAATTATTGTATTGTTAACGTTGTTACTTATGACTTGTGTTTTGAAACTGTTAAACTGTAAAGCACTGCGGAATATTATGGCGCTATATAAATAAAGATTATTATTATTATTCTTATTATAGAGGCCCACTCAGTAGTGGTGAAGTGTGAACGGCGCAAATTGCTAGTTGATTGCACCTGATGCAGCTGATACTCCATTACTGTTGGCTGCTGCTCACACAACCGCTCCAACATATGTAACGAGGAATTCCACCTGGTGGGTACGTCACATATGATGCGATGTTCATGAAGGCGAAATCTGCGTTGCAGAGCTGCAATCAGCGATCTGGCCATGCTGGAACGTCGCAAGTGAGCGCACTCTAGGCGGACCTTGTGCAGCAGTGCATCAAGATCCGGATTGTCCCTCAAAAAACTCTGCACGACCAAGTTGAGCACATATGACAGACATGGTATGTGAGTGAGGTTGCCAAGGCCCAGAGCTGCCACCAGATTTCGGCCATTGTCACACACTACCAAGCCTGCCTGTAGATTCGCTTCCAAAAACCACACGTCGCTCTCCTGCTTTATGGCATTACAGAGCTCCTACGCTGTGTGGCTAAGATTCCCCATGGAAATTAATTTCAGGACGGCCTGTTGACATTTGGACACGGCTGTGCTCATATCAGTCGCAACAGGTAAACGTTCACGGGTCCATGTGGAGGTAGACCGTGACGGCTCCTGCAGCGATGATTCTGAGGAACTGGAGTAGGAGGAGGAGTCAATGTGTACAGACTTGATTCCTGCAATCCTTGGAGTTGGCAGAACACGTACAGCGCCACTCGCAAGATCAGTACCCGGCTACACAACATTGACCCAATGGGCAGTGAGGGAAAGGTATTGTCCCTGGCCATGGGTGTTAGAACCCTCTTGTTAGGTTTTGTTTCAGTTTGCTGGTCACATGACCTTTTTTCCCTATTTAGTCTGGCTCCGCCGTTCTGGCTTTGCTTGTCTTCATTGTATTATCTACTGTTAAGCTAGCCGGGTGCTTAGGTGCCTTAATCAGTCAGTTTTGCTTGATGTTAGGATCGCAAAGTATTTTTTTTTCTGTTTAATTATCCATGCTACAATTTATGTTAGGAGGTGTCCAAATTTTCTCCCAGTCCCTAGATCTTGTAGGGATTCCTCCCTCGCAACTATAGGTCTTCGTTCACACTAGATGAGGACTTTAGCGGGTCTGGTCACAGGATCAGGTTCCCCGTTACATCGTAGGGATTCAGCTTAGTTGTATTGTAGGGACAGAATTCCCTTCTTTCCTTACTGGTTGTAGCAGATCCTAACAATGGGTACTGGTCCACGCATCGGTGGTCAGGTGGACCTTGCTACTGAGGGCGTTTAGTAGCGCATGTTTAATTTTTCCCTCAACATGCTTTTGCAGACCAGGGACGGCTTGCCTGCTGAAATGAAATCGGCTTGGCACATTGTATTGTGGGACTGACAATGATATTCAGTTACGGAAACTGTCTGTCTCCACCAGCCTGAATGACAGCATTTCAAGGGACAGGAGTTTTGCAATGCCAGCATTCAGAGCCTGTGCTCTTGCATGGTTTGCGGAGTATGGCCGTCTTTTATCCCATGCCTGTGCTACCGATGACTGTTTTGTGGCCTGGGAGTGTGAGGATGACAGGGAACTTGCTGCTGTGTGTGGAATAACACTTTGTCTCTGGACAACAGTGACCGAGGTTCTTCCATGGCGATCCTGTGAGGAAGCAGAACCAGCTGTGTGTGAGCTCGATGAAGAGGTTTCAACACAACCTGAAGATGTAGGTGCTGCTGTAGGTTGGCCTACATCTCCAGTGTGTCTTTGTAACTCAACTACGTGCTCTGTCCGCACATGTTTCCACATATTTGTGGTATTGAGGTGACTGACACTTTTAGCTATTTTAATTTTTGATTAGACAGCTTTCATTTGACATAGCAAATATCATGTGCAAGTGTGTGAAAAAAGGACCATGCAGTGCAAGTCCTGGGAGCGCACGTTTTGACTTTTGGAAGACAACTGCTCCGAACAGGTGACAAACTGGAGGCTACAGGCAACCGAGTCTGCAGCCTAACTCTCCCTCCTGTTTGTACCGTTGGGGCCATGTCTTCCTCTATCTTCCTTCTATCACTAACCACTTCTCTAGGCCTCTCCCAGCTTTCAACCAAAGTACTGGTTCTCAGCCACAAAGCTATCCACAGTGCAGCACCCCTCCTACATCTCCTCCCTTATTTCTATCTATCGGCCTAACCGACTGCTGCGCTCTGCAAACGACTTTCGACTAACCTCTGCACTAATACGTACCTCCCACTCCCCACTCCAAGACTTCTCCCGCGCTACGCCAATCCTCTGGAATGCTGTACCCCAACAAATTAGGACTATCCACAATTTGCATGGTTTCAGGCGCTCCCTCAAAACACATTTGTTCAGAGCGGCCTATCACATTCACTAATCAAAGTCATTCTATGTATTCTGTGTAAGTGTGTATGTGTGTGTGTGTCTCTAGCCCATTCACTGTCTCCATCCCTCACTCCCTTAAGATGGCTGGACCATCATTGTAAATGCACCATTGTATATAAACACCTATACTTTGTATCTCCCCCACCTCATTGTACATTGTAAGCTGTCACGAGCAGGGGCGACTTATTTAGCTTAAATTATTGTATTGTTAACGTTGTTACTTATGACTTGTGTACTTAAACTGCAAAACTGTAAAGCGATGCGTAATATGATGGCGCTATATAAATTAATATTATTATTATTAGGATTCCTCTGAGCTGCTCCCACCACCTTCCTGTTCCTCACGCCATGTTGGGTCTTGGACCTCATCATCTCCACTACCCTCTTCCAACACCTGCTGCTGTTGGGTGGTCTGGCCAGCACCATGCTCAACAGAAACTGGCACCTGAGTCTCATCATCATCAGATGCGTTCTGCGGTGTGCTGACCATCGGCACTGTCTCACCCGCCTCTTCAGATTCAGAGAGACACAGCTGTTGCGCATCACTGCATACTCCCTCTTCTTCACATTACAGAATGCTGCTTGGCTGGGCCCCTGTTTGCAAGCCAATAGATTCTGAGAACAGAAGCAGACACTCAGCTGGCTCCTGTACAGAACTCGCTGACTGCCTGGGCAATTTGCCAGGCGGTGAAGAGACAGATGGTTGCTCAACAGTGCTGTGGTCCTGAGAGGAGGTGGAAGCAATAGAAGTCGATGCATTGGCTGCCATCCAACCAACAACGGCTTCAATTTGTTCTTCCCGCAGCAGGGGGGTACTCCGAGCTCCTACAAAAGTGCGCATAAAGGAACGCTCACGGGGAAAACTGGTGGATGCTGTGTCACTGGGTGCGGCAGCAGCCACAGAATCCCCACGTCCTCTCCCGGAAGAAACTCCACGTCCACGACCACGTGCCTTACTCCCTGCCTTCTTCATCTTGGTAGATTGTTAAAGAAAGTCTGAAAAGTTATAAGGCCTAAGTGTGGTTATTCCGCAGAGGCTGCAGTGAACACTGCACACAACTGTTCACCACCCAACGCGTCTCAGCAGGAAGGCAGTCTGTGCGTCAAAACAAAGGCGCAAGCATACATCCACGTACCCTGTTTATAAAGCTATATAAATAAAATTATGTAGTAGTGACGCACACTTTATTGAGGTACAGTATTACATCGCCATTCACCATCTGTGGCTATGCAGTCTCATCTATATATACCTTATCTATCCGTTGTCATGCTTGCAAGTCAACAGTCAGGCATAAATAGCAATTTTCACTATGCACTATGCACTTTTTAAAGGTTATGTTTGTTAATAAAAATGATTATTGCCACATATTATGAGTATTACATGATGGAAATTGTATCATTTTGTATAAACTGTTTAGTGACATTATTCAGCAAATGTAACATTTTAGTAATGTCACCGATAACTTGTAATGCTGATGATGTTTTGAAGTCAGACATTCATTGTCTATACAATAAAAATGGTGTACATACTGTTACTTATCCATCATTAATGGATTCAGATATGTACTTGTATGCTTTTATGTACAACCGTATAGCAGATTCCTTAACTAATTTATTTTGTGGTTTGCATTGCTGTTCAACATGTTAATGTATGTGTTTATGTTTGTCAATTCTTTATTTATCTCGATATTAGTTTAAATGAAATCATCATGTTATGGTAGTAAAGGTTATCTTTCTCTTGTTTGAAGTATAGACATTTAAAATTAACAGTTAACAAGGAAATTACTTGATCTAGTATTTAAACATCCTCCTTGACCCTGGGCTCCAACACCGCCAGTTGTTGCCTGTAAGTGCTGTTAGCACAGTCAACACTTGCTCCTGTGTTACTGGGGTTCAGTAATGTCAGCTGTTCCCCTGCTGTGTTAACGGCAAAAAGTCCTGCTGCCTCCAACCGATTCTCTTCTCATCCCTGGGCTCCAACACCGACAGTTGTTGCTCGGAAGTGTCATTGGCACGGGTACTCACTCCTACCCAGACTGGTTACAGCACGCCATCTGTTTCCTGTCAGTGTAAACGTCACTTAGCCTCCAATAAGTTGTCCTGTCATGTTGCGGTCGGGTTAGCCGACTCTATGGTGCCTTGAGTTTAGGTGCTTCCTATGTGTGCTGCGGGATATGCAAATAAAGGCTGTTTCCGTTGTGACAATAGGACAATCACTCACTGTAGTACTGTGTGATTCGCGGCCTGTCAACTTAAATTTACATAGGTACCTTCTGCTGGTTCTCCGCAGTGCCTTTGGCCTAGGTGCCTCCATCTCGGTATCCAAGTTCCAGCAACGTCTGCTGGTCCTTGGTAGTGCTTTGAAGCACAGGTACCTCCTGCTTAGTAACCGTGTCCCAGTAACGTCAGCTGGTCCTCGGTTGTGCCATTGGCTCTTTTCCTTCTGCTGCCCCTCCGGGTTCCAGCACAGTCAGCTGGTCCTCGTTACTTGCATTGGCTCTTGTACCTTCTGCTACATTTACAAATTGAAGATTTTTTAAATTTTTTTTGGGTAATCACTCTGGATCTCCAACAATGAAGACGACGACCCTGATGACCACCCCGAAGAAGATGACGACCACAAGGACGACGAGCATCAAGCCAACCAGCCTAAACACCATCACAAAGAAGAAATAAAAGATTACCCAACAGGACTGAGAAGGTTAAGACAAACTACAAGATACAGAACAAGAGACTTAAGAACAATAAGCAGAAGATCAAAAAGCAGAAGAACATGAAGTATAAGACCAAAATGAAGAGCAAAATATATGCTCTAAATTATAAGCAGAAAAAGACTAAGCAGTGTATGGGGGTGAGTCCGTTCCTCCTCGTGGTCCCGAGGAGTCCCGAGGAGATAATTTGCATATTCCCAGTGCCTTCTGGGATAAGTGAAGAGTCTCCGCGACCTCAAGGAACACTGGATTTTGGCTGTTGCAGCTGAAAGGAGGACATCAGTAAACCAGGGGAGGAATCCCGAGGAGATAATTTGCATATTCCCAGTGCCTTCTGGATAAGTGAAGAGTCTCCGCGAGCTCAAGGAACACTGGATTTTGGCTGTTGCAGCTGAAAGGAGCACATCAGTAAACCAAGGGAGGAGTCCCGAGGAGATAATTTGCATATTCCCAGTGCCTTCTGGGATAAGTGAAGAGTCTCCGCGAGCTCAAGGAACACTGGATTTTGGCTGTTGCAGCTGAAAGGAGGACATCAGTAAACCAGGGGAGGAATCCTGAGGAGATAATTTGCATATTCCCAGTGCCTTCTGGGATAAGTGAAGAGTCTCCGCGAGCTCAAGGAACACTGGATTTTGGCTGTTGCAGCTGAAAGGAGCACATCAGTAAACCAAGGGAGGAGTCCCGAGGAGATAATTTGCATATTCCCAGTGCCTTCTGGGATAAGTGAAGAGTCTCCGCGAGCTCAAGGAACACTGGATTTTGGCTGTTGCAGCTGAAAGGAGCACATCAGTAAACCAGGGGAGGAGTCCTGAGGAGATAATTTGCATATTCCCAGTGCCTTCTGGGATAAGTGAAGAGTCTCCGCAAGCTCAAGGAACACTGGATTTTGGCTGTTGCAGCTGAAAGGAGCACATCAGTAAACCAGGGGAGGAGTCCTGAGGAGATAATTTGCATATTCCCAGTGCCTTCTGGGATAAGTGAAGAGTCTCCGCGAGCTCAAGGAACACTGGATTTTGGCTGTTGCAGCTGAAAGGAGCACATCAGTAAACCAGGGGAGGAGTCCTGAGGAGATAATTTGCATATTCCCAGTGCCTTCTGGGATAAGTGAAGAGTCTCCGCGACCTCAAGGAACACTGGATTTTGGCTGTTGCAGCTGAAAGGAGGACATCAGTAAACCAGGGGAGGAATCCCGAGGAGATAATTTGCATATTCCCAGTGCCTTCTGGGATAAGTGAAGAGTCTCCGCGAGCTCAAGGAACACTGGATTTTGGCTGTTGCAGCTGAAAGGAGCACATCAGTAAACCAGGGGAGGAGTCCTGAGGAGATAATTTGCATATTCCCAGTGCCTTCTGGGATAAGTGAAGAGTCTCCGCAAGCTCAAGGAACACTGGATTTTGGCTGTTGCAGCTGAAAGGAGCACATCAGTAAACCAGGGGAGGAGTCCTGAGGAGATAATTTGCATATTCCCAGTGCCTTCTGGGATAAGTTGAAGAGTCTCCGCGAGCTCAAGGAACACTGGATTTTGGCTGTTGCAGCTGAAAGGAGCACATCAGTAAACCAGGGGAGGAGTCCTGAGGAGATAATTTGCATATTCCCAGTGCCTTCTGGATAAGTGAAGAGTCTCCGCGACCTCAAGGAACACTGGATTTTGGCTGTTGCAGCTGAAAGGAGGACATCAGTAAACCAGGGGAGGAATCCCGAGGAGATAATTTGCATATTCCCAGTGTCTTCTGGGATAAGTGAAGAGTCTCCGCGACCTCAAGGAACACTGGATTTTGGCTGTTGCAGCTGAAAGGAGGACATCAGTAAACCAGGGGAGGAATCCCGAGGAGATAATTTGCATATTCCCAGTGCCTTCTGGGATAAGTGAAGAGTCTCCGCGAGCTCAAGGAACACTGGATTTTGGCTGTTGCAGCTGAAAGGAGCACATCAGTAAACCAAGGGAGGAGTCCCGAGGAGATAATTTGCATATTCCCAGTGCCTTCTGGGATAAGTGAAGAGTCTCCGCGAGCTCAAGGAACACTGGATTTTGGCTGTTGCAGCTGAAAGGAGGACATCAGTAAACCAGGGGAGGAATCCCGAGGAGATAATTTGCATATTCCCAGTGCCTTCTGGGATAAGTGAAGAGTCTCCGCGAGCTCAAGGAACACTGGATTTTGCTGTGCGTGAAAGAGCCATCAGTAAACCAAGGGAGGAGTCCCGAGGAGATAATTTGCATGTTCCCAGTGCCTTCTGGGATAAGTGAAGAGTCTCCGCGAGCTCAAGGAACACTGGATTTTGGCTGTTGCAGCTGAAAGGAGCACATCAGTAAACCAGGGGAGGAGTCCTGAGGAGATAATTTGCATATTCCCAGTGCCTTCTGGGATAAGTGAAGAGTCTCCGCGAGCTCAAGGAACACTGGATTTTGGCTGTTGCAGCTGAAAGGAGCACATCAGTAAACCAGGGGAGGAGTCCTGAGGAGATAATTTGCATATTCCCAGTGCCTTCTGGGATAAGTGAAGAGTCTCCGCGAGCTCAAGGAACACTGGATTTTGGCTGTTGCAGCTGAAAGGAGGACATCAGTAAACCGCGCGCCGCTAGGCGCGCGAGTTTTGGCTTATATTTCACCGCTTGATTATCTCTTGAACAATAAGAACATGGAAGAGGCCAGGAGCCATGTGGTGAGCTGCATTTCTTGCTACATGTTAATAGACTTACCAGTGGAAAAGCCAAATTTCACATGCCACAAATGCAAGCTTGTGTTCCTGTTGGAGGAAAAGTTGCAAAATCTGGAAGAGAGGTTATCTACATTGAAGACCATTAAGGAAGGTGAAGAGTTCTTAGACAGAGCAGAATTATCTCTTCATGGTACAGAAAGAGAAGAAATTCGAAGTGCAACTGAAGAAACAGAGGAATGGAAGCATGTGACCCAGAGAAGCAGGAGGATCAGGAGGCAGTCAGCACCAATTCTGCTCAGAAACCAGTACCAGGCTCTTACACAGGAGAACGATGAAGAAATACATCAGGATAAGACTTTGCCCACAAAGAGTAACCTTGTACGCCCTCAGAGTCCTCCTGAATGGAGAAAGAAAAATGTTGTGAAGAAGAAACGGAGAGTTGTTGTCATGGGGGATTCCCTGTTGAGAGGAACAGAGGCTGCTCTCTGCAGACCAGATATAACCTCAAGAGAAATGTGCTGTCTTCCAGGTGCAAAAATTAAAGATGTGTCTGACAGGATATCAGGACTCTTCAGACCTAAAGATGACTACCCATTCCTGCTAATACATGTGGGGACAAATGACACCACAAGAAGTGACCTGGAAACCATCTGCAGTGACTTTGAAAACTTAGGTAAGAAAGTGAAAGAACTGGGAGCGCAGGTGGTCTTCTCCTCCATCCTTCCAGTGGATGGCCATGGAACAAGGAGGTGGAATAAGATTCTGCAGGTGAACAACTGGCTACGTCGATGGTGCCGTCAGCAAGGATTTGGATTTCTGGATCACGGAGTGAATTACCTGTACGATGGACTACTTGCTAGAGATGGGGTGCACCTTACGAAGACTGGAAAACATGTATTTGGAAGTCGCCTTGCTACACTCATCAGGAGAGCTTTAAACTAGAACAATGTGGGAAGGGAAGCAAAACGCCAGCAAAAGCCATACACCTGACAAATGCTATTGAGAACTCTGCTATTAGAAGTGAAGGGGAAGAACAAAGACAAAAAAATCTACATAATAAAAATATTGAAGAAAGAGAAACCAATCACAAACTAAAGTGTTTCTATACGAATGCACAAAGCATGGGCAACAAACAAGGAGAACTGGAGCTACTAACGCAGGAGAAGAAATATGATGTCATTGGAATCACTGAGACTTGGTGGGACGATACACATGATTGGAATACAAGGCTAGAAGGTTACAACTTATTTGCAAGAAACAGACTTGATAAACGAGGAGGAGGTGTTGCATTGTATGTTAGAAAAGCGTATATCTGCACAGAGATTGAAGCTTCAGAGACTGGGAGTTCTGTGGAAACTGGGTAAGAATACAAGGACAGAACAATGGAAAGGACACCATTGTAGGCATTTACTACAGGCCGCCTGTGCAAGCTGAAGATATGGATGAACTCTTTATGCATCAAATGGCCAAGTTCTCCAAAAAATATGACATAGTGGTCATGGGAGATTTCAACTATCCAGACATTTGTTGGGAATCTCTCTCAGGCAAAACTAACAGGTCCAGGAAATTCTTATCCTCTCTTGCTGACAACTTTATCTTCCAAAAGGTAATGGAGAAAACAAGGGGATCTGCTACCTTGGATCTAATCCTCATAAACAGGGAGTAAATGGTGGAGGAGGTAAGAGTGGCTGGGACCCTAGGAGGTAGTGACCATGCTATTTTAGAATTTTGGATAACAAGAGGAGGAAGACCTGTGAAGACTCAGACGTCAAGGTTAGATTTCAGAAAGGCAGATTTTAAGGAACTCAGAAAGAGAATTGGAGGGATCCAATGGCTGGATATCCTTAAGGACAAAAATGTCCAGGAAGGATGGAAAATCTTGAAAAATGAGATTCTCAAAGCACAGTAGTTAACAATTACGAAAAGAGGGAAGAATGGGAAGCATTTAAGGAAACCAGGATGGATGAACATAGAACTTAAACACATGCTAAAAAGGAAGAAAGAAATGTTTATCAAATGGAAAGAGGGAGGCATATCTAAAGAAGAATATAATGCCGTCTGCAGAACCTGCAGGGCACAAATCAGATTATCTAAAGCTGACAATGAATTAAGGCTTGCAAGTGACATCAAAAGCAACAAAAAAGGATTTTGGGGATACGTCAAAAGTAAAAGAGAAGTCAAAGATGCTATAGGATTTTTACAGGATGAAAATGATGAAATGGTAAGTCAGGATGTTGAGAAGGCTGAACTTTTAAATTCCTATTTTGCATCTGTTTTCTCTCAGAAAGGAAATGTAACATCAACTGATCTTCACTGTCCTATTAAAGGAATAGAAGAATCCAGGATATCTATAAACAGAAAGACAGTGAGGAAACACTTAGCTAACCTAAATGAATTCAAGTCTCCAGGTCCAGATGAATTACACCCCAGGGTACTGAAGGAGATAGCAGAAGAAATTCTTGAACCACTGTCCATAATCTTTGAAAATTCTTGGAGAACAGGAGAAGTCCCAGAAGACTGGAGAAGAGCAAATGTTGTTCCTATCTTCAAAAAGGGGAAGAAGGTGGACCCAGGGAACTACAGGCCGGTGAGTCTGACTTCTATACCAGGAAAGATCTTTGAACAAATTATTAAAGAACATGTATGCAAGTACCTGGATAAGAATGAAGTGATTAAACAGAGTCAGCATGGGTTTGTAACTAATAAGTCATGTCAAACTAACTTAATTTCCTTCTATGACAGAATCACTGACTGGGTGGATCAGGGAAATGCTGTAGATATAGTATATCTTGACTTCAGCAAAGCATTTGACAAAGTATCTCACACAATCCTTATTGAAAAAATGACTAAGTATGGAATGGACAAGGCAACTGTTAGGTGGATTCATAACTGGCTTAGTGATCGGACCCAAAGAGTGGTTGTAAATGGCTGCACATCCAGTTGGAAGAATGTCTCAAGTGGGGTACCACAAGGCTCTGTTTTGGGCCCTGTATTGTTCAACATTTTTATCAATGATTTAGATGAAGGAATTGAGGGTAAACTGATCAAATTTGCTGATGACACAAAGCTAGGAGGGGTAGCTAATACTAGAGAAGAGAGAGAGAGGATTCAAAAAGATATAAATAAACTGGAGCAGTGGGCAGCAACTAACAGAATGGTTTTTAACAGGGAAAAATGCAAAGTACTACATCTGGGCAATAAAAATGAAAAAAGCATATACAAAATGGGAGAAATAGGGCTAAGTAATAGCACATGTGAAAAAGACTTGGGTATACTAATTGATCACAGACTTAACATGAGTCAACAGTGTGATGCAGCAGCAAAAAAGGCAAATGCAATTCTAGGATGTATCAAAAGAAGCATACAGTCTAGATCACGTGAGGTCATTATTGCCCTCTACTCCTCTTTGGTCAGACCTCATCTGGAATACTGTGTCCAGTTTTGGGCACCACATTTTAAAAAGGACATCAACAAACTGGAGCAAGTTCAGAGAAGAGCCACCAGAATGGTGACCGGTCTGCAAACCATGTCCTATGAGGAACGGTTGCAGGATTTGGGAATGTTTAGCTTGCAAAAAAGAAGACTGAGAGGAGACTTAATAGCTGTCTACAAATATCTCAAGGGCTGTCACATTGTAGAAGGATCATCTTTATTCTCATTTGCGCAAGGAAAGACTAGAAGCAATGGGATGAAACTGAATGGGAGGAGACACAATTAGATATTAGAAAAAACTTTTTGACAGTTAGGGTGATCAATGAGTGGAACAGGCTGCCACAAGAGGTGGTGAGTTCTCCTTCAATGGAAGTCTTCAAACAGAGGCTGGATAGACATCTGTCTGGGATGATTTAGAGAATCCTGCTTTGAGCAGGGGTTGGACCAGATGACCCAGGAGGTCCCTTCCAACTCTACCATTCTATGATTCTATGTGGTGCCCCTGGAAAATGCCTGCTGCTGCAGGCTAAACTGAACACGGACAGATACTGTTGTAATTTAAATCTTTTGTGACAGCAAGCACGGAAGGATGAAAAATTCATACTTTGACAGATTACAAGTACAGGAATCTCTGTCACAAATAAGAATATGATGAAGAAGATGAAGTACAATATGAATAAGAATAATAGTTTAATAAGAAGAATATGAGTAATGTTAACAAAAAGATGAATAGCAAGAAGTTTAAGAAGAAGATAAAGAAGGTGAAGATGAAGAATAATTTGATGAAAAAGATTATGCTGCTGAAGATTATGAAGGAGAAAGTGTGTCAAAAGTTAAAAAGGTGAAGAGCATGGAAGTTGTGAAATATACATATTTGCCAAAATAGAAAAAACGTTAACAACATTGTCAATTTCTTCGTCAATCCGAACATCTTTAAAAAAATATATATTTATGCTATTCCATTTGATTGGGTTAAACATCTATGCCTTTAATGTCTCCTCAACCTTCCCCAATACATTCTACATTACTCTTTGTTGTTTTCCTTCATGTACAATTAACCAACAAGGCAAGAATGGGGTTTTTTTAATTCCGATATTTTGTTCCCATAGACTTACATTGGATTTCCGGTATCGGTATCGGGTATCGCCGATATTTTTTGGGTATCGGCGATACCATTCCGATTCCGATACTTTTGGATATCGGAAAGTATCGCTCAACTCTAATGTGGACCCATGAAAGTGACCACATAAGGAGGTAATAGATATATGGTGACCTTCATAGATGACTACTCAAGATAAACAGTCAAGTACTTGATAAAGAACAAAAGTGAAGTTTTTTGTAGAAACAAGAAAACAATTGATTAAAAACAGAAACACATGAGCCATGCACACAGTGAACAAGCTTGTATTGACATTTTTCACACCACCAGAAGACTGAAAATACAAAAAACTCAGTAAAACCAAAAAATACTCTGTTGCAAAAATATAACAGTAACCAGCAAGTGCCGAAAAAAGATGGAAAAACCCAGGGTATTTGGTTAATACGTTTTTTGCAAAAAATGTATATTAAGCTGCTCTACCAAACATCAAGGTATACCCGTATTAGAGCAGTCCCTGACTAATGTATGTAATCCCTATCTGATGTATTTAAAAACCTGGTCATATGTATAATACCTGTATGAGCTGGATTCAGAAAGGTAATGTACAATGTGGGCAAACAGCATAGAACGCTTTTATGTGCACGGCTCACAAAGGAGGGGTGGAAAACTCCCTGGTCTTGTAGAAGCAAGAAAACAATTAATTAAAAACAGAAACACATTAGCCATGCACACAGTGAACAAGCCTGTAAGGAAATTGTTCACACCACCAGAAGACTGAAAACATAAAAGAGCACAGTAAAACAAAAAATACTTTGTTGCAAAAAATAATAGTAAACAGCAAGTGCCAATAAAAAGATGGAAAAACACAGGGTGTTTGGTTAATACGTCCTTTACTGTTATTTTTTTGCAACAAAGTATTTTTTGGTTTTACTGTGCATTTTTGTGTTTAGATGTAAAGAAGGCAGCATTTCTGAATGGAGACTTAACAGAAGACATTTACATGGAACAACCAACAGGATTCAAGGAAAATTTGAAACCAAACATCGTTTGTAAACTACAGAAAAGCATATATATTTTAAAACAAGCCGCTAAAGAGTGGAATGATAAAATGAACTTTCCAAAGAAGCAAAGCAGATCCTTGTCTATATACAAAGAGACTGACAGACAGATGGATATATGTGAACGATATTTTAGTTTGTTTTGAAAAAGAAAGCGGAAATAGTGAAAATTCTGGATCAACACTTCAAGATCAAAGATCTGGGAAATGTGAAACAGTACCTAGGAATACAGATAGAAAGAGAAGAAGACGGGAGTTTCCTTCTTAATCAAAATCACATGATTCAAGACATAATCGAAACATTTGGATTGAAAGATGCAAACTCAGTAAAGTCTCCCATGGAAACCAACAATCTGAAGGAGATAAATAGTGAACAGAATCTGTTACTGAATAATGAACAATACAGAAAGGCAATGGGAAAATTATTATATCTTGCGACTGTTACAAGGCTAGACATTGCAGCAGCAGTGGGAATTTTGAGCAGAAAGGTGTCAAAGCCATACAAAATTGATTGGAATGCAGTGAAGAGAGTAATCCGTTATTTGAAAGGGACTAGCAGTGTTTAACTGAAACTACCTGCAAGTGAGAAATGCATTTTAACTGGATATGTTGATTCAGACTGGGATGGAGATCCAATTGACAGGAAATTGACCACTGGCTATCTTTTCTTGCTCTCAGGCAGACCAATTAGTTGGACTAGTAAGAAACAATCTATAGTAACACTGTCACCGACAGAAGCATAATATGTCACCGCAGCAGATGCCAGTCATGAAGTTCTATGGTTAAGAAAACTGCTAAAGACTTAGGACAACAACAATTGGGACCAACAAAGATGTATGAGGACAATCAATCAATCTTGCTCAGATGGAAAGAGTTAATCCAAGAACTAAACACATTGATGTGAGGTTTCACTTTTTAAGGGATCACCAGGGGCAAGGAATCCTAAATTTAGAGTACTGTCCAACTGAAGATATGACAGCAGATATATTCACAAAGGCACTGAATGCTGAAAGACTTCAGAGACTGATGAAGAAATTATGCTTAACTGAATAAGTCATTACTGTTGAGAAAGGGTGTGGGTAGATATGCAACAGATACAGACTTATTTGTGTGCAGGAGGAGTTTACACCTTTCTGACAGTAGATGGCAATGTTGTTACTGTTATATGCTTAGTTGAATGTAATGCATATACTTGTTATACTTTGGTTTCACTTTGTGATAAAAGGTCCTTCAGACTTCCTGATATGCTGTATTAAGAAGCTGATGAATGTACCTCATGCTTTGTGAAAATAAAAGCTGAATTACCCCATATAATCTACTCTGACAAGTTTCTTTTGCGACCAAACTATGCAACAGATTGTGCATTTGTGATCCCAAAAAAGGCTAAATAACCAAAGACTCATCCATTATAG
This sequence comes from Oophaga sylvatica, assembly GCA_033576555.1. NCBI lineage: Eukaryota > Metazoa > Chordata > Amphibia > Anura > Dendrobatidae > Oophaga > Oophaga sylvatica. The sequence goes on along the minus strand of JARQOD010000001.1, from coordinate 752,783,258 downwards.
ATCAATATCCTAAAAGAACCAATGGACATAGAGTAATAAAAATTAAATGAATTTTATTGATACAAAAAGATTAATAACAACACGGTAGCAGTAAATACCATATAACACATAAGGGAGTCAGCAACATCCAGATGCCATCTCCAAAGAGGGTTGGTAGGTCATATCATGCAGATGAGGTCTATATAATAATATTGCAACAATAATAAAATATATAAACAAAGGATCTCATAATATATAAGGTGCTAAGAGATTAAACCATTTTAAAGTGCCAAACAAGTGCATAAAGAGTGATCAAAAACCAGACCTACCCAATACATATATGGATAAATAGATACACATGGGATCTCACAATATACAGGTCCTTCTCAAAAAATTAGCATATAGTGCTAAATTTCATTATTTTCCATAATGTAATGATTACAATTAAACTTTCATATATTTTAGATTCATTACACACCAACTGAAATTTTTCAGGTCTTTTATTGTTTTAATACTGATGATTTTGGCATACAACTCCTGATAACCCAAAAAACCTGTCTCAAAAAATTAGCATATCAAGAAAAGGTTCTCTAAACGACCTATTACCCTAATCTTCTGAATCAACTAATTAACTCTAAACACATGCAAAAGATTCCTGAGGCTTTTAAAAACTCCCTGCCTGGTTCATTACTCAAAACCCCCATCATGGGTAAGACTAGCGACCTGACTGATGTCAAGAAGGCCATCATTGACACCCTCAAGCAATAGGGTAAGACCCAGAAAGAAATTTCTCAACAAATAGGCTGTTCCCAGAGTGCTGTATCAAGGCACCTCAATGGGAAGTCTGTTGGAAGGAAACAATGTGGCAGAAAACGCTGTACAACGAGAAGAGGTGACCGGACCCTGAGGAAGATTGTGGAGAAGGACCGATTCCAGACCTTGGGGGACCTGAGGAAGCAGTGGACTGAGTCTGGTGTAGAAACATCCAGAGCCACCGTGCACAGGCGTGTGCAGGAAATGGGCTACAGGTGCCGCATTCCCCAGGTAAAGCCACTTTTGAAAAATAAACAGCGGCAGAAGCGCCTGACCTGGGCTACAGAGAAGCAGCACTGGACTGTTGCTAAGTGGTCCCAAGTACTTTTTTCTGATGAAAGCAAATTTTGCATGTCATTCTGAAATCAAGGTGCCAGAGTCTGGAGGAAGACTGGGGAGAAGGAAATGCCAAAATGCCTGAAGTCCAGTGTCAAGTACCCACAGTCAGTGATGGTGTGGGGTGCCATGTCAGCTGCTGGTGTTGGTCCACTGTGTTTCATCAAGGGCAGGGTCAATGCAGCTAGCTATCAGGAGATTTTGGAGCACTTCATGCTTCCATCGGCTGAAATGCTTTATGGAGATGAAGATTTCATTTTTCAGCACGACCTGGCACCTGCTCACAGTGCCAAAACCACTGGTAAATGGTTTACTGACCATGGTATTACTGTGCTCAATTGGCCTGCCAACTCTCCTGACCTGAACCCCATAGAGAATCTGTGGGATATTGTGAAGAGAAAGTTGAGAGACGCAAGACCCAACACTCTGGATGAGCTTAAGGCCGCTATCGAAGCATTCTGGGCCTCCATAACACCTCAGCAGTGTCACAGGCTGATTGCCTCCATGCCACGCCGCATTGAAGCAGTCATTTCTGCAAAAGGATTCAAGACCAAGTATTGAGTGCATAACTGAACTTTATTATTTGATGTTTTTTTTGTTTGTTTTTAAAAAACACTTTTTTTTTATTGGACGGTTGAAATATGCTAATTTTTTGAGACAGGTTTTTTGGGTTATCAGGAGTTGTATGCCAAAATCATCAGTATTAAAACAATAAAAGACCTGACAAATTTGAGTTGGTGTGTAATGAATCTAAAATATATGAAAATTTAATTGTAATCATTACATTATGGAAAATAATGAAATTTAGCACTATATGCTAATTTTTTGAGAAGGACCTGTATAAGGTGAAAAAAAGTTAAACCATTTTAAAGTGCCAGACAAGGGCATGAAGGGTGGTCAAAAACCACACCTACCCAGTCCATATATGGATAAATGGATAAACATGAACACCTAAGGATCCTAATGTATATTAATGAGACTTGCTGGCCTAAATGATGAAAAATTGGCAGCAGTTCAAACGCACACAATGTTGCAGATGTCAAGGCAGAAAAGCAAATGCAGACAGACCAAAATAATAATGTATAAAGACACAAATGTCAATAGTAAAAAAGACGAACCTATTTAGAGTATGGAGGAGAAAACCCAATGCGCATTTTGCACCAATGCTTCATATGTTCATATGCTACATATGTAATGATTATGAACTATTTTTAATCATTTTATACTCCTATACCTGTATTTATATACTCTTGTTGGTAATTAATAAAAATTATTTTTATTGGATTTATGGTCGTTTTGTGCGCTTTGTTGATTTTAGTTTCTAGATATGTGACTATCTTTGGGTTAGCTTGTGATACAGTAGCTCATTTTTGGCCCTCCTTTTTCTAGGACTTCTCGACTTAAACCATTTTCAGCTGCTTAATTACATTAGAAACCTCAACATATGGCACCCCCCCTCCTCCATCAACAAAATTGTGACATTGTTGTGTTATCCATACTGAGCCGTTTAGCCACATCGTGTGCCTCATGAATTAAATAACAGATTTATAATATTTTAAGTATACTATATACCTTGTATGTGGCAAAACAGTCTAAGATTTAGATTTTAATATGCTTTGTGAACAATACAAACATTAACTAACCGAAAAATATGACAAATATCTTTAGACAGGTTTAATAGTTCTGTGTGGTAAGAATAAAATGTAGATTTTTTAAACTGTAGCCATAAATGTTCTTGAAACCCTGACCAAACTCTTCTATATACCTATTCTAAAACCTTAAGAATTGTGTTACAAAACTGTTGCCACGTTGCATTTAGAAAGTATAACGATTACCGGCCGATGGACCATACTAGGTCGAAGGATCAAACATGCAAGCTGGATCATTGCAAAAAAGGAACAGGAGCCTGAAAAGTGGGGGCCATTGGACATGATGGCCAAACACGGCCTGCTGCAGCTGTTATGTGGTTTAGCTGGTTACTTGTAGGCCTAGACTGAAAATTATTGTTTTGGTCAGCAATTTTTGGCTGGTTATTTTACAAATAAATATTGATCAGCTCTGCAATGCCCACTGAGCTCTCCTATACCAGGTATCTCCTGCCCTAAAGGTGGGTGTCCTTGTTCCCCCATCTAATTCTCCTCCCTTTCGACATCTTCAAATATACATATGAATATGTCAACTGGAATATCCTGATCCTGCTCTCTCTGAATTTTGGGTACCTTTCTGGGACATGAAGACCAGAATGGATGGCTATGAAAAAGTAGAGGCAGTAAAAGATGAAGATGTTCATCCTCAAGACCTGGCCTCCCTAAGGGGTGAAGTTTGCCAGGTATTGGCTGGAATGCTGGAAGTGGAATTAGAATGGCCTACTGTACATGTTGTTGCCATTTAGAATTGCTTATCTTTGTTTGCGGTATAGGTAGGAATAGAGCTGGCTGAAGAATACCGTACCACTGCTGGTCTGGGGGCAGACACGCAGGAGGCACACATCCTTGGTACATGCAGGCCAGATGAGATCCACATATTCACAGATCGATTCCTGCGAGATGACGCCTTTAGTTGTGATCTTCTTTGTTAATTTCTCAAAAAGGTGGGGAGTGGGACTACATCAGTGCATCATTGACACCGGGAACATTGGCCCACATGTGTGATTCGTGGTTGCGTATCTTTTTATATTCTTGTGTAACCGAGCCTGTGAGCGTCTGTGTCTGCCTCCTGAAATATCTAGTGAGATTTAGAATATTTTCACTAGACAATATATACCTTTTAGCTGGTCATACAGTTAGCCCTTTGTTGGTCCTCCTTTTGCTATGACTTCTCGACTTTGCTGCTGCTTTACGTACATTATACACCTCAACATATGGCATTATTGCAACCTCCCTATCTGGGCTGCTCCACCCCCCCTCCTCCATCAACCAAATTGTGAGATTCTTGTGTAATCCATACTGAGCCTTTCAGCGAGATTGTCTGCCTCATGAATTGTATAAGGAGATTTAGAATATTTAAACTATACTAAATATGCCTTTTATGAGGCAAAACAGTATGAGATTTAGATTTAAATATGCTTTTTGAACAATACAAAGATTTACCCAACCAAAAATATGAAAACTATCTTAAGAAAGGTTTCATAGGTCTGTGGTAAGAATTTAATTTTTAATTTTGAAAATCTAGCCATAAATGTTCTTTAAAACATGAACAAAGTTTTCTATATACCTAGTCTAAAACCTTAAGAATTGTGTTACAAACCTATTGCCACGTTGCGTTTAAAAAATATAAGGGTTTCTGCCCGATGGACCATAGTAGGTCCATAGTAGGTCCATAGTAGGTCGAAGGATCAAACATGGCAGCTGGATAATTGCCATAAATAACAGGAGTCTGAAAAGTGGGTGCCTTTGGACATGATGGCCAAACATGGCCTGCTGCTGCTGTTATGGTGTTTGGCTGGTTACTTGTAAGCGTAGACTGACAATTATTGTAGTTTTGGTCATCAATTTTATGCAGGTTATAGCACGGATAAACAAGATTTATCAGGTCTGCAATGCCCACTTCTCCCATACCAGGTATATCCTGCCCAAAAGGTGGGTGTCCTTGTTCCCTCCCTTATCCTCCATTTCGACATCTTCAAATATACATATGAATATGTCAACAGGAATATCCTGATCCTGCTCTCTCTGAACTCTCTGAATTTTGGGGACCTTTCTGGGACATGAAGACCAAAATGGATCGGACTCTCTTGCAGAGAACTGAGAAATTGTCCCTCGGGAGGAACACACGGCCGTGACAAATATGTGTGGAATTCCAGGCCTAGGAAGGTCAGATGCTGAGAAGGGGTTAGAGAGTACTTCTCTCGGTTGATGATCCATCCGAGACGCGTCAAGGTGTCCAGAGTGACTTGAAAACTCTGAGCACAGTCTCGGTGGGATGAGCCTTTGATTACCAGGTCGTGCAGGTAAGGGATTATGATAATCCCCCTGGAGCAAACAATGGCCATGACCGCCAGCATTCGTTTCGTGAAGACCCTGGGGGGTAGAGGTCAGACCGAAGGGGAGGGCCGTGAATTAATAGTAATCATCCTGGATCGCAATCAGAAGAAATCGCTGGTGTCGCAGACAAATAGGGATGTGAAGGTACGCATCCTGAAGGTCTAAGTAGCAGAGGAACTCTCCCAGCTACATCGCAGCGATCACTGAGTGTAAGGACTCCATGCTGAAGTGGTGGATCCCAAGGTGACGATTCAGCTTTTTGAGGTCCAGGATTGGGCGTAGAGAACCTTAAATTTTTATGGACTACGAAATGATTTGAGTAGAACCACAAAAAACGTTTTGGAGAAAGAACGTCAACAACTATGGCGGCCAGAAGAGAACAGACAGCCTGGACAAAACCTGGGGTCTGGGACGGCTGCCTCGGAGAGCGAGAAAGAAAAAAGTGCGTTTCTGTGGGGGAAGAAAACTCGATCTTGTAACCGGAGGTAACCATCTCCCTGACCCAGCCATTGCTGACCACTGACAGTCAAGCGTCCCTGAAGAAAAAAAGTCTGCCTCCCACCCTGGAAAGCCTTCCAGGTGGGGGTGACCCATCACTTGGAACGAAACCTGTTCGATCAGGAGACCAAGAGGGCTTAGAGGAACGGCCTATTGGTTTCCAGTGAGGCGAGGCCTTGAAAGAAAGTTTCCTCTGTTCTCCTGAAGCAGAGGGGCGCTCCTGCTATGAAAAGGATTCAGAAGGTGTGAAGGGACGAAAAGACCTAAAGGGCCAAGGGCCCTTCATGTTAAAAGGATGCTTAGGTCTGTATTGAGGGAGAGAGGTGCTCTTGCCTCCCATAGCCTCAGAAATGATCTGGTCCAGCCTAGCCCCAAAGAGCCCGGAGCCCTGGAAGGGTAGGTTGGTGAGAGATGTTTTGGAAATAGTATCCGCGCTACACGCCTTCAACAAAAGGATGCAGCGAATAGCCACGATGTTGCTGCTTGCTGTAGCGTAAAAACTCGCCAAGTCCAAGGAAGCATCCAGAATGTATTTGCAGGCATCACCAATTTTTGCTGCCAACTCACCTAGGTCATGTGGATGAGCTGAAGCCAAATGCCCATGCAAAGCATCTTAGCCCAGGCAGAGATGGCTTTTGCCACCCAGGTGGATGTGAAACTGGGACAAAGGGAAGCGCCAGCTGCCTCAAAGACTGATTTCGCCAGAGACTCGATCTGCCTGTCTGTAGCGTCTTTAACAGACGCGCCATCCGGCAAGGACAGGACCGTCTTGTAAGAAACAGGAGAAACAGGCGGCTCCACCTTAGGGACTGAGGGGCCCAGGGAGCTGTACGAGGAGCCAGACAGAGTTCCCTTTCTAGAACCTCTCACGGTTTTGTCCCTTTGAAGGTCGAGGTCACGTGCATTGTAATCGCCATGGGAGACGTTCTGAGCACTGTTGGCTGTGGAGAGCTGTGGAAGGCGTTGAAGGACCTGGACCAGTGACTGAGATACCTTACTCAGGTCAGCGACCGACTTAAAAATGGCAATGGCCCACTCCGGAGGAGGGGGAATGCTCTCATCCAGGGAGTCTGAGTGCTCCTGTGGGTCAGACATGGTGGGAGGACTGCAGGACGGGCAGAAAGACGACGACTGGGCTGATGTCCACTTTTTATTGCAACGTGCACAGACTTAATGGGTTACATTGGGTTTAGGGTAACAGGCCCCAGCAGAGTTGGACATAGGTAGAGCCTGTTGTGCTATAGCAATATGGAGCCCCAGTGGAAATAGTGTGGAGCGCCAGATAGGCCGTGTGGAATCCCGGTACAGCGAACTGCAGCAGACAAAGTGTATGTTTCATGACCATGTTGTGGACTGATTTCTCTAGGACATCTCACACGCCTGGTAATCAGGAATCTTTAGCAACAGACTGGAGCCAGTAGTTGTAAACTATGGTTACAAAGAACTTTTCGTTATGTTATCGATGTTCTCCCTCAACGGTTATTCCCCTTTGACTACTGGGCCAATTGCGGGACAAGATGACTTTTTTTTAGCAGTACCTTGTTTTTTTTTATCCGTCTTTTTGATTGCGTGTTATTCCACTTTTTGTTCTGGGTATGATGAGAAATCATTGTTATTTTGCCGTGTTTTTTTTTTTTAAGGGTTCACTAAAGGGGTTAACTAGTGGGTAGTGTTGAGCGATACGATACTGCAAATATCGGGTATCGGCCGATATTAGCTGTATCGGGCTTTCGATTCCGAGTACCGATATTTTCGTCATATCGGATACCGGAATCGGATTTGTCACTGTCACTGTGAGTGTCCTTCGGTCGGGTCTGTCAGGAGTCAGCGGCACTTACCTGGCAGAAGATCTCCGGCGGTCACGTCCTGGACTGCTTGATGGCCGCCATTACCTTCTCCCTGGCGGTCACATGCAGTTTTTTCGCGATAACTGCAGTGACTGCAGGGTAATCCCGGCCGTAAAGCAGTCCGATGACGTCACCGCCGGGGAAGCAGGTAATCAGCTGTGGTGCGCCGGGATGACAGGCTCTGCCTGTCATTCTGATGTAGCAGAGCTGGATCGTCGTGGGACACTCTTTACTATGGACTGCGTCGGACAGGTGGTATACTGCTGTTTTTTTTTTTTCATTTTTTTACAGGAGATCGATGGCGTCGCAGGATGAGACTGTAATAAAAGTAATGAAAACTGTGTTGTGTTTTTTATTAAATTAAAAAAATATTTTTATGAACATTCACCCGTCCGGGTACATCAACAATTTAACTATTTACATACAGGGACCCTGTCCGGGTTATTTATAATTCTTTGGCAGGGGTGTTCCAGGTACCACCTGGTACTCTTCTGATGCTTGCCAAACATCCGAGACACCAAGGACCACCAGGACCTGATGACGTCGTGTGGCCTGTACAGTCAAGTCGTGACCCGCTATCTGTGTCTGTGTGGCCACCTCTTTCATCTCCCTCCGGGTCTGGAGCCCTATGTCCCAGACTGAACGAACCCCAGGGGGCCTAACAGGCGCCGGGTACGGGCCAGCTATAGTTATCATGTCCATAGCTGGGGCTGCTGAGGAGACCACTGAGGGAGGCTGGGGAGATTTACGGCGTGGGGTGGGCACTTGTGCAGAGGCCTGGATGTGGGAGGCTGAAGGCTCCGAGGGTCTCACAGGTTCCTGACACTCTGGGGAGTAGGGGTCGCACCTGGTAACATTTAGGGCGTACCATCCATTGTAACCCCAGTGTCGGGTGTAAGTCACCAAGTCTCCTGGCAACAGGTCCCTCCCCGGGTGTCCTTCTGGGAGGTGAGTCTCCACGTCCCGCCGGGTCACAAACACTTCAAAATAAAGTCCAGGCTCCTGGATGAAGCCCCAACCACCTTTCAATTTAAAGCTCCGTACTGCACCCTTACGCCGCGGCTCCCACAGGGTTCCTTTATCTTTTCTCATCCGGTCCTTATCTGCCCGGTCCTTCTCCAGGTTACGTTGCCGAAGCTTTTGGGATTCTCGCTGCTCCCTTTGTCGCTCTGCTTCCTGCTCCCAACGTCTCCACTCTTCCTCCTGACGCCGGTTGTAATTCTCCTCCACCAGCATCTCCATGTCTCCACCATCAAACTGCAGCTTACGATGTCCGGTTTGCGGCAGCTCTCCTGGCGCCCGACAGTCCTGGCGGCGCTCACCTGCGGAGGAAGCAGCCGGCTCTGGAACAGATGACAGTCGGGGCTCCGGTACAGACAGGTAGACCTCTGGTGCCTGCGCGGCCTCCTCCATGAGGACGGGTGTCGCTTCTTCTGTCTCAGCGACGGGGGCAGACAGCGGGATCTGGGGTGCTGCCGGTGCAGAGTTTTTTGCAGAAACGGGTGCCTCCACTGCGACAACGTCAACCGGATCACATTGCAAGGGCTGGGATGCCCGCACGGACTCCTCTACTAGAACGGGTGCCTCACCTTCCGTACAGACACTTCAGGTAAGAGGGATTGGCGCCGCTCCAAGTTTAGTTTTAGGGCACGCCAGCTGGCTTCCATCCTGGCGACCTCCTCCCGGTGCCGGGCCAGGCCTCTTAGGGTATCCTCCGCTTCTTGCAGCGTAGGAGGGTTTCCAGGCCGGGTGCCCAACGGTGGTTCCGTGGCGATCGGGTCACTTCCGTGGGGGGAGAGCTCTGACTGCTCCATCCCTTCACACTTCTGCTCGTGTCCATTAGCCATCTCTGCCTAGTCACATGTGTCATTAGCATCTGGAGAGGGCCCCTCTTTTGTAGTGAGGCGGGACCTTCGTGTTAGTTTCCGCACACTGAGGAGGATGAGGAGGCGGAACTGAAGAGCTGTGGGGCACGATCTTACATTGCAGTAACATTTAGAGTGGTCGGCCATCGTTTTCGCGCCACTGAGTGAGTGTACACCCACGAAGAGCACGCCCTTCTTCTTCACCAGTGCCTCGTCGTGACGCAGATATGGCGGAAAAATGGCAAATACATTCTCTGATGATTTTAGCAATTCTCAAGCACAAAACCAGTTCAATTCAGGCACACAGGACTCGCTTATAGCGAGCTACAGAATCCTGTTCGTGACTCCCAAGTTGAGTCGCACAGAGCCAGAGGTTTTGGGGGTACTCGGCACCGAGCCCGTCGACTTCTATGGGGTATGTCACGGCTTTACCCGGCAATTGAATCAGAGTCTATTTTACTATGTAGAAGTGTATAAACTATAACTATATGTATATATATATATATGTCACAATGACATGTATATATATATATATATATATATATATATGTGTTCTATGTGTGTATATTTTGTGTTTACAATGAAAGAAAGGGTTTTTTTTTTGCGATATTTTGTTCCCATAGACCTACATGGGACTTCCGGTATCGGAATCGGATATCGACGATATTTAGTGATATCGGCGATACCATTCCGATACGATATTTTTAGATATCGAGCAGTATCGCTCAACACTACTAGTGGGACAGGTTTATAGGGCGGGTCGTGACTGACGCGGCAATACTAAATATGTGTACTTTTATTGTTTTTTTTTTCCTTTATTTAGGAATTTTTTTTACACTTGATATTTTATTTTTTTAACTTTTTTACTTTGTCCCAGGGTGGGACATCACTGTATAATGTCAGATTGCTGGTCTGACAGTGTGCACAGCACTCTGTCACACCAGCGATCTCACTGGCACTGCTGCAGGCTTTCTCAGCTCTTGCTCTCAGCAGGCACTGAGGAAGCCGCCTCCCTGCAGTACCCTGAAGGACACAGCGGCCATCTTGGATCCAGGGTCCTGCAGGAAGGAGGGTCCCTTGGAACAGCGCAATGCATCGAGCTGTTCTAAGGGTTTCAGGGAAGCAAGCAGGGAGCCCCATCCCTGTGCGATGCTCCCCTATACCGCAGAACACTGCGATCATCTTTGATCACAGTGAATCAGGGTTTAATGTTCCGGGAGTGGTCCATGACTACTCCTGGCACATAGGGCCAGGTGTCAGCTGTGATAATCAGCTGACACTCGGCCGCGATCGGCCGCGGGCCCCCCGGGATCGCGGCTGATCGTATGTGACGTATTATTCCGTCCTTGGGAATTAAGTCCCAGGGCACATGGACTGAATAGTACGTCAGATGGAATAAAGGGGTTAAGGTCAAATCCATACTGAGAGAGCGTCTGTGTGTGACTCCAGAAATATATACGGAGATTTAAATTTTCCCCTACACCGTATACAGCTGTACTCTGCTCATACAGTACCATATATCTGCTTGTATTTTTAGTAAATTTTCCCAAACATGAGGAAGTATGGTGGAAGAGGCCGCGGACATGGCGGGGGGCCAGCTGGTACTGATGGTGGTGGTGGTGCATCTGCTGGTAGTGCCAAAAGCACAATAGCACCTAAAGCAGGAGGTGTTGAGCCTGCGTCATCATTTGGCTCAAGAAGGCCTGGAAGGCTCCCTTTTCTGGGAGTAGGTAAACCGCTTTTAAAGCCGGAGCATCAGGAACAGGTTTTGGCTTACATTGCCGAAACAGCCTCCAGCTCTATCGCCTCCTCTTCTGAAGTTTCAAAAATTGCCAGCACTGAGTCGTCAGTGCAGGCTCCTGGTCAGGAACAACACCTTTCCTTGTGTCCTTCACCCCCACCAAAAGTAAAGGATGCGGCAGGCCACACTTCAGATTACTCCCTGGAGCTCTTTTCACATACCATGCCTGAGTTATGAAGTCAAATCCTGAATTCCCCCGTCCAAGATGAATATGACATGTAGTGCACTGATGCACAGCCACTGCTAAATGATTCTGCTGGTACATTCACCCAGAGCACTGCATTGCCCTCGCAGTCTACTGAGCCAGAATCTGACCCTGATGAAACTCAGGAGCCCCTTCCCGCATACTATACCACCTTACACTGTGGCACAGAGAAAGGTGCAGATGAAATTGAAGAGGAGGTGATGGATGACCCAGTTGTTGACCCGGATTGGCATCCATTGGGGAAAAAGGGTGCCATTGGCAATAGCTCAGAAGAGGAGGAGGATCCGCAGCAGGCATCGACATCGCAGCTGCAGTTATCTGGCAGGCCCGTAGCAGTCCAAAAACGTGTTAAAAAAATAAAAAGAGTTGCAGGACAGCTTGGCCAGACAGTCAAATTAGCACAGTGTGCAAGCCCTGAAAAGTTTTCCCATAGTAGGAAGAGTGCAGTGTGGCACTTTTTTGACCAAAATCCTATTGATGAGGCAAAGGTTATCTGTAAGAAGTGCGGAAGGACCTTTAAACAAGGGAAAAAACTCAGAAATTTGAATACCAGTTGCATGATTAGACATTTAAACACCATGCACTTGCAAGCGTGGACGGACTACAAAACCTCAGGTAGCACACGTGCACCTGCTCCGACTGAAGGTAGCCAGCAATGCTACATTGCTTCCCCCACTGTAAGCCAACTGGTTAGCACACCACCAGCAAAAAATGTTGAGGTGTCGTCGCAAGGCCAAAGCAGTCAGGGAATCCCAATGTTTTTCCAACGAAAGACTGCATCAAGGCCATCACCACCACCTCCACCATCACCATCACCAACCCCTTGACGTTGGTTGGTGGGCAGATAATATTTGGCCAAATTTTATGCTAAACGTCTCAAATTTTTCGTAATACTTCAAAGCCGTATTTCTATTCAAATTTCACATATTTCACATTGACTTGCTTTAGCATGATAGAGTGCAACCTTTTTTTGTACATCATTCTTTGTCAGTCTGTGTAAAGAATCCAGTAGTCAACACAAAATGACTTGAATATTGTCAATTGCACTCATTTAACGGCCTGAACTCAACTCAAGTAAGTGCAAAGTAAATGTATGTGATGGTGCAATATGTTAGCATTTGGGGCTCCACTTTTAACTGTTGCCCAGAACACATTGTCTGAAATCAGATCTGGTCAGAAGTGGTTTTCACAGAGGAATGAGGTCGAAAAGCCAAACTTTGACAAGGAAACAAGGTCAAGCAACTTAACTATGTACATCAAGATAGGAACTGAGGTACAGAAAAATTGTAGCAGGTGTTCTGGACTGAGGTTTTGAAATTTGAAATATTGTGTTTGCCAAAGGGCGAGAGAGTGGCAGAGTAATGAGTGTCTGCAGGCAATACTGAAGCATGGTAGAGGTTTCTTGCAAGTTTTGGGTTGTAGTTAAACATATGAAGTTGGGGATTTGATAAAGATTAATAATGTGTGCTCAATGCTCTGGAATACAGACAGATAATTATTCATCATGTAATACTATCAAGGATTCATATGACTGACTCACAATTTATTCTGCAGCAGGACAACAATCCAAAACACACAACTAATGTCATTTAGAACTATTTTCAGCATAAAGAAGAACCAGGAGGAATGAAAGTGATTATATGTCTCCTACAGAGCATAGATCTCAAAATTATTGAGTACATGATTACATGAAGAGACAGAAGTGTTTGTGCAAGCCCACACTACCAGAAGATCTATGGTTTATTCTCTAAGATGTTTGTAACAAATTAACTGACTAGTTTCATCAACTACTGTGTGTAACTGTACCTGTAAGAATTGAAGTTTTGATGCTGTTTTGAGGACAAAGCATAGCCACCCTGAATTTTAATTTAATTTCAATTTCTCAGTTATTAATTTACTTTGCATTTCCTCAACTGATAAAAATAAGCTAAAGTAGTAAGGGGGCTGGATGTTTCGTCAAAAAGAAATTTGACAGTTGCCTCGCCCCCTATCAAATTGATATCAAACTGATATCAAAGTCATATCTAAGTGTATCAAATTGATATGATATGGATATCATAGTTTATCAGAGTGTATTAAATAGATATATGGATATCATAGTGTATCAAAGTATATTAAATTGATTAATGACACGATTCCCACAAATTGATATCAAAGTGTATCAAATTGATATTAAAGTGTTTTAAATAGATATCATATGGATATTGTAGTGTTTTAAAATGTACTTTAAGATATTAGTGATGAGCAAGCATACTCGGTAATGCTTGGTACTCACCCAAACATCGCTGTACTCGTGGCATTTTCGGGATTGCTCGGAGGGAGTTCTGGTCCACGCCCAGAGCACCAATCAAAATGCAGGGATTGTCTGCCATGCAATGTAATGCCACAGCCATCTTGGTTGTGGTATTACAGTGATTGTCTGGCCGCACAGAATCAGCTAGTGTTAGGAGAGCTGCTGCCGAGATAGGGTCAGATTTGGGTATTTACAAGTTAGTGGGGTTATACCATAATAGAATACACAAATCCAGCTTAATAAACAGTCCTTCTAAGGACTGCCGTATATACTCGTGTATAAGCCGAGTTTTTTAGCTCCTTTTATGGGCTGAAAAAGACCCTTTCGGCTTATACACGAGTCATACACCAGAACGCCTGAGAGGGAGCGGGGGAGCAGGAGATATCATACTGACCCTCCTGGCATCTGCATATCAGGCTCTGCTACATCTCAGTCCCGGCGTCTGCTTCTCTCTTCCTGGCTTCTTCCTGTGCGGTCACATGCACGCGTCTCCACTCCCTTAGGGGTGGAGAGCATATTCATGAGTGGTATCACGTGAATGCACAGGAAGAAGACAGCAAGAGAGATGCAAACTCCGAGACTGAGATGTTGCAGAGCCTGATATGCAGACGCCAGGAGGGTGAGTAGGACTGGAGGAGGGTGAGCTATGTGATATTCACCTGTCCCCGTCTCCTGGGTCCTCTGGCTGTGATGTTCAGGTCAGAGGGCCCAATGACGTAATTAGTGCTCGCCCTTTGCCTAAACAGTCTCTGCAGAGAGCCGGCTGAGGTGCAGCGATGAGAGGTGAGTATGTCATTTTTTTTTTACCTCGCAGCAGCAGCATTATTAAATGGGGCATATATTAATATGGAGCATGTTATGGGGCCACCACGAACCTTTTTGCAGCATTATATGGGGCATATATTAATGTGGAGCATCTTATGGTGCCACCATTTTACTTTTATTTGTATCTATTTTTGTTTTTGAGATTTACTTGTTGCTGCTGCATTTCCCACCCTAGGCTTATACTCTAGTCAATAAGTTTTCCCAGTTTTTTGTGGCAAAATTAGGGGCCTCGGCTTATACTCGGGTCAGCTTATACTCGAGTATATACGGTAATTAAGGGGTATATAGACTGCAGTGCCTGGTAGGCAGGGAGTGTCTGTGGGTTTATACATATCAGTGCAAGGCATGCATGCACTGTATGTGAGTATATAGATATCAGTAGCAGGCAGGCATTGTATGTGGCATACTTCATTGCACACATCAAGAGGGTCCATTCCATTGCTGTCTGCTGCTGCTGCCTATTACATATATTGACCTTATATATATTGCCCCAGATATCAGTGGCCAAGAAAATTTTTTTTTTCATCTTAATCCTGATTATTTTATTCCAAAGCAATCCAGAGCACACCTTTTTTTTTCCCGTTATGTTGTTGACACTGCAGAATACAGCCAGACCCTTTTCATAGTACAACGTGAAAATCCAGCTATTATAAACTGGTTTGCCTGTCCCAGCCATCACATCTGAGTGCGCAGAAATTTCTGACATTTTTGTGGTGCTGTAAAATTTTTTTGGAGTGTCTTATATAATTTCTTGATGCCATTTTGCTGCCCAAAAACTATTTAGCTGCCAAAAAAATATTTAGCTACAGGGCTGATATTTTGCACTGGGTTTTGACTGCCACATGGATCGCATGTCATTGTGTTCAAAATTGTGCCATTTCAGGCTTTCATAGAATTCCTTTTGTTGTGTCTTAGCCTACTTATTGATACAATTGATACAAAAAATACAGGCCAGATATTTGACGTTGGTTCAAAAAGTTATTGGGGTGCGTGTAACTTTGGGGCAAGGCAGGCCTTGCATTCAATTCATAGGCAAACACTGTGGGAGACCCACTTTCTTATAATGGGAACATTAAAAGGGGTATGGGGTGCCACTGCATAGGCAATGACAGTATAGGAGACCTTCTGTTTAATAATGAGAACAACAAAGCATAGCTGGATGATGGCCCTTGAAAAATATTAATGCTTCCTTATGCCCTATAAAAATAGTCTTTGTGACTTTCAGAGTCCCTCCTTCATAAATTAAATAGGATGTGTCTGATGATGTGTCACACACCACATGGCCAGCTAAGGTTGTTAAATGTTAAAATGACATTTCCCATAGAATGCATTTGTATTGGTTGAAAGCAATGCTAAAGTTGAAAAACGCATCAAAACACTAAGTGTGTACAAAGCCCAAGTGGTGGAGGTACATTTTTATTTGGGGTTATTTATTTTGCCCTTCCATACAAATCATTACCCTTCTCCCAGTGTGTCAAGAGTGGGAGATGAGGGTTTTATTGAAAATCCAACACAATGGGCAGCACTTTGAACACATTTTATAAGTGGTCATAAACTTGTAAATAACTCATGAAAGAATAAAGTTACGTTAAAACCAAGCACACCATTGTTTTTCTTGTGATATTCTCAATAAGTTTGTGTCACATGACCCTCTTCAAATTGAAAAAAATAACATTGGATTCAAAATGGCCAACTTCAAAATGGCCACCATGGTCGCCACCCATCTTGAAAAGTTTTCCCCCTCCCATATACTAATGTGCCACAAACAGGAAGTTGATATCACCAACCATTCCCATTTTATTTAGGTGCATTCATTTAAATGGCCCACCCTGTAGTTCAGCCGACAGCTATCCAGCATGTAAGACATGAACTAAGTGAGGAATAGAGAATTAGAGACAGGCATAGTGAAAAGGTTATTGTTTGAGTAGGAGACTGCTGAAGAATGACTTGACAGAAAGAGAAGTCAGATAACATTATTCATTTATTGCCCACAGGAATGTATAGGGTAAGATGCTATTTCTACAGGAGAGGTGTTTTAAATAATAATTTGAAAAAAAAAGTTGTTTATTTTAGAAAACCTCCATATTCGTCATAGAACAATATTATTTTAACTGGTGATTATAAGCTTGAATCAACCATATGCATTAATTATGCATATTGGCCAAATCGAACAAATTTGGTAAAGCCAGCTGAACAAGTAATTTGTTCAGTGTCTCATTACTATTTTCCTGATATCAGAAATTTGGGGAGGTAAAATAAGTATAGGGCAGTGGAATTTTAATGGCCTAATCCTTCTTTCTTGGTTACAAAGGTAGAATTGACAACTGGCAGTGACTTACTACCCTATTTCTAAAATACACAATTAAAATACATTAAATTTTTCGGCACAACCAATGAAGGTTATCTAAATAACATAGTTTAGAAAATTAAGTTTACTACATCTCAGCAATCAGCATTCTCAAAATAACATATCATCAGCTATCAAATATAATTAAATGCCCTCATCTGAAAATAAAGATTTAGGTAGCATACATTTTCAAATTCAATTCCATTTAGCTTATAACATATTTTCAGAAATATTAAATATATTGCATTTAATATACCCTCTGAAATACCAGAGAATTAATAACTAAACGGCTATGCCATCATAATTAAATGAGATCTTATTTGATTTTGCTATGCTTAGGTCATACCCATATTGTCTTGAAGTTGCCTCAAAGCCAATTAAGCAGTTCACTCAATATTTTTAGCTTGTGCACTCCAACGATTATGAAGCAAACTCTGAAACAAGCTGGGTGAGCATTTTTGTGAACTTTTGCTAAGGAGTGAAAGCCAAAGTTATCCTGGAACCTTCTAAATGGAGTAAAAAAACAAGGATTCCAGAGTCAAGACCTTCAGTAAAAATTCAAGTTCAACAAGTACAGAAAGCTCAGTATAATATTAGGAATCACAACCTCTGTGGGGAGATATTTTTTAGCAAACAAACACTTCATACAAGTCTTTAATAGTGTTGAGCATTCCGATACCGCAAGTATCGGGTATCGGCCGATATTCGCGTTATCGGAATTCCGATACTTAATTCCGATACTTTTTCAATATCGTATACCGGAATCGGAAGTTCCCATAATTCTTTGAGAGGCAATGTGATGTTAGTCAGCCAATGATGAATCTTATGAAGTGTGGGCACATCCTGTAATGCTGCGGTCATCTTAACTAATGGCATGGCTGTGATTGGCTGCTGAAATGATGTCAGAATGTACTATAAAAGGCGCCGCAGCCATTTTAGCGTCACTGTGCTGTGAACTCAGTTAGGGACAGAACGCTACTCTGCTCACTCTGAGGGACAGTTAGATATTGCGATTTTGTGTACTACTGTGCTTGAGGCAGGCTAGTTTACCAACCGCTGTGTAAAGCTTCATTTTGCCAGTGTTGTTTTAACAGCTCTGTGCAAGGTGTGTGTGTGACAGTGCAGGTGACGCTGCAGTTTGCTCTGCATCCACCGCTGTTTGTAGGCATCTGCACGTGTCACTGACTCTTTTTTTTTATTATTTTATTTTGTGGAATTGGTGCAGCTCCATTATATTAGAAAAAAATCAAATCTATTAGTGTGACGTGCTTCCATCCGTATACAATACATTGGTTGCAAACACTATAGAAGTACAGAAAGGAGCCTTTCACAGCTACTGAACAGTTGTCTGCAGGGTTTACTGTAGTCTGTGAGCTTTTAATTTTGTGAGTGCAGATTACGCTCCAGTTAGTTCTTCAACCACTGCCGGTTGTAGTCTGCTGAGCGTGTGTCACTGCCTCATCCTTCACATTTTTCTCTAATTGGTGCTGCTCCATTTTAGTGGAAAAAAATCTAATCTATTAGTGTGACGCGCTTCCATCCGTATACAATACATTGGTTGCAAACACTATAGAAGTACACAAAGGGCCTTTAACAGCTACTGAACAGTTGTGTTTCAGTGTTCACTGTAGTCTGTGAGCTTTTCATTTTGTGAGTGCAGTGACGCTCAGTTTGTCTCTGCACCACCTGCCGGTTTGTAGCATCTGCACGTGTCACTGACTCTTTTTTTTATTTTTTATTCTGAATTGGTGCAGCTCCATTTTATGAAAAAAATCTAATCTATTAGTGTGACGTGCTTCCATCCGTATACAATACATTGGTTGCAAACACTATAGAAGTACAAAAGGAGCCTTTAACAGCTACTGAACAGTTTGTTTCAGGTTTACTGTAGTCTGTGAGCTTTTATTTTGTGAGTGCAGATTACACTCCAGTTTGTTCTTCAACCACTGCGGTTGTAGTCTGCTGAGCGTGTGTCACTGCCTCATCCTTCACATTTTTCTCTAATTGGTGCTGCTCCATTTTAGTGGAAAAAAATCTAATCTATTAGTGTGACGCGCTTCCATCCGTATACAATACATTGGTTGCAAACACTATAGAAGTACACAAAGGGGCCTTTAACAGCTACTGAACAGTTGTGTTTCAGTGTTCACTGTAGTCTGTGAGCTTTTCATTTTGTGAGTGCAGATTACGCTCCAGTTTGTTCTTCAACCACTGCCGGTTGTAGTCTGCTGAGCGTGTGTCACTGCCTCATCCTTCACATTTTTCTCTAATTGGTGCTGCTCCATTTTAGTGGAAAAAAATCTAATCTATTAGTGTGACGCGCTTCCATCCGTATACAATACATTGGTTGCAAACACTATAGAAGTACACAAAGGGGCCATTAACAGCTACTGAACAGTTGTGTTTCAGTGTTCACTGTAGTCTGTGAGCTTTTCATTTTGTGAGTGCAGATTACACTCCAGTTTGTTCTTCAACCACTGTCGGTTGTAGTCTGCTGAGCGTGTGTCACTGCCTCATCCTTCACATTTTTCTCTAATTGGTGCTGCTCCATTTTAGTGGAAAAAAATCTAATCTATTAGTGTGACGCGCTTCCATCCGTATACAATACATTGGTTGAAAACACTATAGAAGTACACAAAGGGGCCTTTAACAGCTACTGAACAGTTGTGTTTCAGTGTTCACTGTAGTCTGTGAGCTTTTCATTTTGTGAGTGCAGATTACGCTCCAGTTTGTTCTTCAACCACTGCCGGTTGTAGTCTGCTGAGCGTGTGTCACTGCCTCATCCTTCACATTTTTCTCTAATTGGTGCTGCTCCATTTTAGTGGAAAAAAATCTAATCTATTAGTGTGACGCGCTTCCATCCGTATACAATACATTGGTTGCAAACACTATAGAAGTACACAAAGGGGCCTTTCACAGATACTGAACAGTTGTCTGCAGGGTTCACTGTAGTCTGTGAGGAATAACCACACTTAGGCCTTATAACTTTTCTGACTTTCTTTATCAATCTACCAAGATGAAGAAGTCAGTGAATAAGGCACGTGGTCGTGGTCGAGGCCGTGGATTTGCAGCAGGGAGAGGACGTGAGGATTCTGTGGCTGCTGCCGCACCCAGTGACACAGCATCCACCAGTTTTCCCCGTGAGCGTTCCTTTATGCGCACTTTTGTAGGAGCTCAGCGTACCCCCCTGCTGCGTGAAGAACAAATTGAAGCCGTTGTTGGTTGGATGGCAGCCAATGCATCGACTTCAATAGCTTCCACCTCCTCTCAGGACCACAGCACTGTTGAACAACCATCAGTCTCTTCACCGCCTGCCAAATTGCCCAGGCAGTCAGAGAGCTCTGTACAGGAGCCAGCTGAGTCTCTGCTTCTGTTCTCAGAATCTGTTGGCTTGCAAACAGGGGCCCAGCCAAGCAGCATTCTGGAATGTGAAGAAGAGGCAGTATGCAGTGATGCGCAACAGCTGTGTCTCTCTGAATCTGAAGAGGCGGGTGAGCCAGTGCCGATGGTCAGCACACCGCAGAACGCATCTGATGATGATGAGACTCAGTTGCCAGTTTCTGTTGAGCATGGTGCTGGCCAGACCACCCAACAACAGCAGGTGTTGGAAGAGGGTAGTGGTGGAGATGATGAGGTCCAAGACCCAACATGGCGTGAGGAACAGGAAGGTGGTGGGAGCAGCTCTGAGGAAGAGATTGCCCCAACGGTCCAAACAGTAGGGAGAGGTAGGCTGCAGACTCGCTTGCCTGTAGCCTCCAGTTTGGCACCCGTTCGGAGCAGTTCTCTTCCAACAGCCAAACCGGGCGCTCCCAGGACTTGCTCTGCGTGGTCCTTTTTTGATACAGTTGCAGATGATATGTGCTATGTCAAATGCAAGCTGTGTAATCAAAAAATTAAAAGACGTAAAAGTGTCAGTAACCTTAATACAACAAATATGTGGAAACATGTGCGGTCAAAGCACTTTGTTGAGTTACAAAGACACACTGGAGATGTAGGCCAACCTACAGCAGCACCTACATCTTCAGCTCGTGTTGGAGCCTCTTCCTCCAGTTCACACACAGCTGGTTCGGCTTCCTCACAGGATCGCCATGGAAGAACCTCTGTCACTGTTGTCCAGAGACACAGTGTTATTCCACCCACAGCTGCAAGTTCCCTGTCATCCTCACACACCCAGGCCACAAAACAGCCATCGGTAGCACAGGCATGGAGAAAAGACGGCCATACTCGGCAAACCATCCACGAGCACAGGCTCTGAATGCTGGCATTGCAAAACTCCTGTCCCTTGAAATGCTGTCATTCAGGCTGGTGGAGACTGACAGTTTCCGTGAATTAATGGCATTGGCAGTCCCACAATACAATGTGCCCAGCCGATTTTATTTCAGCAGGCAAGCCGTTCCTGGTCTGCAAAAGCATGTTGAGGCAAAAATTAAACATGCGCTACTAAACGCCGTCAGTAGCAAGGTCCACCTGACCACCGATGCGTGGACCAGTACCCATGGCCAGGGACGATACCTTTCACTCACTGCCCATTGGGTGAATGTTGTGGAGCCGGGTACACATCTTGCGAGTGGCGCTGTACGTGTTCTGCCAACTCCAAGGATTGCCGGAATAAAGTCTGTCCACATTGACTCCTCTCTCCTACTCCAGTTCCTCAGAATCATCGCTGCAGGAGCCGTCACGGTCTACCTCCACATGGACCCGTGGACGCTTACCTGATGCGACCGATATGAGCACAGCCGTGGCCAAACGGCAACAGGCCGTTCTGAAATTAATTCCCATGGGGAATCGAAGCCACACAGCGCAGGAGGTCTGGAATGCCATCAAGCAGGAGAGCGACGTGTGGTTTTTGCCAGCGAATCTCCAGCCAGGCTTGGTAGTGTGTGACAATGGCCGAAATCTGGTGGCAGCTCTGGGCCTTGGCAAACTCACTCACATACCATGTCTGGCACATGTGCTCAACTTGGTCGTGCAGAGTTTTTTGAGGGACTATCCGGATCTTGATGCACTGCTGCACAAGGTCCGCCTAGAGTGCGCTCACTTGCGACGTTCCAGCATGGCCAGATCGCGCATTGCAGCTCTGCAACGCAGATTGCGCCTTCCTGAACATCGCATCATATGTGACGTATCCACCAGGTGGAATTCAACGTTACATATGTTGGAGCGGTTGTGTGAGCAGCAGCCAGCAGTTATGGAGTATCAGCTGCATCAGGCGCAATCAACACGCAATTTGCGCCGTCCACACTTCACCATTAATGAGTGGGCCACTATGAAGGACATGTGCCACGTTTTGCGTGCGTTTGATGAGTCAACGCGGATGGCGAGTGCAGATGATGCACTAGTCAGCCTGACTGTCCCCCTTATCTGCCTGCTTCAAAAAACACTGCAAGCAATAAGGGATGAGGTTTTGGAAGAGGTGGAGGATGAGGAGTCACAAATTCCATCACCTTCTGGAAAGTCAGCGCAACGTGGTTCCTCACAAAGGGCTGGGCAGGGCTCACTTTGTGAGGAGGATGAGGAGGAGGAGTCAATGAGGAGGAAGACATCGCTCCAGAGGGAGGTACACAACGCTCTAGTCAGTATGTAGAGCGAGGGTGGGGTGATGCAGAGCAGGCAGAGATAACGCCTCTTGCAGAGGACAGCGTTTCTTTGCCAGTTGGGAGTCTGCAGCACATGGTTGATTTCATGCTGCAGTGCCTAAGAAACGACCGCCGCATCGCCCACATTCTCACGACGTCTGATTATTGGGTGTACACCCTCCTAGACCCTCGCTACCGGGACAACGTCAAAAGCCTCATCACACCGTTGAACCGGGAGCGTAAAATGCGGGAGTACCAAGACACACTGGTGCAATCCCTAATGTTCTACCTTACTGCCGAGAGCACTGCTGCTGCTACTGCTTTACAAAGCAGCTCTGTGCGTCGAGGCAGTGTAGAGAGCTCTGCAACAAGAGGGAGCACACGCAGTGCCTCTGCACAGGAAAAGACCAGTATGTTAAAAATGTGGCAAAGTTTTGTGGCAGCGCCACAAATGTCTACACCATCCGAGAGGGCTCCAGTCAGCGGGAGGCAACGTATCCGTCAGATGGTAACAGACTACTTGGCTTTGCCTCTCAGTGTACTCCCAGATGGCTCTTCCCCATTCAAGTTTTGGGTCTCTAAGCTGGATACATGGCCAGAGCTTAGCCAGTATGCATTGGAGGTGCTGGCTTGCCCTGCTGCCAGTGTATTATCGGAGCGCGTCTTTAGTGCTGCAGGTGGTGTACTAACAGACCGTCGCATGCGACTATCCTCCGATAATGTAGACCGGCTTACTTTTCTGAAAATGAACAAGGCATGGATCTCGCCAGAATTTGTCTGTCCGTTTTCAGATTAAATAACTGGTTCGCAACGTTATCCATGTCTCCTGTTATGTTCATCTTTCTACCACCTGAACTCTACTCCCTGGGCTCCAACACTGCCAGTTGCTGCTCAGAAGTGTCGTGTCCACAGAACAAAACACAAGCTCTACTGTTAGTGGGGTTCAGTAACGCCAGCTGTTCCCCTGCTGTGTGAACGGCAAGAAGTCTCCTGTTCCCGACACATGGACAGAAAAACACATGACCAACATGCTCCAAATAGGGAAGAGCCGTCACCCTGCTTGTTATGCTGAAAACATGAAATTGTGAAGTTTTGCAGGCCTAGAATGATAAATTTTTATGACAAATATGGACAAATAATAATTTGTCATCACAGCGCATATCTGCACATGTCTATTAGAAATGGTAACAAAAAATAAAACATAGTCTACTCTTCACATTTTGAAATTAATGCATAAAAGTACATTTCAGACTTATGAATTAATGCTTTTTAAGGAACTTTATCTGTACCTGTAAGATAATGCAGTCAATGGATGTACGAATCATTAAATCCTCATCATCATCATCACGAGTTTTATTTATGACAGACATTATAAAATACACATACTGATGCCAACTGTAACTTCAAACACCATATATGAAATGGCCAGCATGTAAACATGGTAATAATGTCCAATAATAAATTATTACATCTAGAAAGTGCATCATGCATACTGACAATAGGTAGTTATACCTGCAAGTGCTGTTGAAACAACCACAAGAGATATAAATTAATACTGGTATATAGGTATCACAGTGCATAGTTACTCATGGACAATGTTGATGTAATACTGTATCTCAATTAAGTCAGCGTCAACCATTAGGCTTGTTAGTCTTGTACATTGTTAAAGAGGGAACGTAATTTTTTTGTTTGTCATAGGTGGAGTATTACACAATTAAATTATTACTGCTGTATTTTTTTTTGCGTCCCTAGTGCGCAATAACGCAGCCTAACCTCATTTGATAGTCAGCTAATTGCCACACGCTACCCTACCCTACGCGTGACAGTAGGAAGGTAGTGTTGACGGATAAAGCTTTGCGCAACCAGACATTCTTTTACCCTCTTCAACACTCTACAAGCAAAAAATGCATGATTTCAGCCGCAGACTTTATTGACGTACAGTATAACATCGGCATTACCCATCAGAGGCTGTCCACTGTCTGATACAGACATAGAATATACCTTTGCTATCCGTAGCCTTTGTTTCACCTACACTTGCAGGCACACACTTAAATTGTGACAAACAATGCCTAATGTTTTTTTAAATGGTTATTTTTTATTGTACATTATTGTGTCATCAATCACATTGATGAGTCCATGCTGGACATGTCATACATGCTATAGAAAGTTACGATTTTATGAACTTAAATAATTGAAATGTCTGTGACTGTCACATAAAATTTGCGATGATGATGATGAGTGACTATTACAAAATCCATTGTCTTCACTATGTTATGGTTTAACATAGCGTTCCTTAAGCATTATTCATAAAAAAAAAATGGACTTTTATTCTTAAATTTACAACACTATATTTTGTTACCAATTTTTTGGGTGTTGTGTTGTTCCATTTATTTTTGGCATGTGCATATATGCGTTTATATTTGTATTTTCTTTATTTTTCCTTCTTGAAATTAGAAAACATGTGTATCTTTGTACCGTGTTAGCCAGTAGATAGAAAAATATTTAGACTTCAGAGTCAGCAGTGGTTGATACCTTTTAATGGATAACTGAAAAGATGGAAACAAATTGCAAGCTTTCAAGGCTACTCACGTCTCTTCATCAGGGAAAGACTAACTAAAAAAATTAAGCATCACATATTTCTATACACAACAGGACACAGGAATAGTGCAATAGGTAAGACAAGTAAGTGACGTGTATCAGAACTGTCATTATCTCACAGGGATGAACATAAATATTGGAACAGTTCCTAGATAAGGATAGAAAGTTTGATTGCCCTCTCATTGGCGTCTTTTTTTGGGTTTTCATGACCCTGGAAGGGCATAGACGCAGATTCCTTAATTGATATAGAATGACATAAATCCATGTGATCTATTCATTCCATCACTAACAGTGTCAAAGGTCATGATGAGCTTATATTCTGAAACCTTTGTACGTTTCTCATATTTGAAGTTATATTTTAATACCAGTAATTCCATATCCATGATGCTATGACCGGGCATACAAAAGTCTTTTGCCACAGGTAAATTCATTAATTTATCTGTGATTGTGTGGCGCTGATAATTCATCCTTGTTCTCCTTTTTGTTGCCGGTCTCCCCTCACTTGTCCCTCCCTCACTTGTCTTAGCTATTCCTGTGTCCTGTTGTGTGTAGAAATATGTGATTCTTCATTTTTGGCTTTACTCTTAGCCTGATGAAGACACCTGAGTAGTCTCGAAAGCTTTGAATTTGTTACCATATTTTCAGTTAGCCATTAAACGTTATCAACCACAGAGGACTGTCAAGTATAAATATTTTTCTATTCTTGTAATTGAAATTTATCATTTTATTGTTGTAGTAAAAGTTCATTTATTCTTGTTTGAAGTACATACATTTGCAATGGCCACGTAACAAGGCAATAACTCAATATTTTGTGCCTACACCCTCCTTGACCCTGGGCTTCAACAGCGCCAGTTGCTGCTCAGAAGTGTTAGATGCACAGATGAAAACAATCGCTGATGTGTTTGTGGGGTTCAGTAACGCCTGCTGTTCCCCTGCTGTGTGTCTGGCAAAAATTACTGCTGCTAACTACAACTTCAACTGCAAAGCTCTCATACTAGGCCTCTGCCTACAACCCTCCTTGACCCTGGGCTTCAACAGCGCCAGTTGCTGCTCAGAAGTGTTAGATGCACAGATGAAAACAATCGCTGATGTGTTTGTGGGGTTCAGTAACGCCTGCTGTTCCCCTGCTGTGTGTCTGGCAAAAATTACTGCTGCTAACTACAACTTCAACTTCAAACGTCTCATACTAGGCCTCTGCCTACACCCTCCTTGACCCTGGGCTTCAACAGCGCCAGTTGCTGCTCAGAAGTGTTAGATGCACAGATGAAAACAATCGCTGATGTGTTTGTGGGGTTCAGTAACGCCTGCTGTTCCCCTGCTGTGTGTCCGGCAAAAATTACTGCTAGCTACCTAATCATGGTGAAAAAAACATGACATCTCAAAGTGTCTAGTGCTACACATAGATATGAGGCTACACCATGATTTCTAAGCTGTAAACATTTGAAACGTCAACTTTCAAACCATAAAATGATTTGTCTTTGTCACAAATCTGTAACAAAATAATTGTGACATATTATTACAGATATGCACATGTCGAAAACAAATGCAAACACAAAAGCCTACTTATGCTATAGGATACTGATGGTCAACCTTGTCACTCCATAGCTTAGACAAATCCAACTCACATCATGATGACTCAAATACTGCAATGTTGGAAGTGCATAATGTGGGTTGAACTTTGACAACTGCTGCAGTGCGAAGGTTATACTTCAGTGTTCTTGCCTTTGAAATAAAAGCATACAAGTAAATATAATATCCAATGTTGATTAAGGGACGTGATGTACACCTGTAATATTGTGCAAACAATGCATGTAGGAATAGTCCTCTTCAACATTACTTATATTTGTGTCATTTTAAAAAATACATATTTGATTAGAAAGTTAACAGCCCATATCATAAAGGTCCTTCATGTAAACATGATAATCGCTAACAAAAATCATGCATTACCTTGGTAAAGTCAATAGTGCATAGTCACAATAGCAAAATATATACCTGTAAGTGGTGCTGAAAGAACGACAACTGATAGAATAGGTGAATGATATCTATTTATCAGACTGAATAGCGACACCTGTACAATGTCGATATAATACTGTACCTTAACAAAACAGCTGTGTCACACCTCACACGCATTTTTCTTGTAGCTTGTTATGTAATAGGGCACATGCGTGTATGTTTCATCATAGGTGCATGTTTACTGAGTAAAGCAGTCATGACAACGCCTTTGTGTTGTCGGTACGCTTGCGATGATGAACGATGCGCACCGTGAATGTTAGTCTGCGTCATAAGACGCACAGACGCTCCAATACCCAACGCGTCACAGCAGGAAGCCAGTCTGTGCGTCCAAAGAAAGGCGCAAGCATACATGCACGTACCCTTTTATAAAGCTATATAAAAAAAAGGATGTAGTAGTAACGCACACTTTATTGAGGTACAGTATTACATCGCCATTCACCATCTGTGGCTATGCAGTCTCATCTATATATACCTTATCTATCCGTTGTCATGCTTGCAAGTCCACAGTCAGGCATAAATAGCTGTTTTCACTATGCACTTTTTAAAGGTTTTTTTTGTTAATATAAATGATTGGCACATATTATCAGTATTACATGATGGAAATTTTAGATATTTTTAAAAACTTTTTAGTGATATTATTCAGCAAATGAAAATGGTGTACATACTGTTACTTATCCATCATTAATGGATTCTGATATGTACTTGTATGCTTTTATTTAAAACCGTATAGCAGATTATTTAACCGATTTTTATTGTGGTTTGCATTGCTTTTCAACATGTTAATGTATGCGTTTATGTTTGTCAATTATTAATTTACATATATTTTTTAAAGTAAAATCATCATCTTATGGTACTAAAGGTTATATTTCTCTTGTTTGGAGTATAGACATTTTTAATTGACACGTAACAAGGAAAATACTTGATCTAGTATTTAAACATCCTCCTTGACCCTGGGCTCCAACACCGCCAGTTGTTGCTTGGAAGTGCTGTTAGCACAGTCTACACTTGCTCCTGTGTTACTGGGGTTCAGTAATGTCAGCTGTTCCCCTGCTGTGTGAACGGCAAACAGTCCTGCTGCCTCAACTTTAATTTCCATGGGTACCTTCTGCTACCCATCCGGGTTCCAGTACCGTCAGCTGGTTCTCCGCAGTGCCTTTGGCCTAGGTGCCTCCATGTCGGTATCCGAGTTCCAGCAACGTCTGCTGGTCCTTGGTAGTGCTTTGGAGCACAGGTACCTCCTGCTTAGTAACCGTGTCCCAGTAACGTCAGCTGGTCCTCGGTTGTGCCATTGGCTCTTTTCCTTCTGCTGACCCTCCGGGTTCCAGCACAGTCAGCTGGTCCTCGTTACTTTCATTGGCTCTTGTACCTTCTGCTACCCATCCGGGTTCCAGTACCGTCAGCTGGTTCTCCGCAGTGCCTTTGGCCTAGGTGCCTCCATGACGGTATCCGAGTTCCAGCAACGTCTGCTGGTCCTTGGTAGTGCTTTGGAGCACAGGTACCTCCTGCTTAGTAACCGTGTCCCAGTAACGTCAGCTGGTCCTCGGTTGTGCCATTCGCTCTTTTCCTTCTGCTGACCCTCCGGGTTCCAGCACAGTCAGCTGGTCCTCGTTACTTCCATTGGCTTTTGTACCATCACCAACAGGACAAAGAAGGTTAAGACAAACTACAAGATACAGAACAAGAGACAGAAGAACAATAAGCAGAAGATCAAAAAGCAGAAGAACATTAAGTATAAGACCAAAATGAAGAGCAAAATATATGCTCTAAATTCTAAGCAGAAGAAGACTAAGCAGTGTATGGGGGTGAGTCCGTTCCTCCTCGTGGTGCCCCTGGAAAATGCCTGATGCTGCTGCAGGCTAAACTGAACGCGGACAAATACTGTTGTAATTAAAATCTTTCGTGACAGCAAGAACGGAAGGATGAAAATTCAGAGTTTTACAGATTACAAGTACAGGAATGTCTGTCACAAATAAGAATATGATGAAAAGGATGAATAGGAAGAAGATGAAGAAGTAGAATATGAAGAATAATAACTGTTTAATAAGAACAATATAAGTAATGTTAACAAAAAGATGAATAGCAAGAAGTTTTAGAAGATTAAGAAGGTGAAGATGAAGAATAATTTGATGAGAAAGATGATGCTGCTGAAGATTATGAAGGAGAAAGTGTGTGAAAAGTTAAAAAGGTGAAGAGCATGGAAGTTGTGAAACAGACATATTTGACAAAATAGAAAAAAGGTTAACAACATTGTCAATTTCTTCGTCAATCCAAACGTATTTCAAAAAAAGAAATATTAATGCTATTCCATTGCATTGTGTTAAACATCTATGCCTTTAATGTCTCCTCAACCTCCCCAATAAATTCTACATTACTCTTTGTTGTTTTCCTTCATGTACAATTAACCAACAAGGCAAGAATGGTTTTTTTTTAATTCCGATATTTTGTTCCCATAGACTTACATTGTATTTCCGGTATCGGTATCGGGTATCGCCGATATTTTTTGTGTATCGGCGATACCATTCCGATTCCGATACTTTTGGATATCGGAAAGTATCGCTCAACTCTAGTCTTTAATCGTTGCATGTTTGTAAGACAAAATTAACCGATGGTTAATGTCATGTCCTGTTAGGGCACATGTTCAGACCGCTCCAATCAGTAAAGAAATCTAAAGCCAAACTGAAAACAAAAGAATTATGCATAAAATTAATTAGCAATGTATGGGATAGTCTAATACAGTGTTTCTCAACTCCAGTCCTCAGGACCCACCAACAGGTCATGTTTTCAGGATTTCCTTAGTATTGCACAGGTGATAATTTTATCACCTGCTCAAGCATTAATTCCATCACCTGTGCAATACTAAGGAAATCCTGAAAACATGACCTGTTGGAAGGGTCCTGAGGACTGGAGTTGAGAAACACTGGTCTAATATATACTTACCTTGTAATGTCTTCACATCCTATTCCGTCCAGATGTGTCTTGATCCCAGAATTCCAAGCGGAAGTTCACCGACAGCCATATTGGGACACCCAAGTTCTGGGTGTCTCAATATGGAAACTGCTGGTGGTACGAGCCTCTTGCATGGTACCACCAGCGGAACACTGTCACACCACACACACACTGTATACGTCATACGCACCACACACACACACTATATACGCCGTACGCACCACACACACATAGACTGTATACAGGGCCGGCTCCAGGTTTTTATGGGCCCCGGGCGAAAGAGTCTCAGTGGGCCCCTTTAACACAGACCACGATTCATGATGCACAGATACTGCAGAGAAATATGGGTATAGTACAATGCCAAACACTTCACTTCTTCCATTACATGAGTGATATCTATTGTAAATTGTACAATAGCTCAAAAACCGCCAAATCCTCACAGCGCACTGTTATGATTTGGTAGCTGAGGAGAGCAGGCAAAAAAGGAAATACACCAGAGAGGTTGGAATCTATGGGATTGCAGTACCCTGACTAACCACCACAACTAAAGGCAGCCGTGGAGCGTACCTACGTTGGTCCTAGACGCCTCGTCACAGCCTGAGAAGCTAACTACACCTAAAGACAGAAAGAGGAAAACTATCTGCCCCGGAGCAGATCCCCAAAGAACATAGAAAGCCCCCAAACATGTAATGGCGGTTAGACAAGAGGAAATACAGACACAGACAGAAAATAGTATGAGCAAACGTTGGGGCCCAAACTTCCTAAATAGAAAAAGATAGGAAGGACACTTACTGCAATCCCCAAAAAACCCTGAAAAGTACCAACACTACTAATTACAAAAACACCTGAGATCACACGACCTCTACCACCTAAATTAGTTCTCTGGTGTAACAAAACTAAACAGCAGCCACTGAAAAAAACTGGAAAGGCAAATGAACAAACAATAGTGGCTGAACAAAACTGAGAGGAGCACAAGCCCCCGGAGGGGACCCGGCAGACCCCCACAGAAGTGCAGGACAAAATGCAAAAAGCAAGCACAAAAAAACTAAAAGAAGAAAATGTCTTATCTGTTAGCAGAAGATGCAGGCACGAACAGGAATCAAAGATGAGAAAAGAACAATTGATCATCGTCAACCCTGATGGGAGGGAACCTCCCTTATATAAGACCAGTCAGTAACACCTGATCGCCAATCTTCACAATCTTCATTGGATAGTTCAGTACTGTTTGTAACCACCAGAGGGAGCTTCTGCTCAGAATTCATTTCTAGCACATTCACAACAGCGCACAGTACAGACTGGACAGTATAGTCCTCCATACAATATT
>JARQOD010000001.1:752706967-752751909 GCA_033576555.1 Oophaga sylvatica | reverse complement strand
AGTTCACACACAGCTGGTTCGGCTTCCTCACAGGATCGCCATGGAAGAACCTCTGTCACTGTTGTCCAGAGACACAGTGTTATTCCACCCACAGCTGCAAGTTCCCTGTCATCCTCACACACCCAGGCCACAAAACAGCCATCGGTAGCACAGGCATGGGAGAAAAGACGGCCATACTCGGCAAACCATCCACGAGCACAGGCTCTGAATGCTGGCATTGCAAAACTCCTGTCCCTTGAAATGCTGTCATTCAGGCTGGTGGAGACTGACAGTTTCCGTGAATTAATGGCATTGGCAGTCCCACAATACAATGTGCCCAGCCGATTTTATTTCAGCAGGCAAGCCGTTCCTGGTCTGCAAAAGCATGTTGAGGCAAAAATTAAACATGCGCTACTAAACGCCGTCAGTAGCAAGGTCCACCTGACCACCGATGCGTGGACCAGTACCCATGGCCAGGGACGATACCTTTCACTCACTGCCCATTGGGTGAATGTTGTGGAGCCGGGTACACATCTTGCGAGTGGCGCTGTACGTGTTCTGCCAACTCCAAGGATTGCCGGAATAAAGTCTGTCCACATTGACTCCTCCTCCTACTCCAGTTCCTCAGAATCATCGCTGCAGGAGCCGTCACGGTCTACCTCCACATGGACCCGTGGACGCTTACCTGATGCGACCGATATGAGCACAGCCGTGGCCAAACGGCAACAGGCCGTTCTGAAATTAATTCCCATGGGGAATCGAAGCCACACAGCGCAGGAGGTCTGGAATGCCATCAAGCAGGAGAGCGACGTGTGGTTTTTGCCAGCGAATCTCCAGCCAGGCTTGGTAGTGTGTGACAATGGCCGAAATCTGGTGGCAGCTCTGGGCCTTGGCAAACTCACTCACATACCATGTCTGGCACATGTGCTCAACTTGGTCGTGCAGAGTTTTTTGAGGGACTATCCGGATCTTGATGCACTGCTGCACAAGGTCCGCCTAGAGTGCGCTCACTTGCGACGTTCCAGCATGGCCAGATCGCGCATTGCAGCTCTGCAACGCAGATTGCGCCTTCCTGAACATCGCATCATATGTGACGTATCCACCAGGTGGAATTCAACGTTACATATGTTGGAGCGGTTGTGTGAGCAGCAGCCAGCAGTTATGGAGTATCAGCTGCATCAGGCGCAATCAACACGCAATTTGCGCCGTCCACACTTCACCATTAATGAGTGGGCCACTATGAAGGACATGTGCCACGTTTTGCGTGCGTTTGATGAGTCAACGCGGATGGCGAGTGCAGATGATGCACTAGTCAGCCTGACTGTCCCCCTTATCTGCCTGCTTCAAAAAACACTGCAAGCAATAAGGGATGAGGTTTTGGAAGAGGTGGAGGATGAGGAGTCACAAATTCCATCACCTTCTGGAAAGTCAGCGCAACGTGGTTCCTCACAAAGGGCTGGGCAGGGCTCACTTTGTGAGGAGGATGAGGAGGAGGAGTCAATGGAGGAGGAAGACATCGCTCCAGAGGGAGGTACACAACGCTCTAGTCAGTATGTAGAGCGAGGGTGGGGTGATGCAGAGCAGGCAGAGATAACGCCTCTTGCAGAGGACAGCGTTTCTTTGCCAGTTGGGAGTCTGCAGCACATGGTTGATTTCATGCTGCAGTGCCTAAGAAACGACCGCCGCATCGCCCACATTCTCACGACGTCTGATTATTGGGTGTACACCCTCCTAGACCCTCGCTACCGGGACAACGTCAAAAGCCTCATCACACCGTTGAACCGGGAGCGTAAAATGCGGGAGTACCAAGACACACTGGTGCAATCCCTAATGTTCTACCTTACTGCCGAGAGCACTGCTGCTGCTACTGCTTTACAAAGCAGCTCTGTGCGTCGAGGCAGTGTAGAGAGCTCTGCAACAAGAGGGAGCACACGCAGTGCCTCTGCACAGGGAAAGACCAGTATGTTAAAAATGTGGCAAAGTTTTGTGGCAGCGCCACAAATGTCTACACCATCCGAGAGGGCTCCAGTCAGCGGGAGGCAACGTATCCGTCAGATGGTAACAGACTACTTGGCTTTGCCTCTCAGTGTACTCCCAGATGGCTCTTCCCCATTCAAGTTTTGGGTCTCTAAGCTGGATACATGGCCAGAGCTTAGCCAGTATGCATTGGAGGTGCTGGCTTGCCCTGCTGCCAGTGTATTATCGGAGCGCGTCTTTAGTGCTGCAGGTGGTGTACTATCAGACCGTCGCATGCGACTATCCTCCGATAATGTAGACCGGCTTACTTTTCTGAAAATGAACAAGGCATGGATCTCGCCAGAATTTGTCTGTCCGTTTTCAGATTAAATAACTGGTTCGCAACGTTATCCATGTCTCCTGTTATGTTCATCTTTCTACCACCTGAACTCTACTCCCTGGGCTCCAACACTGCCAGTTGCTGCTCAGAAGTGTCGTGTCCACAGAACAAAACACAAGCTCTACTGTTAGTGGGGTTCAGTAACGCCAGCTGTTCCCCTGCTGTGTGAACGGCAAGAAGTCTCCTGTTCCGACACATGGACAGAAAAACACATGACCAACATGCTCCAAATAGGGAAGAGCCGTCACCCTGCTTGTTATGCTGAAAACATGAAATTGTGAAGTTTTGCAGGCCTAGAATGATAAATTTTTATGACAAATATGGACAAATAATAATTTGTCATCACAGCGCATATCTGCACATGTCTATTAGAAATGGTAACAAAAAATAAAACATAGTCTACTCTTCACATTTGAAATTAATGCATAAAAGTACATTTCAGACTTATGAATTAATGCTTTTTAAGGAACTTTATCTGTACCTGTAAGATAATGCAGTCAATGGATGTACGAATCATTAAATCCTCATCATCATCATCACGAGTTTTATTTATGACAGACATTATAAAATACACATACTGATGCCAACTGTAACTTCAAACACCATATATGAAATGGCCAGCATGTAAACATGGTAATAATGTCCAATAATAAATTATTACATCTAGAAAGTGCATCATGCATACTGACAATAGGTAGTTATACCTGCAAGTGCTGTTGAAACAACCACAAGAGATATAAATTAATACTGGTATATAGGTATCACAGTGCATAGTTACTCATGGACAATGTTGATGTAATACTGTATCTCAATTAAGTCAGCGTCAACCATTAGGCTTGTTAGTCTTGTACATTGTTAAAGAGGGAACGTAATTTTTTTGTTTGTCATAGGTGGAGTATTACACATTAAATTATTACTGCTGTATTTTTTTTTGCGTCCCTAGTGCGCAATAACGCAGCCTAACCTCACATTTGATAGTCAGCTAATTGCCACACGCTACCCTACCCTACGCGTGACAGTAGGAAGGTAGTGTTGACGGATAAAGCTTTGCGCAACCAGACATTCTTTTACCCTCTTCAACACTCTACAAGCAAAAAATGCATGATTTCAGCCGCAGACTTTATTGACGTACAGTATAACATCGGCATTACCCATCAGAGGCTGTCCACTGTCTGATACAGACATAGAATATACCTTTGCTATCCGTAGCCTTTGTTTCACCTACACTTGCAGGCACACACTTAAATTGTGACAAACAATGCCTAATGTTTTTTTAAATGGTTATTTTTTATTGTACATTATTGTGTCATCAATCACATTGATGAGTCCATGCTGGACATGTCATACATGCTATAGAAAGTTACGATTTTATGAACTTAAATAATTGAAATGTCTGTGACTGTCACATAAAATTTGCGATGATGATGATGAGTGACTATTACAAAATCCATTGTCTTCACTATGTTATGGTTTAACATAGCGTTCCTTAAGCATTATTCATAAAAAAAAATGGACTTTTATTCTTAAATTTACAACACTATATTTTGTTACCAATTTTTTGGGTGTTGTGTTGTTCCATTTATTTTTGGCATGTGCATATATGCGTTTATATTTGTATTTTCTTTATTTTTCCTTCTTGAAATTAGAAAACATGTGTATCTTTGTACCGTGTTAGCCAGTAGATAGAAAAATATTTAGACTTCAGAGTCAGCAGTGGTTGATACCTTTTAATGGATAACTGAAAAGATGGAAACAAATTGCAAGCTTTCAAGGCTACTCACGTCTCTTCATCAGGGAAAGACTAACTAAAAAAATTAAGCATCACATATTTCTATACACAACAGGACACAGGAATAGTGCAATAGGTAAGACAAGTAAGTGACGTGTATCAGAACTGTCATTATCTCACAGGGATGAACATAAATATTGGAACAGTTCCTAGATAAGGATAGAAAGTTTGATTGCCCTCTCATTGGCGTCTTTTTTTGGGTTTTCATGACCCTGGAAGGGCATAGACGCAGATTCCTTAATTGATATAGAATGACATAAATCCATGTGATCTATTCATTCCATCACTAACAGTGTCAAAGGTCATGATGAGCTTATATTCTGAAACCTTGTGTACGTTTCTCATATTTGAAGTTATATTTTAATACCAGTAATTCCATATCCATGATGCTATGACCGGGCATACAAAAGTCTTTTGCCACAGGTAAATTCATTAATTTATCTGTGATTGTGTGGCGCTGATAATTCATCCTTGTTCTCCTTTTTGTTGCCGGTCTCCCCTCACTTGTCCCTCCCTCACTTGTCTTAGCTATTCCTGTGTCCTGTTGTGTGTAGAAATATGTGATTCTTCATTTTTGGCTTTACTCTTAGCCTGATGAAGACACCTGAGTAGTCTCGAAAGCTTTGAATTTGTTACCATATTTTCAGTTAGCCATTAAACGTTATCAACCACAGAGGACTGTCAAGTATAAATATTTTTCTATTCTTGTAATTGAAATTTATCATTTTATTGTTGTAGTAAAAGTTCATTTATTCTTGTTTGAAGTACATACATTTGCAATGGCCACGTAACAAGGCAATAACTCAATATTTTGTGCCTACACCCTCCTTGACCCTGGGCTTCAACAGCGCCAGTTGCTGCTCAGAAGTGTTAGATGCACAGATGAAAACAATCGCTGATGTGTTTGTGGGGTTCAGTAACGCCTGCTGTTCCCCTGCTGTGTGTCTGGCAAAAATTACTGCTGCTAACTACAACTTCAACTTCAAACGTCTCATACTAGGCCTCTGCCTACACCCTCCTTGACCCTGGGCTTCAACAGCGCCAGTTGCTGCTCAGAAGTGTTAGATGCACAGATGAAAACAATCGCTGATGTGTTTGTGGGGTTCAGTAACGCCTGCTGTTCCCCTGCTGTGTGTCTGGCAAAAATTACTGCTGCTAACTACAACTTCAACTTCAAACGTCTCATACTAGGCCTCTGCCTACACCCTCCTTGACCCTGGGCTTCAACAGCGCCAGTTGCTGCTCAGAAGTGTTAGATGCACAGATGAAAACAATCGCTGATGTGTTTGTGGGGTTCAGTAACGCCTGCTGTTCCCTGCTGTGTGTCGGCAAAAATTACTGCTGCTAACTCAACTTCAACTTCAACGTTCATACTAGGCCTTGCTACACCTCCTTGACCCTGGGCTTCAACAGCGCAGTTGCTGCTCAGAAGTGTTAGATGCACAGATGAAAACAATCGCTGATGTGTTTTGGGTTCGTAACGCCTGCTGTTCCTGCTGTGTGTCGGCAAAAATACTGCTAGCTACCTAATCATGGTGAAAAACATGACATTCAAAGTGTCTAGTGTACACATAGATATAGGCTACACATGATTTCTAAGCTGTAAACATTTGAAACGTCAACTTTCAAACCATAAAATGATTTGTCTTTGTCACAAATCTGTAACAAAATAATTGTGACATATTATTACAGATATGCACATGTCGAAAACAAATGCAAACACAAAAGCCTACTTATGCTATAGGATACTGATGGTCAACCTTGTCACTCCATAGCTTAGACAAATCCAACTCACATCATGATGACTCAAATACTGCAATGTTGGAAGTGCATAATGTGGGTTGAACTTTGACAACTGCTGCAGTGCGAAGGTTATACTTCAGTGTTCTTGCCTTTGAAATAAAAGCATACAAGTAAATATAATATCCAATGTTGATTAAGGGACGTGATGTACACCTGTAATATTGTGCAAACAATGCATGTAGGAATAGTCCTCTTCAACATTACTTATATTTGTGTCATTTTAAAAAATACATATTTGATTAGAAAGTTAACAGCCCATATCATAAAGGTCCTTCATGTAAACATGATAATCGCTAACAAAAATCATGCATTACCTTGGTAAAGTCAATAGTGCATAGTCACAATAGCAAAATATATACCTGTAAGTGGTGCTGAAAGAACGACAACTGATAGAATAGGTGAATGATATCTATTTATCAGACTGAATAGCGACACCTGTACAATGTCGATATAATACTGTACCTTAACAAAACAGCTGTGTCACACCTCACACGCATTTTTCTTGTAGCTTGTTATGTAATAGGGCACATGCGTGTATGTTTCATCATAGGTGCATGTTTACTGAGTAAAGCAGTCATGACAACGCCTTTGTGTTGTCGGTACGCTTGCGATGATGAACGATGCGCACCGTGAATGTTAGTCTGCGTCATAAGACGCACAGACGCTCCAATACCCAACGCGTCACAGCAGGAAGCCAGTCTGTGCGTCCAAAGAAAGGCGCAAGCATACATGCACGTACCCTTTTATAAAGCTATATAAAAAAAAGGATGTAGTAGTAACGCACACTTTATTGAGGTACAGTATTACATCGCCATTCACCATCTGTGGCTATGCAGTCTCATCTATATATACCTTATCTATCCGTTGTCATGCTTGCAAGTCCACAGTCAGGCATAAATAGCTGTTTTCACTATGCACTTTTTAAAGGTTTTTTTTTGTTAATATAAATGATTGGCACATATTATCAGTATTACATGATGGAAATTTTAGATATTTTTAAAAACTTTTTAGTGATATTATTCAGCAAATGAAAATGGTGTACATACTGTTACTTATCCATCATTAATGGATTCTGATATGTACTTGTATGCTTTTATTTAAAACCGTATAGCAGATTATTTAACCGATTTTTATTGTGGTTTGCATTGCTTTTCAACATGTTAATGTATGCGTTTATGTTTGTCAATTATTAATTTACATATATTTTTTAAAGTAAAATCATCATCTTATGGTACTAAAGGTTATATTTCTCTTGTTTGGAGTATAGACATTTTTAATTGACACGTAACAAGGAAAATACTTGATCTAGTATTTAAACATCCTCCTTGACCCTGGGCTCCAACACCGCCAGTTGTTGCTTGGAAGTGCTGTTAGCACAGTCTACACTTGCTCCTGTGTTACTGGGGTTCAGTAATGTCAGCTGTTCCCCTGCTGTGTGAACGGCAAACAGTCCTGCTGCCTCAACTTTAATTTCCATGGGTACCTTCTGCTACCCATCCGGGTTCCAGTACCGTCAGCTGGTTCTCCGCAGTGCCTTTGGCCTAGGTGCCTCCATGTCGGTATCCGAGTTCCAGCAACGTCTGCTGGTCCTTGGTAGTGCTTTGGAGCACAGGTACCTCCTGCTTAGTAACCGTGTCCCAGTAACGTCAGCTGGTCCTCGGTTGTGCCATTGGCTCTTTTCCTTCTGCTGACCCTCCGGGTTCCAGCACAGTCAGCTGGTCCTCGTTACTTTCATTGGCTCTTGTACCTTCTGCTACCCATCCGGGTTCCAGTACCGTCAGCTGGTTCTCCGCAGTGCCTTTGGCCTAGGTGCCTCCATGACGGTATCCGAGTTCCAGCAACGTCTGCTGGTCCTTGGTAGTGCTTTGGAGCACAGGTACCTCCTGCTTAGTAACCGTGTCCCAGTAACGTCAGCTGGTCCTCGGTTGTGCCATTCGCTCTTTTCCTTCTGCTGACCCTCCGGGTTCCAGCACAGTCAGCTGGTCCTCGTTACTTCCATTGGCTTTTGTACCATCACCAACAGGACAAAGAAGGTTAAGACAAACTACAAGATACAGAACAAGAGACAGAAGAACAATAAGCAGAAGATCAAAAAGCAGAAGAACATTAAGTATAAGACCAAAATGAAGAGCAAAATATATGCTCTAAATTCTAAGCAGAAGAAGACTAAGCAGTGTATGGGGGTGAGTCCGTTCCTCCTCGTGGTGCCCCTGGAAAATGCCTGATGCTGCTGCAGGCTAAACTGAACGCGGACAAATACTGTTGTAATTAAAATCTTTCGTGACAGCAAGAACGGAAGGATGAAAATTCAGAGTTTTACAGATTACAAGTACAGGAATGTCTGTCACAAATAAGAATATGATGAAAAGGATGAATAGGAAGAAGATGAAGAAGTAGAATATGAAGAATAATAACTGTTTAATAAGAACAATATAAGTAATGTTAACAAAAAGATGAATAGCAAGAAGTTTTAGAAGATTAAGAAGGTGAAGATGAAGAATAATTTGATGAGAAAGATGATGCTGCTGAAGATTATGAAGGAGAAAGTGTGTGAAAAGTTAAAAAGGTGAAGAGCATGGAAGTTGTGAAACAGACATATTTGACAAAATAGAAAAAAGGTTAACAACATTGTCAATTTCTTCGTCAATCCAAACGTATTTCAAAAAAAGAAATATTAATGCTATTCCATTGCATTGTGTTAAACATCTATGCCTTTAATGTCTCCTCAACCTCCCCCAATAAATTCTACATTACTCTTTGTTGTTTTCCTTCATGTACAATTAACCAACAAGGCAAGAATGGTTTTTTTTTAATTCCGATATTTTGTTCCCATAGACTTACATTGTATTTCCGGTATCGGTATCGGGTATCGCCGATATTTTTTGTGTATCGGCGATACCATTCCGATTCCGATACTTTTGGATATCGGAAAGTATCGCTCAACTCTAGTCTTTAATCGTTGCATGTTTGTAAGACAAAATTAACCGATGGTTAATGTCATGTCCTGTTAGGGCACATGTTCAGACCGCTCCAATCAGTAAAGAAATCTAAAGCCAAACTGAAAACAAAAGAATTATGCATAAAATTAATTAGCAATGTATGGGATAGTCTAATACAGTGTTTCTCAACTCCAGTCCTCAGGA
This sequence comes from Oophaga sylvatica, assembly GCA_033576555.1. Classification (NCBI taxonomy): domain Eukaryota; kingdom Metazoa; phylum Chordata; class Amphibia; order Anura; family Dendrobatidae; genus Oophaga; species Oophaga sylvatica. Next base: position 752,742,839 of record JARQOD010000001.1, on the reverse strand, counting down.
CCCACCAACAGGTCATGTTTTCAGGATTTCCTTAGTATTGCACAGGTGATAATTTTATCACCTGCTCAAGCATTAATTCCATCACCTGTGCAATACTAAGGAAATCCTGAAAACATGACCTGTTGGAAGGGTCCTGAGGACTGGAGTTGAGAAACACTGGTCTAATATATACTTACCTTGTAATGTCTTCACATCCTATTCCGTCCAGATGTGTCTTGATCCCAGAATTCCAAGCGGAAGTTCACCGACAGCCATATTGGGACACCCAAGTTCTGGGTGTCTCAATATGGAAACTGCTGGTGGTACGAGCCTCTTGCATGGTACCACCAGCGGAACACTGTCACACCACACACACACTGTATACGTCATACGCACCACACACACACACTATATACGCCGTACGCACCACACACACATAGACTGTATACAGGGCCGGCTCCAGGTTTTTATGGGCCCCGGGCGAAAGAGTCTCAGTGGGCCCCTTTAACACAGACCACGATTCATGATGCACAGATACTGCAGAGAAATATGGGTATAGTACAATGCCAAACACTTCACTTCTTCCATTACATGAGTGATATCTATTGTAAATTGTACAATAGCTCAAAAACCGCCAAATCCTCACAGCGCACTGTTATGATTTGGTAGCTGAGGAGAGCAGGCAAAAAAGGAAATACACCAGAGAGGTTGGAATCTATGGGATTGCAGTACCCTGACTAACCACCACAACTAAAGGCAGCCGTGGAGCGTACCTACGTTGGTCCTAGACGCCTCGTCACAGCCTGAGAAGCTAACTACACCTAAAGACAGAAAGAGGAAAACTATCTGCCCCGGAGCAGATCCCCAAAGAACATAGAAAGCCCCCAAACATGTAATGGCGGTTAGACAAGAGGAAATACAGACACAGACAGAAAATAGTATGAGCAAACGTTGGGGCCCAAACTTCCTAAATAGAAAAAGATAGGAAGGACACTTACTGCAATCCCCAAAAAACCCTGAAAAGTACCAACACTACTAATTACAAAAACACCTGAGATCACACGACCTCTACCACCTAAATTAGTTCTCTGGTGTAACAAAACTAAACAGCAGCCACTGAAAAAAACTGGAAAAGGCAAATGAACAAACAATAGTGGCTGAACAAAACTGAGAGGAGCACAAGCCCCGGAGGGGACCCGGCAGACCCCCACAGAAGTGCAGGACAAAATGCAAAAAGCAAGCACAAAAAAACTAAAAGAAGAAAATGTCTTATCTGTTAGCAGAAGATGCAGGCACGAACAGGAATCAAAGATGAGAAAAGAACAATTGATCATCGTCAACCCTGATGGGAGGGAACCTCCCTTATATAAGACCAGTCAGTAACACCTGATCGCCAATCTTCACAATCTTCATTGGATAGTTCAGTACTGTTTGTAACCACCAGAGGGAGCTTCTGCTCAGAATTCATTTCTAGCACATTCACAACAGCGCACAGTACAGACTGGACAGTATAGTCCTCCATACAATATTATGGGCATCACATAGTCCTCCATACAGTATTATGGGCCAAATATAATGCTCCATAAAGAATATTGGACCCCAAATAATGCTCCATACAGGATACTGGTCCCCATATAATGCTCCATACAAAATATTGAGCTCTCCTCTTCACTGTGCTGCATTCTGCGCTGTTACGGCTCAAGAATGGGCGCTGTGGAAAGACTCCTCATCAATATCATCATTGTCTCCCCATCATCATCATTGGCTCCCCATCATCATCATCATCATCATCATCATCATTGCCTTCCCATCATCATCATCATTGGCTCCCCACCATCAATATCAACATCATTGCCTCCCCATCATTATCATTGCCTCCCCATCATAATCATCATTGATTCCCTATCATCATCATCATTGCCTCCGGTTCCTCACCACCGTCACTGATAATATGGATGAAAGATGTGCCCAAAACCCTGAGAGCCGAATGCATGCCCCTCTGTGTAGCTGCCACAAGTGTGCAGAGCGCAGCTGCCCGCAGAGCGCAGCACCGCGCTCTGCTAATTAACAATCAGCTCAATATGCAGGCGACTGGTTAATTAAGAGCAGCAAGCCCGGATCACAAGATCAGTATGAGGATGCCGGGAGCAGCTGGAAGAAGCGCAGGCCGCTGCCGCCACCACCGCTGCAACTGCTCTATTGTTCTTTATAAGATGCATTTTTTTCCTTCTCAGAAATTCGTATTCTGCGCTCTACCTGCTCATAACGCGTCCTGTCACTAACGAGATGGAACAGCTTGCTATTTAAATAAAGAATGGTAGAAAAAGCCCAAGTAACAGATTAATTCACTGGAGGGATTACGCTGACACCAGATTGGGGAAAGTTCATTTGAAGCAACATTGGAGGAACAGATCTTTATTAGAAATTTGCCGCTGTTTAGAGTGGAGGCGCGTTCCCCATATTTACCATAAAGCGATGAATTAGACTCAATATAAGTTTCTTTGTTTAGATGAAAATGCGACTTTATTGCTTTGTGATATTGAGTTAAATAACAGGTAATAGACTTATGCCGGCGTTCCTGAGAGCTGCAACATGTGAGCAATGCAGAGAGGACACGGAACCGAGTCCCAGCCCCAATATTAATAATCGTCTCAATCACTGCCTCCCCCATCACCATCACACATACAACAGCACCACACACAGACAGCACCGCAGCACTCTCTTACATACACACAGACACACACATCCACATTCATCTCACTTGTCCGGTGTCCGCGCTCTCTCTGCCACAGCCAGTCGCTGAATGATGACGTCATTCAGCGGCGCTGCAGTGAGAGGAAGCGCGGGCGCCCTGCAGGCGCCCCCTGGAGCTCGGAGCTGCGGAGGCATGGGGAGAGGTAACTATTGCGCCGGCTACTGCCGGGACCCTGAGCAAGCGGGGGGGCCCAGTGGCGGCGCTGGTACAGCTTTCCCCCGCTAACGGGCGCCGGGGTGCCCGATGGCGAGTGGGCCCCCCGCCTGCTCATGGCCCTTGCCCGGGTATGCCAGGTGCTGACGCCGGACCTGACTGTATACGCGGTACGCACCACACACAGACACCACACACACACACACACTGTATACACCGTATGCACACACACTGTATACACCGTATGCACCACACACACACACACTGTATACGCCATACGCGCACACACTGTATACACCGTATGCACCACAAACACACATGCACACACTGTATACGCCGTTTGCACCACAAACACACACTGTATACACCATACACAACAAACACACTGTTTACGCCGTACGCACCACACACATACACACACTGTATACACCATATGCAACACACACACACTGTATATGCCGTACACACCACACACATAAACTGTATACGCCGTACGCACCACACACATATACACACCGTAAACGCCGTACGCACTACACACACATACACTGTATATACTGTATGCACCACACACACACACAGTATACGCTGTACACACACACTGTATATGCTGTACGAACCACACACTGCACACGCTGTATGCACCACATGCACACATTGTTTACGCCGTATGCATGACACACACACATACACTGTATACACCAAACGCACCACACACACACTGTATACGCCGTATGCACCACCACACACACACTGTATATGCCGTACGCACCACACACACTGTTTACACCGTTTGCACCACCATACACATACACACACTGTGTCTACGCCATATGCACCACACACACATACTGTATACACCGTACACACCACACACACTCTATATGCCGTACGCACGACACACACACAGTTTACGCCTTATGCACCACACACACAGGGGGTGGGTCTGGGATCCTGTCTTATTCCACTGAATCAGGTATATGGTACAATCTTCCATTTTATACTGTACAATGATAATATGAACATGCAGAATATATATGATTGCGTTTGATGGTTGAAGTATATGATAGCGACTGCTGACATGTTGTTTTGATATGTGGATAGACGGGACTCAGTCCCTTATGGCGTGTATATGTTGACACCTCCATAGTTATTTGCCCCTATCTGAACCAATCACCTTTTGTAGTTTGTATTGTAATTTATGTAATTAATAAAGTTGATTTTTTATGGGATCTTTATGGCTGCCACTGTCTGTTTTTGTTGCATAGCTTTTGCAGTTTTCCCGCATTGTCCTGCATAGCTATATACCCGACATATGAATTATTGATTATCACTTTTTCCTGGGTATTTGCGATGGTTTCTGTTATCTCTTTACTATACACTGCATACGCTGTACACACCACACATACACTGTATATGCCTTATGCAACCGCACAAACACACGCACTGTATATGCCGCACGCACCACACACACACACTGTATATGTCATATGCACCACACACACACACTGTATACGCCGTACGCACCACACACTCTGTATACGCTGTATGCACCACCATACACACACACTGTGTATGCCATATGCACCACACACCCTGAATACACCACACAAATGCACTGTATATGTCGTACGCACGAAACACACACACACACACTGTTTACGCTATACGCTACACACACTGTATACACCGTACACACCACACACACACACTGTATACACCGTACACACCACACACACACTGTATACGCCATACGCACCACACACACACACTGTATACGCCGTACACACCACACACACACTGTATACGCCGTACGCACCACACACATTGTGCACGCCGCATGCACCACACACACACTCTGTATACGCCGAACACACCACACACAGACACTTTATACCCTGTATGCACCAAACACACACACACTGTATATGCAGTATGCACCGCACACACACACACTGTATACGCCATACACACCACACACACACTTTATACGCCGTACGCACCACACTCACACTGTATATGCCATATGCACCACACACACACTGTATGCGCTGTACACACACTGTATGTGCCGTACAAACCACACACACTATATACGCCGTATGCACCACACACACACTGTATACGCTGTATGCACCACACACTGTATACGCCATATGCAACACACACACTGTATATGCCATACATACCACACACACAAACTGTATACGCCGCACGCACCACACACACACACACCGTAAATGCCATATGCACTACACACACACACTGTATATACTGTATGCACTACACACACACTGTATACGCTGCACACACACACACACTGTATATGCTGTACGAACCCACACACATGCATATGCTGTATGCACCACACACATTGTTTACGCTGTATGCACGACACACACACATACACACTGTATACGCTGTACGCACCACACACACTGTATATTCCGTATGCACCATCATACACATACACACACTGTGTATGCCATATGCACCACACACACTGTATACACCGTACACACCACACACACTTTATATGCCATACGCACGACACACACAAACACACTGTTTACGCCTTATGTACCACACACACACTGTATATGCCATATGCAGCACACACACTGTATGCGCTGTACACACACTGTATATGCCGTACAAACCACACACACAACTGTATACACTGTATGCACCACACACACACTGTATATGCTGCACGCACCACACGCAAACATACACACTGTATAAGCCGTATGCATCACACACACTGTATACGCCGTATGCAAAACGCACCACCATACAGACACACTCTGTATATGCCGTACGCACCACACACACTCTGTATATGCCATACGCACCACAAACACACACACATTGTATACGCCATACACAGCCTCTTACACGGTACCACCAGAGTAACACCGTCGCTGCCGGGATCAGCTGAATGATTCACTAACCGCCGCCATATATGTACAGAAGGAGCTGAAAAGTCTGCCCCATCATGACAATGGATAATCCTCAAAGAACTACAGAAGAGCTTACATATCCAAAAGATATAAATAAGTACATAGTGTAACCAAAAATAATAATGTTTCTAATACCAAGTTTGATGCAATGTACAAATAGCTTTGTTAAATCCAATAAACAAACAGGGCAATAAGAAAGGTGCATACCATAATTACAATGTACAAAAATAGAAATGCGATAAAAACCAGTAGACAATGATGCAACCGTGGTATTAAAAAACAGGCATCAATAGTCATTCATTTCAGGAATAAGGGTATCAATAGTGACGCTCTGGTAATGGACCGCTCCTGGAACTTTAACCTCCGTCACACTGCGATTAAAATGATCACAGCGTTCCTGTGGAATAGGGAAGCATCGCGCAGGGAGGGGTCTCCCTGCGTGCTTCCCTGAGATGCTCAGAACAACACGATGTAATCGTGTTGTTCCGAGGGCCTCCTCGCAGCAGGCCCCAGATCCAAGATGCCCGTGTGGTCCTTCTGGGTCCTGCAGGGAGGTTGCTTGTTAATGCCTGCTGAAAGCAGGTGCCGGCAAGCCTCCTGTACTGCTTGTCAGATTGCTACTCTGACAGATTGCTGTGCAAACTGTCAGATCAGCTATCTGACACCACATAGTGATGTCCCACCCTGGGACAAAGTAAAAATGTCAAAAAAATAAAATAAACATGTGTACAAATATTTTAAAACAAATCCCTAAATAAATAAATAAATAAACATATATATATATAGTACAGACCAAAAGTTTGGACACACCTTCTCACTCAACGACTTTTCTGTATTTTCATGACTATGAAAATTGTAGAATCACACTGAAGGCATCAAAACTATGAATTAACACATGTGGAATTATACATTACACTTAACAAAAAAGTGTGAAAAAATGGAAAATATGTCTTATATTCTAGGTTCTTCAAAGTAGCCACCTTTTGCTTTGATTACTGCTTTGCACGCAGAAAAGGTGAACGGATGGACTCTACATGACTGGTTCCCACCGTGAAGCATGGAGGAGGAGGTGTGATGGTGTGGGGGTGCTTTGCTCGTGACACTATGGGGATTTATTCAAATTTGAAGGCACACTGAACCAGCATGGCTACCACAGCATCTTGCAGCAGCATGCTATTCCATTCTGTTTGCGTTTAGTTGGACCATCATTTATTTTTCAACAGGACAATGACCCCAAACACACCTCCAGGCTATGTAAGGGCTATTTGACCAAGAAAGAGAGTGTTGGGGTGCTATGCCAGATGACCTGGTCTCCACAGTCACCAGACCTGAACCCAATTGAGATGGTTTGGGGTGAGCTGGACTGCTCACTGCTTCAATTTTGAATAAATCCCCAACAGTGTCACAGCAAAGCACCCCCACATCATCACACCACCTCCTCCATGCTTCACGGTGGGTAATAGGCATATAGAGTCCATCCATTCACCTTTTCTGTGTGCAAAGCAGTACTCAAAGCAAAAGGTGGCTACTTTGAAGAAACTAGAATATAAGACATATTTTCAGTTGTTTCACACTTTTTTGTAAAGTGTAATGTATAAAATTCCACATGTGTTAATTCATAGTTTTGATGCCTTCAGTGTGATTCTACAATTTTCATAGTCATGAAAATACAGAAAAATCATTGAATGAGGAGGTATGTCCAAACTTTTGGTCTGTACTGTATATTTCTCCAATAAACACATTATTCTTATGTAAATAAAAAAAAACAATAAAAGTACACATATTTAGTTTTGCCGCATTCATAACGACCCGCCCTATAAAACTGTCCCACTAGTTAACCCCTTTAGTGAACCCATTAAAAAAACAAGGCAACAAACCAATGCTTTATCATCATACCGTCGAATAAAAAGTGGAATAATATGCGTTCAAAAAGACAGATCTAAATAAACTTGGTACAGGTGAAAACTTCATCTTGTCTCACAAAAAACGAGCTGCCATGCAGGATCATCAGCGAAAAAATAAAAAAGTTATAGCTCTCAAAATAAAGCAATGCAAAAATAATTATTTTTTATATAAAATAGTTTTTATTGTATAAAAGCCCCAAAACATAAAAAAAAAGATACAAATGAGGTATCGCTGTAATCGTACTAACCCGAAAAATAAAACTATTTATCAATTTTACCACACGCAGAACGGTATATAAACGCCCCCCAAAAGAAATTCATTAATTGCTGGTTTATGTTCATTCTGCTTCCCAAAAATCGCAATAAAAAGCGTCTTTTAGCATGTGACAGCTGCCAATCATAAAAAACTGACATAAAAACCCAATATAAATAGTAAATTGAACCTTCCTTTATCACGCCCTTTGTTAGGAAAAAATAATACATTTTAAAAAATGTATTTATTTCCATTTTCCCGTTAGGGTTAGGATTAGGATTAGGGTTAGGTTTGGGATTAGGGTTAGGGGTGTGTTAGGGTTAGGTTTGTGGTTAGAGTTATGGTTAGGGGTGTGTTGGGGTTAGGGTTGGAGTTAGAATTGAGGGGTTTCCACTGTTAATGCATCAGGGGCTCTACAAACGTGAAATGGCGTCTGATCTCAATTTCAGCCAATTTTGCGTTGAAAAAGTCAAACGGTGCTCCTTCCCTTCAGAGCTTTGCCATGCACCCAAACAGTGGTTTACCCCCACATATGGGTTATCAGCGTACTCAGGACAAATTGCAGACTAACTCTTGGGGTCCAATTTCTCCTGTTACCCTTGGGAACATAAAAAATTGGGGGCGAAAATATCATTTTTGTGGATTTTTTTTATGGCTCTAAGTTATAAACTTCTTTGAAGCACTTTGGGGTTCAAAGTTCTCCCCACACATCTACATACGTTCCTTGGGGGTCTAGATTCCAAAATGGGGTCACTTGTGTGGGTTTCCACTCTTTAGGCACATCGGGGGCTCTCCAAACACGACATGACGCCCTCAGACCATTCCAGCAAAGTCTGCATTTCAAAACGTCACTGCTTCCCTTCTGAGCCCCAACATGTGCCCATACAGTAGTTTTCTCCCACATATTGGGTATCAGTGTACTCAGCACAAATTGGACAACAACTTTTGGGGTCCAATTTCTCCTGTTACCCTTGGGAAAATAAAAATTGGTGTCTAAAATATCATGGAAATAGAAAAGGAGCCAGCTCACCAACAATGAGGATCAGGTGCAGGGAACTCCGTCCTGGTTAGACTATTGATTCAAGAAGAGAAAAAGAAAAGACGAAATGTTCCAGCTCCTTAAAACTTGGAAATCCTTTATTTGACAATAATATTCTTCATAAAAGCATCAATGCTCTGGGACAGATCTGCAAGCAAGACAGATGACAAAGCGACGTGTTTCAATCACAAAAGTGATCTTTGTCCAAGGTTATGAGACATCACAATACTCCACATATTTATACAATTCATGAGCCTATCAGGATTACACATTAAATCACATGACACGCAAAGGAAAAGTCCTGAAGAAAAAAAAAACAAAAAAAAAAACACCATCAATAATGAAACATGATTTCAGTTTGTTTGTTCAATACATCTGGAAACCTTGTGCCCAAGTTGTAAATCCAATGCTTCTCTGGTCAAAAGACGGCACTGCATATATCCACCATGCGTTAAATTGTTGATTTTTTCAATACCATACACACAAAAAGAAGAAATATCTCTAGAATGACATGATATAAAATGTTTAGCCACAGAATAAATAGTTCTCAAATTATCAGAATCTAACTTAGTGTCCCGCAATTGTTCGGAAATTCTTAATACTAAAGAGTTTAATTTAAAATCTATGTTGGTCAGTAGTTCTGATGTCACTTCTTTTTGGATTTGAACCTGCAGGGCTTTCATGGTCAGATCATTTCCACTAGTACTTTTGTGAAGCCTTTTGCCAGCAAAACTATCCTGCATGCAGGAAGTAGTCATTTTTTTTTTGTTTGTTTTTCTTCAGTACTGTTTCTTCGCATGTCAAGTAATTTAATGTGTAATCCTGATAGGTTCATGAATTATATAAATATGTGTAGTATTGTGATGTCTCATAAGCTTGGACAAAGATCACTTTTGTGATCGAAACACGTCGCTTTGTCATCTGTCAAACGCAACATGGCATCCGATCTCAATTCCAACCAATTTTGCATTGAAAAGTCAAACGGCGCTCCTTCTCTTCCGAGCACTGCCGTGCGCCCAAACAATAGTTCCCTCCACATATGGGGTATCAGCATACTCAGGACAAATTGCACAAATTTTGAGGTCCATTTTCTCCTGTTACCCTTGGTAAAATAAAAAAAAATTGGATCGGAAGTAAATATTTTGTAAAAAAAAGTTAAATGTTCATTTTTTTTAAATATTCCAAAATTCCTGTGAAGCACTTGAAGGGTAAATAAACTTCTTAAATGTGGTTCTGAGCACCTTGAGGGGTGCAGTTTTTAGAATGGTGTCACTTTTTGGTATTTTCTATCATATAGATGCCTCAAAGTGACTTCAAATGTGATGTGGTCCCTAAAAAGAAATGGTGTTGTAAAAATGAGAAATCACTGTCAACTTTTAACCCTTTTAACGTCCTAACAAAAAAATGTTGTTTCCAAAAGTGTACTGATGTAAAGTAGACATGTGGGAAATGTTATTTAGCAACTATTTTGTGTGACATATTTCTGTTTTAAGGGCATAACAATTAAAAGTTTGAAAATTGCAATATTTTCAAAATTTTCGACCATATTTCCTATTTTTTTCATAAATAAACGCAAGTTATATTGAAGAAATTTTACCACTAGCATGAAGTACAATATTTCACGAGAAAAGATTCTCAGAATCGCCAAAATCCGTTGAAGCGTTCCAGAGTTATTACCTCATAAAGGGATAGTGGTCAGAATTGTAAAAATTGGCCCGTCCATTAACGTCCAAACATGGGGGGTTAAGGGGTTAAAGAGTTTGAAATGGCTTAAATGCAGTCCTAGGAGACTTCACAATATTGCACAAGAGTTCAGAACAACTGGAAACTTTGAACTACTGTTATTTGCAGCAAATTGATAATGTAGATGCAAATCACATTTTTTGAAAAATTTGACCAATCTAACAAATTTGAGTTTCAATAGATTTAATCATCTATAATGCTAGGAGATGGATGACCAGCAATCTGTTACTGATGAGTAGTGTTGAGCATTCCGATACTGCAAATATCGGGTATCGGCCGATATTGGCTGTATCGGAATTCCGATTCCGAGTTCCGATATTTTCGTCATATCGGATACCGGAATCGGAATGTCACTGTCACTGTCAGTGTCCGTCGGTCGGGTCTGTCAGGAGTCAGCGGCACTTACCTGGCAGAAGATCTCCGGCGGTCACATCCCGGACTGCTTAATGGCCGCCATCCTCTTCTACCTGGCGGTCACATGCAGTTTCTCGCGATAACTGCAGTGACTGCAGGGTAATCGCAGCCGTAAAGCAGTCCGATGACGTCACCGCCGGGGAAGCTGGTAAGCAGATGTGCTGCGCCGGGATGTCAGGCTCTGCCTGTCATTCCGATGTAGCAGAGCTGGATCGTCGTGGGACAGTCGTTACTATGGACTGCGTCGGACAGGTGGTATACTGTTGGTTTTTTTTTTTAATTTTTTTACAGGAGATCGATGGCGTCGCAGGAATGAGAGAGTAATAAAAGAAATGAAAACTGTGTTGTCTCTTTTATTTCATTAAAATACTTTTTTCTTGCTGTGTCTTTTTTTTAAACATTTAAAAACTTTGGAATTAATAATGGATCGGTGTCTTATTGACGCCTCTCCATTATTAACCGGGCTTATTGTCACCGTGCAATCAACGGTGACATTAACCCCTTATTACCCCGCTTGCCACCGCTACAGGGCAAGTGGGAAGAGCCGGGTAAAGTGCCACAATTGGCACATCTTTTGATGCGCCAAATGTGGGGCTGCTGTAGCCTGGTATTATCAGGCTGTTGAGGGCCAAAATCCATGGGCCTTGACAGTCTTTTAATACCAGGCCGCAGCAGTCTGCATTTTACTTGGCTGGTTAACAAAAATAGGGGGACCCCTACGCCGTTTTTTTTTCGAGGGGATCCCCTATTTTTGTTAACCAGCCAAGCTAAGCAGACTGCTGTGGCCTGGTATTATCAGGCTGGCAAGGTCCATGGATATTGGATCCTTACCAGCCTGAAAAACCAGGCCTCAGCGGTCTGCTTCATCTGGCTGGTTAACAAAAATAGGGGGGACCCCAAGCCAATTTTTTTCGAGGGGATCCCCTATTTTTGTTAATCAGCCAAGATATGCAGACTGCTGTGGCCTGGTATTATCAGGCTGGCAAGGTCCATGGATCTTGGCTCCTTAACAGCCTGAAAATCCAGGCCTCAGCGGTCTGCTTCATCTGGCTGGTTAACAAAAATAGGGGGGACCCCACGCCAATTTTTTTCGAGGGGATCCCCTATTTTTGTTAATCAGCCAAGATATGCAGACTGCTGTGGCCTGGTATTATCAGGCTGGCAAGGTCCATGGATCTTGGCTCCTTAACAGCCTGAAAATCCAGGCCTCAGCGGTCTGCTTCATCTGGCTGGTTAACAAAAATAGGGGGGACCCCACGCCATTTTTTTTTCGAAGGGAACCCCTATTTTCGTTAATCAGTTCCCTCTGACGTCACTGATTGTGTCCCTGGCTGACCTGAAGTGAAAGTGGAAAGCAATCAATTAAGCTTTCCACTTAAGGGCCCGTCTCACATAGCGATATCGCTACCGAGATCGCTGCTGAGTCACTAGTTTTGTGACGCAGCAGCGAGCTCACCAGCGATATTGCTGTGTGTGACATTCAGCGACGATCAGCCCCCCTGCCGGGTATCGCTGATTGTCGCTGAAATGTCAGGACCTTTTTTTGATCGCTGGTTTCCCGCTGACAGGCACGCATCGCTGCGTGTGACAGGCGGGAGACCAGCGATCCGCTGGTAACCAAGGTACACAGCGGGTTTCCAGGCGCGGGCTGTGCCTAGAAACCCGCTGTGTACCTTGGATACCAGCGCCCTGATGCAGGGAGCTGGTATCCAAGGTACACAGTGGGTTTCCAAGCGCTGCGCGGTGCCTGGAAACCCGCTGTGTACCTTGGATACCAGCTCCCCTGCATCAGGGCGCTGGTATCCAAGGTACACAGCGGGTTTCTAGGCACAGCCCCGCGCCTGGAAACCGCTGTGTACCTTGGTTACCAGCGGATCGCTGGTCTCCTGCCTGTCACACGCAGCGATGCGTGCCTGTCAGCGGGAAACCAGCGATCAAAACGAGGTCCTGACATTTCAGCGACGATCAGCGATACCCGGCAGGGGGGCTGATCGTCGCTGAATGTCACACACAGCGATATCGCTGGTGAGCTCGCTGCTGCGTCACAAAACTAGTGACTCAGCAGCGATCACGGTAGCGATATCGCTATGTGAGACGGGCCCTTAAGCGATGTTACCCGCAGTGTCGCTGTCCCAGATCGCTGCCTGAGCTGCCTGTTTGGCAGCTCAGCAGCGATCATGTAGCGATACACCAGAGATCCTGACAAGTGCATATCGTTGTCGGGATCGCTGGTGTATCGTTATGTGAGACCCAGCCTTTACTCTCCTGTCAGCCAGGAGAGGAACTCATTCATTTGGGGGTTTACTGTGAGGCTGCAGCATTAGCTGCGGTCCCTGCAGTAAACATTAACCCTTTCTGAAGGATTACACCGTGGGACCTGACTGTGCATGGGATAGGTAAGAATAATTTTGCTTTTTTATTTTATTTTTATTACAGGAAATGGTTTTTGCAGTAAAATAAAAGATGGTCAAAAACATGTGTCTTTATTTCATTAAAATGATTTTTAATTAAAGTGTGTGTGTTTTATTTTTATTTCATGCAATAGGATTAATAATTGATAGTTGTCTAATTGACAGCTCTCAATTATTAACCTGGCTTAAGGTCACCTTTCAATAGCAAGGTGGCTTTAACCCCATATTAACCCATTCGCCACCGCTACAGGGCAATGGGAATAGACGGGCAAAGTGCCAGAAAGGGCGAATCTAATTATAGATTTGTCTTTTCTGGGGTGTCTGGGGGCAGATGTTAGTAGCCAGGGGGGGGCCAAAAATAATGGTCCCTCTCTGGGCTATTATTATCTGCCCCCACTCACTGGCTTTGTCTGTCTGGTTGCGAAAATAGGGCGGGAGCCCACGCATTTTTTTTCAGCAATTTTACACCTCATATATATATATATACATATCATTGAATTTGTGACACATATATACATATATTTATATTTATAGTTCATACACTTCTACATAGTATAATAGCCGCTAATTCAATTGCCAGCTTTTGTGAAAATGCAGAACCCGACATGAAATGACACTTGGTGTACATAGGGTTAACCATGTCCTTTGCTATCTGATTTGCACAAACAATTACATCAGTCTATGTGTGCAAAATTTCACACCTGTAGGGGTTAATTAAAGGTGTAAATTCGTAGCAAAAAAGTCTGTTTTTTTTACAACAAATTTACACCTTTAATTAACCCCTACAGGTGTGAAATTTTGCACACATAGACTGATGTAATTGTTTGTGCAAATCAGATAGCAAACGACATGAAAAGACATGGTTAACCCTATGTACACCAAGTGTCATTTCATGTCGGGTGCTTCTGTCTTTTCACAGAAGCCGGCTTTACCCGGCAATTGAATCAGAGGATATTTTACTATGTAGAAGTGTATAAACTATACATATATGTATATATATATGTCACAATGACATGTATATATATATATATATATATATGTATTCTATGTGTGTATATTTAGTGTTTACAAGGAAAGAATGGGGTTTTTTTAGTTACGATATTTTGTTCCCATAGACTTACATTGGATTTCCGGTATCGGTATCGGGTATCGCCGATATTTTAATGGTATCGGCGATACCATTCCGATTCCGATACTTTTGGATATCGGAAAGTATCGCTCAACTCTACTGATGAGCTGTCTTTTGGATATATTAGCATAAATTAAAAAAAACTCCACTAAACTGTTAAAAAATATGTTATATTTATGTATTCATGATATATTTTGATTTGTTTATGTATTAAAAACACATGGCCTTTACATTTCACCAGCGCAGTCATGCAACTGAATTTCGAATGAGCTATTGTCAATTAGGTGACAGGACTTTTATACTCATCTACTTACAGCAGTGCAGGTCAGCAGAATAATAAACACCCACCTTGCTACTTCAAATGGCTTAAAAATCAAACAAGATGTTATGAATAATGTAGAGAGAATCTTCCCTCTTTCTGCTTCTCTCTGCCCTTCAAATCCTCAGAGGATGAGTGAGACTGTTTGTCTGCCTCATTAACGGCTATTCAGTCATTTGATTTTTAGAACAATGAGCATGCTCACCAGACTTTTTCACACCTATTTGCGTTTTAAAAGAACCCCTTATGAAGCTAGCAGTAAAGTTTTGAATAGCTATACAATTTTAATGCACTAATATGCATACAATCTCTTCAGTACCAATGCAAACCATTTGAAGTTGAGTTGACTGATGGACTCTGTCCCGGAATGAACCAGTCATCCCATCCACACACTGAATGAATTGAAAATGTTAGCTTGATACTTATTCTCTAATCTGCATTGAATATTGGTTACAATGATTAGCTGATCAAATATATACCGTATATACTCATGTATAATCTGACCCGTGTATAAGCCGACCCCCCTAATTTTACCACAAAAAAATGGGAAAACTTATTGACTCGCGTATAAGCCTAGGGTGAAAAATGATTATGCCCCCATATGATGCTCCACAGATTATGCCCCCAAATGCTGCACAGATTATGCCCAATATGCTCCACAGATTATGCCTCCATATGCTCCAGATTATGCCCAATATGCTCAGAGATTATGCCCCCATATGCTCCAGATTATGCCCCCATATATTCCACAGATTATGCCCCCATATGATCCACAGATTATGCCCCCATATGCTCCAGATTATGCCCCATATGTTCCACAGATTATGCCCCATATGCTCCAGATTATGCCCCATATGTTCCACAGATTATGCCCCCATATGCTCCATATTATGCCCCCATATGCTCCACAGCTTATGCCCCCATATGCTCCATATTATGCCCCCATATGTTCCACAGATTATGCCCCCATATGCTCCAGATTATGCCTCATATGTTCCACAGATTATGCCCCCATATGCTCCATTTTATGCCCCCATATGTTCCACAGATTATGTCCCCATATGTTCCACAGATTATGCCCCCATATGCTCCAGATTATGCCCCATATGTTCCACATCTTATGCCCCCATATGCTCCCTATTATGCCCCCATATTCTCCAAATTATGCCCCCATATGCTCTAGATTATGCCCCATATGTTCCACAGCTTATGCCCCCATATGCTCCAGATTATGCCCCCATATGCTGCACAATTATGCCCCATAGTATAGGCCTCATATGCTGCTGCTGCTGCAAAAAAATGACATACTCACCTCTCGTCGCTGGGGGCCAGGTGCCGGTGTTCTGAGCAGGCGGTGACAGCGTCGCGCTATGGGGGACAGGTCCCGGTGTCACCGCTCGCTCAGGACCCCGGCACCTGAGATATTTACCTGTCCTCTCTGCACCGCTGCGCACTGCTCCCTCGGTCTGATTCCTCTGGCTGTGAATGATCTGGCAGGGGGCGGGGCACACACTAATGACGTCATCACGCCCTCTGCCTGACCATTCACAGCCAGAGGAGTCAGACCGAGGGAGCAGCACGCAACGGTGGCACGGGGACAGGTAAATATCGCTATACTCACCCCTCCGCCGCCTGTCCCTGTAGCCTCTCCTCTTCTCCCGGCGCTCTCCGCAGCGCTTCAGTCCTGCAGCGGTCACGTGCTACCGCTCACTAAAGTCATGAATATGTGCATATTCATGTCTTTAGTGAGCGGTGCCATGTGACTGCTGCAGGAAGGAGCCGGAGATCGTGGAAGAAGCAGGGGGGCTGCAGAGACCGCGCCGACGGAGGGGTGAGTATGATCCGACACCCCCGCTCCCCCTCCCCCGCCGACCCCCGTATATGACCCGTGTATAAGCCGAGAGGGGGACTTTCAGCCCTAAAAAATGGGTTGAAAATCTCGGCTTATACATGGGTATATACGGTATGTATATATTGACAAACAACCACAAATTGATCTTTCCACCACAGAAGAAACACGCATACCTACATATATATATATTTGATCAGCTAATCATTGTAACCAATACCAATATTCATTGCAGATTAGAAAATAAAAATCAAGGTAATATCTGCCATATTTTGCGGATTATAAGACGCACTGGATTATAAGACGTACCCAAATTTTAAGGAGAAAAATAGGAAAAAACATTTTTTTATTTAAATGGTGGTGCTTCTTATAATCCATGCGTCTTATTGCTTACCGAGGGTGGTGGCTGCCATGAAGTGGGCTCCCAGGGGAGCTGCTGGAGGAGGCAGGCTGGGATGAGGGGGTGTTCCGATGTGTGCCACTGCGGGTGTTCGGTGGTGTAGGGGCTCTGCCGACATTTTGTGAAAGTCCAGAGCCCCAGCACTTACGTATATGGTTTACTGTGCGGTGAATTCCGGGAAAATGGCTGCCGGTGCATGCTCAGATGGAGATCTCAGCACCAAGATATTAGGAGATGAGATCTCAGCACTGAACACTCCCTCATCCCAGCCTGCTGCCTGCAGCAACAATCCACTCCACTCTTGCCTCTATCAGCAGCAACCCTGGGACCCTGCTCCATCACTGCCGGTAAGGTATTTCCTCATTATAAGTGCGTCTTATAATATGAAAAATACGGTATATATATAGTACAGACAAAAAGTTTGGACACACCTTCTCATTCAAAGATTTTTCTGTATTTTCATGACTATGAAAATTGTACATTCACACTGAAGGCATCAAAACTATGAATAAACACATGTGGAATTATATACTTAACAAAAAAGTGTGAAACAACTGAAAATATGTCTTATATTCTAGGTTCTTCAAAGTAGCCACCTTTTGCTTTGATGACTGCTTTGCACACTCTTGGCATTCTCTTGATGAGCTTCAAGAGGTAGTCACCGGAAATGGTCTTCCAACAGTCTTGAAGGAGTTCCCAGAGATGCTTAGCACTTGTTGGCCCTTTTGCCTTCACTCTGCGGTTCAGCTCACCCCAAACTATCTCGACTGGGTTCAGGTCTGGTGACTGTGGAGGCCAGGTCATCTGGCGTAGCACCCCATCACTCTCCTTCTTGGTCAAATAGCCCTTACACAGCCTGGAGGTGTGTTTGAGGTCATTGTCCTGTTGAAAAATAAATGATGGTTCAACTAAACGCAAACCGGATGGAATAGCATGTAGCTGCAAGATGCTGTGGTAGCCATGCTGGTTCAGTATGCCTTCAATTTTGAATAAATCCCCAACAGTGTCACCAGCAAAGCACCCCCACACCATCACACCTCCTCCTCCATGCTTCACTGTGGGAACCAGGCATATAGAGTCCATCCATTCACTTTTTCTGCGTCGCACAAAGACACGGTGGTTGGAACCAAAGATCTCAAATTTGGACTCATCAGACCAAAGTACAGATTTCCATTGGTCTAATGTCCATTCCTTGTGTTCTTTAGTCCAAACAAGTCTCTTCTGCTTGTTGCCTGTCCTTAGCAGTGGTTTTCTAGCAGCTATTTTACCTTGAAGGCCTGCTGCACAAAGTCTCCTCTTAACAGTTGTTGTAGAGATGTGTCTGCTGCTAGAACTCTGTGTGGCATTGACCTGGTCTCTAATCTGAGCTGATGTAAACCTGCGATTTCTGAGGCTGGTGACTCGGATATACTTATCCTCAGAAGCAGAGATGACTCTTGGTCTTCCTTTCATGGGGCGGTCCTCATGTGAGCCAATTTTTTTTGTAGTGTTTGATGATTTTTGCAACTGCACTTGGGGACGCTTTCAAAGTTTTCACAATTTTTCAGACTGACTGACCTTCATTTCTTAAAGTAATGATGGCCACTCGTTTTTCTTTACTTAGCTGCTTTTTTCTTGCCATAATACAAATTCTAACAGTCTATTCAGCAGGACTATCAGCTGTGTATCCACCAGACTTCTGAACAACACAACTGATGGTCCCTACCCCATTTATAAGACAAGAAATCACACTTATTAAACCTGACAGGGCACACCTGTGAAGTGAAAACCATTTCTGGTGACTACCTCTTGAAGCTCATCAAGAGAATGCCAAGATTGTGCAAATCAGTCATCAAAGCAAAAGGTGGCTACTTTGAAGAACCTAGTGTTAGGGATTGAGTTCCCGCTGCTGCACAAGGGGAATCTCGAACCAGTCCCACTGCTGTCCCCCATCCATCTCCGGCCGCAGTGGAGCCTGCTCAGCAGAGACGTCGGTCTCAGCGTCTCACTCGGTCTAATACTGTGCAGAGGCTTGTTGCTGCCTCTCCTGGTTCCTCTATTATAACCATAGCTGGAGCAGGCAGTCCTGGGACAAAGTCCTCGTTTTCTCCATCTGAGCATGCCCAGGGCAAGACCTCCCATTGGAGATCAGGGGTCACATGCTCGGTTACAGCAGCGACTCCCATTGGTCCGCCAGGAAGGTCCTGAAACTGCTTGTGTTCTGGAACAGTTTCTCATTGGTCCTTTTCTGGAAGGTCCTGCAGCTGCTACTATAAAAAGGTGGCATAACCACACGGCCGTGCGCTAGTATCAAATCTGTTACGTGCTTGCGCCAGTGTGCAAGTGTAGTATGCATGTGGTTAGGTCCAGCTGAAATAAGCCCCTAGAATACCGGCACCTCCGGTGAGGAGTTTTGTATGCACGTGTTCAGCGTTCGGTTGAAAACGCCATTAGAATACCGTCTACTCCGTTGAGGAGATTATTGCTTGTGTTCTGATTGCATAACCACAGACTGCAATCCCATAGCAGTCATCTGTGTCCCCTGTGAGTCTGACAGGACACAGTCTTTGTCACAGCGGCTCTGTGAAATAACAGAGTCCGCCCATACCGCCATATAGCGCTACGGCGTTTACATCTGCGACTCTGCGGGATAACAGAGTTTGCTCATACTGCCTATTTGCGCCATCTTACTAGCAGCAGGCTCTGCCTGCACGGTGGACCCCGGGCTGCGAACAAACCTCTCCTTAATATCTATTAGGTGCGCTCCTCAGGCCCTTAACATAATGCTAGCACCAAGGTCTGGCTAGTAAAATAGTGGATGACCAGCGTCTACAGCAGTACATTCAGCAGCTGGAGGGTAGGTTGTCAGCTCTTGAGTGCACAACCTCAGCTGAGGATGTTACTGCTGTCGCTGTTCAAGCTGCTAGCGTGGCTGCAGCCAGTTTGTCCTCTGCCACCTCTACCCCTACGTCATCCCACCTCTCGCTTCCTGACAAGTTTGCTGGTGACAGCAAGCAATGTTGGGGATTCGTGAGTCAGTGCTCTATA
This sequence comes from Oophaga sylvatica, assembly GCA_033576555.1. Lineage (NCBI taxonomy): Eukaryota > Metazoa > Chordata > Amphibia > Anura > Dendrobatidae > Oophaga > Oophaga sylvatica. Next base: position 752,722,501 of record JARQOD010000001.1, on the reverse strand, counting down.
CAGCTCGAGCTTCTGGCTGCACGTTTCCCCACGGATCGGGTACAAGTGGGTTTTGTATTGTCTCTACTCTCGGGCAGAGCATTGAAGTGGGCAACGCCGCTGTGGGAGCGCGACGATCGTGTGGTACGGAGTGCTTCTCGCTTCTTGGAGGCTCTTAAAAAGGTCTTTTTAGGACCTCAGGTCACCCACGATGCAGCGCTCCAGCTGCTGGCATTGGCACAGGGTTAGTCTTTGGTCAGTCAGTTTTCCGTCCAATTTTGGACTCTGGCCTCTGAGCTAGAATGGTTGGATAAAGTTCTTATTCTGGTCTACTGGAGAGGACTTGCTGACCATGTTAAAGACGCTTTGGCTGCCAGGGAGATTCCCGCCACACTGGAGAAGCTTATCTCCATATCTACCCGCATCGACCTCCATTTTCACGAGCGGAGATTGGAGCGAACCCAGTGTAGGAAAAGGTTTCGGTTGGCTCCCACCTTTGCCAAACCTCTCGAATTCCCCGTTCAGGCGTCCAAACCCCAAACGGCCACGGAGATTTCTCGTGCGGGACCTAAGTCTCGGGCCGCTCGACTACCCATGGTCTGTAATCTTTGCCAGCAGACAGGACACTATGCTAACAGATGTCCACAGCAATCGGGGAAGCGATCGCTTCTAGTGACCCTGGGAGGAGTTTCACTGGAGACAGTTGCATTTTCCTCCAAGATGACATTTAAAGGGACAGTCACTGTAGGGTCTTCCACTCTTACAGTGGAGCTTTGTGTGGACTCGGGAGCAGAGGGGAATTTCATGTCATCCACCTTTGCTCGTCGCCACGCTATACATCTGGTAGCGCTCGACAAACCAGTGACTGTCAGGGTAGTGAATGGGTTGACATTGCCCTCACAAAATTACACATCAGACTGTTCCCCTTACTTTGTGTGTATCCCCTTCCCATCAGGAAATAATTTCCCTTCTCGTCCTTCCCGAGGGAATAGACGAAATCCTACTGGGAGTAGCCTGGCTCCATTTCCACTCCCCTCATATTGAGTGGACCTCCGGTAGGATACTGGGTTGGAGTGAGACATGTAAGGGCAGATGTGTCAGGGAGTGCATTCAGGTTACCACTACTGAGATACCCGCAGATCTTACTCCTCTTCCCAAGTGCTGTCGGTCATATGCAGACGTGTTCTCTAAAAAGGCTGTGGAGATTCTGCTGCCCCATGTCCTATTGACCTCTTGCCTGGAGCAGAACCTCCAAGGGGAAGGGTCTATCTTCTCTCTCTTCCTGAGATGGAGGCTATGTCTCAATATATCCAGGAGAATCTGGCAAGACAGTTCATTAGGAAGTCGGTGTCACCAGCAGGGGCGGGGTTCTTCTTCGTGCAGAAGAAGAATGGAGAATTACGTCCGTGTTTAGATTACAGGGTTCTTAACGCCATCACCGTTAAGAATAAGTATCCGTTGCCCCTGATTTCTGAGCTCTTTCATAGGCTCCGGGGAGCAAGTGTATTTACTAAATTAGACCTGAGCGGTTCTTCTAACCTGATTCGCAACCATGAATGGGACGAATGGAAGTCAGCTTTTAATACTAGGGATGGGCATTATGAATACCTGACTCCAGGGTGGCAGACTGGGCTGTGGAGGCATGGGACATTTGGGATCATACCCAGGATGCCATTCAGGCTCCAAGGAGAGGATGAGATCCTACGCCGACGCACATCGGCGCCCCGCTCCGGCATTTGCTCCTGGGGACTTGGTGTGGCTCTCCGCCAGTAACATCAGGCTGTGAGTTGAGTCCACCAAGTTGGCACCCCACTACCTGGGTCCTTTCAAAGTCCTCGAGCAGGTTAACCCTGTGATATACCGTTTGGCCCTTCCACCACGCCTGGGTATCTCCAACACCTTTCACATATCCCTCCTGAAACCCGTGCTCATGTCCCGTTTTTCTGAGTCATCTGCCGGGACATCGGGTTCATCTACGGACGATCATGAGGTGAACTCCATCGTAGGGTGTAAGGTAGTACGGGGCAAAAAATTTTATTTGGTGGATTGGAGGGGTTATTGGCCTGAGGATAGGTCCTGGGAGCCTGCCGAGCACGTTCACGCTCCGCAGCTCATCGCTGCCTTTGAACGCAGCAAGGCCCAAAGAAGGGGGGCCCTAGGAGGGGGGTTAGGGATCGAGTTCCCGCTGCTGCACAAGGGGAATCTCGAACCAGTCCCGCTGCAGTCCCCCATCCATCTCCGGCCGCAGTGGAGCCTGCTCAGCAGAGACGTCGGTCTCAGCGTCTCGCTCAGTCTAATACTGTGCAGAGGCTTGTTGCTGCCTCTCCTGGTTCCTCTATTATAACCAGTTCTGGAGCAGGCAGTCCTGGGACAAAGTCCTCGCTTTCTCCATCTGAGCATGCCCAGGGCAAGAACTCCCATTGGAGATCAGGAGTCACATGCTCGGTTACAGCAGCGACTCCCATTGGTCCGCCAGGAAGGTCCTGAAACTGCTTGTGTTCTGGAACAGTTTCTCATTGGTCCTTTTCTGGAAGGTCCTGTAGCTGCTACTATAAAAAGGTGGCAAAACCGCACGGCCGTGCGCTAGTATCAAATCTGTTACGTGCTTGCGCCAGTGTGGTCATGTATGCATGTGGTTTGGTCCGGCTGAAATAAGCCCCTAATACTGCCTATTTGCGCCATCTTACTAGTAGCAGGCTCTGCCTGCACGGTGGACCCCGGGCTGCAAACGCACCTCTCCTTAATATCTATTAGGTGCGTTCCGCAGGCCCTTAACACCTAGAATATAAGACATATTTTTAGTTGTTTCACACTTTTTTGTTAAGTATATAATTCCACATGTGTTAATTCATAGTTTTGATGCCTTCAGTGTGAATGTACAATTTTCATAGTCATGAAAATACTGAAAAATCTTTAAATGGGAAGGATGGGCCAAACTTTTGGTCTGTACTGTATATATATTTACATATGTATACCGTATTTTTCATATTATAAAACACACTTATAATGTGGAAATACCTTTCCGGCTGTGATGGAGCACATATATATATATATATATATATATATATATATATATATATATATATATATATATATATATATTCAGTCATTATCCCATTGTACCTTCTATTTCTAACCACAATAAAGCTTGTGTATATATATATATATATATTATATATATATCACTGTGAAGCCTGCTGAATGAATATGCTTTATTGTGGTTAGAAATAGAAAGTATAATGTGATATTTATAATTATTTTGTAAGAAAGTATGTGCATAGTACTGGTATTTTACTAGTATTTATGTTAAAACAAAGACAAAGTGATACTAAATGAGGTTGTACACTATTAGACATTTGCTCTGTCTGAATACTGAAAGCCACAATCGATCAGCAGACAAATCCACTCTTTTACCCATTTATTTACCCCTTAACCCCCCAGAGCTTTTTTCGGTTTTGTGTTTTCGTTTTTCACTCCCCTTCTTCCCAGAGCCATTTCTTATTATTCCATCAACATGGCCATGTCAGGGCTTAATTTTTGAGGGATGAGTTGTTCTTTTCTGTCAGGAAATCTGCTCTTAACCACCAAGTGCTGTAACTCCTATCCCTCCCTGCATTTCCCCTGGCTCAATTTCCACATTCGATCCCATCACAGAAGAAGTCTCCAGACTCCTTTCTTCCTCTCGTCTGACTACATGCACTACCGACCCCATTCCCTCACATCTCCTCCAGTCTCTCTCTCCAGTTGTCACAACTCACCTAACTACAATCTTTAATCTCTCACTCTCTTCTGGCATTTTCCCATCCTCCTTCAAACACTCCATCATTACTCCATTAATAAAGAAACCCACTCTCGACCATTCCTGCACAAACAACTACAGACCGGTCTCCAATCTCCCCTTCATTTCTAAACTTTTGGAGCGCCTAGTCTACTCCCGCCTTGCCCGTTACCTCTCCACTCACTCCCTCCTAGACCATTCACAGTCCGGCTTCCGCCCCCTACATTCGATTGAAACTGCACTCATCAAAGTGACCAATGACCTTCTGACAGCAAAACGTAACGGTGACCACTCTCTGCTCATTCTTCTCGACCTTTCTGCAGCTTTCGACACAGTTGACCACTGTCTCCTACTGTCTAGGCTCCAGTCACTAGGTATTAAGGACACTGTTCTCTCCTGGTTCTCTTCCTATCTTTCTGACCGCTCCTTCAGTGTTTCGTTCTCTGGCTCCACGTCATCTCCTCTTCCTCTCACTGTCGGTGTACCCCAGGGCTCAGTCCTTGGCCCCCTTCTCTCTCTACATGGCCCCAATTGGATAGACCATTAGCAGATTTGACTTTCAGTACCATCTTTATGCTGATGACACACAACTATACACGTCATCCCCCGACCTTACCACCCGCTGTACTACAGAACCCACTGACTGTCTTTCTGCAGTCTCCAACATCATGTCCGCTCTCTATCTGAAACTCAACCTCTCCAAAACTGAACTTCTTCTGCTCCCGCCGTCTACTAACCTCCCTAAATCTGACATTTCCCTCTCCGTGGGTGGCACCATAATAACACCTCGGCAGCAGGCTCGCTGTCTGGGTGTTATGTTTGATACCAATCTCTCCTTCGCCTCCCATATACAATCTCTTGCCCTCTCTTGCCGCCTACACCTAAAGAACATCTCTAGAATCCGCCCTTTTCTCACCATGGAAACAACAAAAACCCTCACTGTAGCATTGATCCACTCCCGCCTGGACTACTGAAACGCTCTATTACTTGGCCTCCCCATTACTCGACTATCCCCTCTCCAGTCCATCCTTAATGCAGCAGCCAGGGTCATCCATCTGGCTAATCGGTACTCGGACGCGTCCGCTCTTCGCCAGTCCTTACACTGGCTGCCCATTCATTATAGGATCCAATTCAAAGTACTGGTTCTCACCCACAAAGCTCTCCACAGTGCAGCACCCTCCTACATCTCCTCCCTCATTTCTATCTATCGGCCTAACCGACTGCTGCGCTCTGCAAACGACTTTCGACTAACCTCTGCACTAATCAGTACCTCCCACTCCCGACTCCAAGACTTCTCCCGCGCTGCACCAATCCTCTGGAATGCTCTACCCCAAGAAATTAAGACTATCCACAATTTGCATGGTTTCAGGCGCTCCCTCAAGACACATTTGTTCAGAACGGCCTATCACATTCACTAAGTCATTCTATGTGTAAGTGTGTGTGTGTAGCCCATTCACTATCTCCATCCATCCCTCACTCCCTCAAGATTGCTGGACCATCATTGCAAATGCACCATTGTATATACACATCTGTACTTTGTATCTCCCCTACCTGATTGTAGATTGTAAGCTCTCACGAGCAGGGCCGTCTTATTTTGCTTTAATTATTGTATTGTTAACGTTGTTACTTATGACTTGTGTTTTGAAACTGTTAAACTGTAAAGTGCTGCGGTATATGTTGGCGCTATGTAAAGATTATTATTGTTATTTATTCTTTTGAGCTACATCATTGGTTTTACCATGTTGTGTACTAGAAAACGGGAAAAAAAATTCCAAGTGCAATGAAATTGCAAAAAAGTGCAATCCCACACTGGTGTTTTGTTTGGCTTTTCTACTACGTTCACTAAATTCTAAACCGACCTGTCTTTATGATTCTCCATATCATTTCGAGTTCATAGGCACCAAACATGTCTAGGTTCTTTTTTATCTGTGGTGAAAACAAATTCCAAACTTTGTTAAAAAAAAAAAAATTGTGCAATTTTCCGAGACTCGTAGCATCTTCATTTTTCGTGATCTCGGGTCAAGTGAGGGTGTATTTTTTGCGTGCCAAGCTGACGTTTTTAGTGTTACCATTTTGGTTCAGATACGATCCTTGATCACCCGTTATTGCATTTTAATGCAATGTCACGGCGACAAAAAAAAAACATATTTCTGGCGTTTTGAATCTGTTTCTCGCTACGCCATTTAGCAATCAGATTAATCCTTTTTTATTGATCGATTGGGCAATTCTGAAAGTGGTGATACCAAATATGTGTATGTTTGATGTTTATTTTTATTGTTTTATTTTGAATAGGGCAACAGGGGGATGATTTAAACTTTATATTTTTTAATTTTTTAAAAATTTTTAGAAACATTTTTTTTCACTTTTGGAATGCTTCACTAGTCTCCATGGGAAACTAGAAGCTGCCACTACCGTATCATCTCTGCTACTTAGAAGCGATGATCAGATCTCCTATATGTAACAGAATTACTTGCTGTTAGCGCCGACCACGGGGTGGAGCTCACAGCAAGTCGGCACTGACAACTATAGAGGTCTCAAGGAGACCTCTGGCTGTCATGCCGACACATCGGTGACCCGTGATTACGTGACGCGGGCCACTGGTGAGCTGATTTCCGGCTTGAATTTTGGAAGCTCTTGTTAAATGCCGCTGTCAGAGTTTGCCCGTAGCTATTGTGGGCACATGTCAGCTGTTTAAAAAACAAGGAATCCAGAAATTCGTAAACAAGGTAATCAGCTTTTGGTAAATATTTTCAATTTATCATCTCTTATTATCTTCAGAAATGAAAATTTTAAGTAGGGGATTAAATTTCTCTTCTGCTCAAAATATGCATTTGATCTTTTTTTAGATTTAAATGCATATATACGCAAACTTACTCTCAAAAGGCATTTTTTATTGACTGAAAATAATGGGGACATTGAGGATTCTTAAAAATACTGATCCCAACAGAGACTAACAGAAAGGGAATATATTCACAAGGAGGTACACCCATAATCTCTATTTAATCATCATCAACATAGAGGACCAACTATAGACACTTATTTTTCCTTAGTATCTGAAGAATTCAGAAAAGGGAAAAATAATATACTAAAACTGAAAAGCATGTTATGGGGATAAATAAGATAAAAAAGGAGAACTCTAAAAAAGACAATAAGACAAGCAGATTAATGAGGGGAGTAGTTGTGCAAAATAGATCTGACTATATTGAGGACCTATCCAGGTGCTCTAGGTGGGCCGAACGTCTGTGGAGAAAATCTAATCAACCGGAAGATTTCATCAATTTTAAGCTTATGCTTAAAACGTGCAACTCTGCCCTTCACCTCTCCAAACAAACCTATTTCAACACCCTCATCACCTCACTATCCAATAACCCTAAACGACTCTTTGACACTTTTCATTCCATACTCAACCCAAAAGTGCAGACCCCAACCACAGATCTCCACGTTGACGATCTGGCCAATTATTTCAAGAAAAAATGGACCATTTCCATATCAGGAACACCACACTGCACTTGCTCACATGAGCCAGTGTGCGTGTCCTGAGAAAAACACACTGTGTCCAAAGATACCTGTTCAGCAGGGCAGCAGTTGTTATGTTTTGGTAGCTGAGGAGAGCAGGCAAAAACGGCAATACACCAGAGAGGTTGGAATCTACTGGATTGCAGTACCCTGACTAACCACCACAACTAAAGGCAGCCGTGGAGCGTTCCTACATTGGTCCTAGACGCCTCGTCACAGCCTGAGAGGCTAACTACACCTAAAGATAGAAAGAGGAAAGCTATCTGCCCCGGAGCAGATCCCCAAAGAACATAGGAAGCCCCCAAACATGTAATAGCGGTAAGACAAGAGGTAATACAGACACAGACAGAAAATAGTATGAGCAAACGCTGGGGCCCAATCTGCCTAGACAGAATAGGATAGGAAGGATACTTACTTACCACTGTTATGTTTTGGTAGCTGAGGAGAGCAGGCAAAACGGCAATACACCAGAGAGGTTGGAATCTACTGGATTGCAGTACCCTGACTAACCACCACAACTAAAGGCAGCCATGGAGCGTTCCTACGTTGGTCCTAGACGCCTCGTCACAGCCTGAGAGGCTAACTACATCTAAAGATAGAAAGAGGAAGGCTATCTGCCCCGGAGCAGATCCCCAAAGAACATAGGAAGCCCCCAAACATGTAATGGCGGTTAGACAAGAGAAAATAAAGACACAGACAGAAAATAGTATGAGCAAACGCTGGGGCCCAATCTGCCTAGACAGAATAGGATAGGAAGGATACTTACTCTAAGTATCCTTCCTATCCTATTCTGTCTAGGCAGATTGGGCCCCAGCATTTTAAGTATCCTTCCTATCCTATTCTGTCTAGGCAGATTGGGCCCCAGCGTTTGCTCATACTATTTTCTGTCTGTGTCTGTAATACCTCTTGTCTAACCGCCATTACATGTTTGTGGGCTTCCTATGTTCTTTGGGGATCTGCTCCGGGGCAGATAGCTTTCCTCTTTCTATCTTTAGGTGTAGTTAGCCTCTCAGGCTGTGACGAGGCGTCTAGGACCAACGTAAGAACGCTCCACGGCTGCCTTTAGTTGTGGTGGTTAGTCAGGGTACTGCAATCCAGTAGATTCCAACCTCTCTGGTGTATTGTCGTTTTTGCCTGCTCTCCTCAGCTACCAAAACATAACAAGCAGTGGTGTAGATGCATGCTTCAGACAAACAGGACCTGAAGAATGTGACTGCCAAGGGGTGGAGACGGCCACAGGTCTCTCATAGGAAGCAGGAGCAGAGAGAGATTGCTTCAGGTCAGATAGGACCTGAAGCTCCTGACTGCTGGGGGCATGGCTTAAGCTCCAGAGAGCTAGGAGTTGTAGGAAAACTAGATGGGTAACTACAGGACAAAGTTACTAAAGGGCATAGACAGAACGAATAGTCAGGACGTAGCCAAGAGGTCATACACAGAGAGTGCAGCACAGTACAAAAGAAGCAGGCAGAGGGTAGTCAGTATGTACCCAAGGGGTCATACACAGAGAGGGCAGCACATTACAAAAGGGGCAAGCAAAACTCATAACTGGGACACAGCCAAATCAGAATCAGACAGACGTAACGTAGCACAGGCAGAAAGCACTGGTACAGGCACAACAGGGTCAAACACACTCGGCCAAGGGTCAGAGTATAAGCGACAAGGAATCAACCCACCGTGAGGCTATAAGAAGCCTCCCAGAATCCCAGAGTGAATCCGTCCAGATTAACCTCTGAACTACCTTATCCCACAAGCTCCATAGACCATGACAATTATCTCCCAATCCCCTCATACCACGCATTGTCCTCCCTCCACCACTGCATCTAGCTCACTCTCTGATTTTGAGCCAGTCACAGAATTAGAATTAATCAGGCCCCTTGTATCTTCTTGCCCTACCACTTGCACCAGTGACCCCATCCCATCACATCGCCTCCCGTCCCTTTCCCCTGCTGTTACCTCTCATCTAACAAAAATATTCAACCTCTCTCTCTCTTCCGTTATCTTTCCCTCTTCATTTAAGCATGCCATCCATTGCTTAAAAAACCATCCCTCAAACAAAACTATGTCGCTAACTATGGACCTGTCTCTAATCTTCCCTCCATCTCTAAACTCTTGGAACGCCTGGTCCACTCCCGTCTTATCCGCTATCTCTCAGATAACTATCTTTAATCTGCTCTTTACACTCTACTGAAACTGCCCTCACTAAAGTCTCTAATGATCTACTAACTGCTAAATCTAATGGTTACTACTCCATGCTAATTCTCTTGGATCTCTTCACAGCATTTGACACTGAGGATCATCAGATCCTCATCACTATGCTACACTCCATCGGCCTCAAGGACACCATTCTCTTCTGGTTCTCCTCCTATCTCTCTGACCGTCCCTACACTGTATCTTTTGCTGGTTCTTCCTCCTCTCAACTTCCCCTTCCTGTTGGGGTTCCTCAAGGATCAGTCCTAAGCCACCTCCTCTTCTCTTTGTATATAGCCCCTATTGGATAATCAGATTTGGTTTCAAGTTCCATCTCTATGCTGAAGACACCCAATTATACACTTCTTCTCCCGATATCATGCCTGCATTGTTAGAAAACACCAGTGATTGTCTTATTGCTGTCTAGCATCATGTCCTCCCTCTATCTGAAACTGAACCTGTCAAAAATGGAACTCCTTGTGTTTCCTCCCTCTACTAATGTACCTATGCCCAACATTGCATTTCCATGCATTTCCGTGTGTGATTGCACCATTACTCCCCAGAAACATGCCCGCTGTCTTGGGGTTATACTTGATTCCGAGCTTTCATTCACCCCACACATCCGATCACTGGCTCGCTCTTGTTATCTCCACCTCAAAAACATTTATAGAATTTGATCTAGGCAGATCCAGGAATGCTCTGGCCGAAAGTGTCCTGGGTGCTCAGCAGTAAAAATGCCGACACTGTGCTGACAGCGTGTGACGTCACTAAGCTGGGCTACGGGCCTGGCTGAGGCCAAAAAAACAACGCGTTTCGAAGGCAAACGCCCTTCTTCGTCAGGGTTACTGCCCATCTTATCCAGCTGTCATTTATAGTGTGTACGGTCATGCATCATATTAACCCATGATTGGCATACTTCCCCTTTTGACTTAGTGGATAAAAGAGAAGTGGGAGTGCTAATTAATACTCAAACATGAGCGATAGGAAACAAATACCAGACAAATAAAACCCCATATGTGCACTTAAACACAAATTTAAATGTAAACATCCTACATATAAAACCCATGTACAATTAGTTAAAGGTGCTTTTTAATAAATAGATATGGCTCCCAAATATGGGCATCAGTCAAAAAAAAAAAAAATGTGATGCCCAAATACTACCAGTATATCCGTTGTAGTTAATTTCTGGGTTTGTATACCTCCTAATGTATAGTACAGTTTAGAAGGCGTATATTTCCAGATCATGATTAAGGCCCTTAGGGGACAAACTGTTTAGAGAGAATATCCAATAGGACTCTACTTTAGACATTTTTTTGAGGAAGTCACCCCTCTCTGGCTCTGGTGGACAATTTGGATGCCACAAAAATGGACTCCCTTCAAGGATTGGTTGTGTTTGTCCTTGAAGTGGCATGAGAGGGGGTGTCCTTTAAAGCCTTTACAAATATTCCAAAAGTGCTCCTTGATACGGTCCATCAGACGTTTGGTACGGCGCACGTAAAGTTTATTGCATGGGCACTAATACAATAGATGACCCCCCTGGAATAACATGTGATATTTTGTGTGAGTTAAATTCAATGGTACCACTAGAATTAAAAAATGTTAGCTGTCGTGTTTTTTTGAAAGAAGTATGGGTACAACCAAAACAGTGTCCACAAGGAAAAAAACCTATATGACACTGATTAAGGTTTTTCAGAGGACTTTTACACACTATAAATGACAGCTGGACAAGGTGGGCAGTAACCCTGATGAAGAAGGGCGTTTGCCTTCGAAACGCATTGGTTTTTTGGCTTCAGCAAGGCCCCGTAGCCCAGCTTAGTGACGTCACACGCTGTCAGCACAGTGTTGGCCTTTTTACTGCTGAGCACCTAGGACGCTTCCGGCCGGAGCGTTCCTGGATCTGCCTAGCATGCTGCATCATCTCTACCTCGGACATCAGAGCGCGCTTCATTAACCTAGCTGCTTGTCCTGCACTCATCAATCTCCACCTATCGCCACAGGAATTTGCTACTCAGCCAGAATCAGGGTAAGTGTCCACGTTTTGTTTATCCTTTGCAATTCACTGTGCACGAGTGTTTTGTTTCTAACAAAAAACAGCAAATAATCATATGTCATACAAGTTCCGAGCCAAATCCTCTTCAGAACACTATTTCAGATTGTAAGAGGTTCTTCATGAGGCAGCGTCTCGGGCATTGATATCTCACTCCAATTCCAGTCGGATCCAGCCACATAATAAATTGCCAAGATTGATATGATTATTTGCTGTTTTTTTGTTAATGTTAAATTATAGTGGGGATTTAGTCATCGCATTGATATTGTGCATATTCATATCACCTTTCATAGGCTATTATTTCTAGTCTCTATTATGTAATCACTCTGAGTTTATTAATGACGCTGTGTTTGATACCTGGATGCCCCCACTAGTGTCATACCAGTATTTTTGAGCAGGCTATGCTGTACCTGAGGTCTATTGAGAGTATGTACTTCTCCATTCTACTCACAGAGCTGTTTGGGATTACGATCCGTCCTTTTTGGAAGTAGGAGTAATTTTCCCTTAAACTTGCCAGCATCAAAGATGGCGCGCACAGGAGCGCATGCGCACCACGGTTGGCGTGACACAACTCACAAAAGACCTCCACAAGATGGCGGCGGGGTCTGTGACGTCACAGGAAGTGTTTTCCTTGACCCACGCTGCCATTGGAAGGTCGGACGTGATACAATTATCACTCCAACGTCTGTGATCGCATGCGCCACATCTGCTGTGCGTCGCCTCATTAACAACCCCACCTGAGCAATAGGGTATATAACTATGTGTAGCATGCTTAGCCACACTGCCCCCCGAGGAAGCCTGACAAGCGAAACGTGCATCGGGGCACGCACCTGGCAGTATATCCTATCCCACATGGGTAAGCAGACCGCAATTAACTCCGCACACCCCATGGGTTACTATGGGCAACATTGGCAGTTGTGCTGAGTACCAATTTCAAGCCCCGTCTTTGAAAACAATCTTTTTTTGTTTCATGTGCAGACCCTGATAATCAGGTACTGTGTACTTACACTGGGACCAGATAGTCTGTGTTAATGTCTCTACAGTCGGGGTGTGTTACAACATACAGGCTTTAGCCATTGACATTATGATCAAGCCCCGTTTTTGGAAACAATCCTTTTTGGTTCATGTGCAGACCCTGATAACCAGGCTCTGTGTACTTACACTGGGACCAGATAGTCAGTTCACTGTGTTAATGTCTCTACAATCAGGGTGTGTTACAACATACAGGCTTTAGCCACTGACATTAAGATCTATAATAATTATACGGTGCTTTAATTGGATATTGTGGGTATACTCCAGGTGCCTTTTTCTTGTTCTCTCATCCATTCATTTTTGTACATGTGTACTGTCTGACTTGTTATTTGTGTAACTATAATTGTAATAAAAATTTATACTTTTTTACATCATTGTATTACTGTCCCATGTTGAGCTGGATGCTCGGTTGTGCTTTTTAATATCAATTTATAAGTTCTTTATAGATGATCTGATTATCATTTGGAAGGGGACAGAGGAAGTGGCACAATTAATAAAGGAGGGTAATAATAACACCTGGGCATCACCTTCACATCACAAATTAACATAGTAAAAGTGGTGTTTCTTGATTTGGAGATCAGCCATAGTGAAAAAAAAAATCCCAAAAGCCCATTTTAAAACAGTGGATTCAAATGTTTTTTTAGATTTTAATAGTGCACATTACAAGAAGTGGAAGGTCAATATATCCCATAGTCAATTTTTTCATATAAGAAAGAATTGTATGAGAGTATCTAATTATGTGGTTCAGTCCAAAATCCTAAAAAGAAAATTTAAGGAAAAAAGATACCCCAAAAATCTGATAAAGGGTGCATATAGGGACAACAATATAAAGACACAGGAAGAATGTTTGGAAGGAAAAAATAAGAAAGGGGACAATTTGACTATTGGTAAAGAAAAAAGTGATGATCGCTGGAAATTGAACTTTGTGACTACATTCAATAAAGTTATAAGATCTGTGCTTTCAAATATTGGTATATTTTAAAGCATGACCCTGGTTTTGGAAAACACCTCCCTGATAAAACATGGATTACATATAGAAGGGGGAAAACTTATAAAAATGTAGTGGCTCTAGTAAATTAAAAAAAACTGTTAGATTTTAAAAGAAAAAAGAAAAATAAGAATCAAATTTTATGTAGTACTTTTCAAGGAACTCGAGTTTTTAAATGCAACTCCAAAAATGTTTGACCTGTGGGATCCTAGGTCATGGGGCTAAAATTATTAAATGCAATAACACCAGTGATGTTTTCGAGATCCCACAAAGACTCACCTGTAGTAGTGATTATGTTGTATAGGTTATCACTTGCAGTTGCGGTTTGCAATATGTGGGACGCATTGTGCAGACACTGCTGTCCCGCATTAATGGACACAGAAATAGAGCAAAAAATGACTTCTTGAAGAATAGTCTTTCAAGACATCTGCTAATTAAGCATAATAAAGTTTTTAGTATAAAAATAACTGTAGTGGAACAAATACCCTCTGGTGTTACAAACAAGAATGCTCTTTTAAACCGAAAAGAAACGTTTTGGTTATATCGTATGGGAACATTATATCCAAATGGTTTGAATTATATTATAGAGAGAATTGAAATGTTTTTTAAATAAGATTTTTTTTTCTAAAGTTTTTGAATGTTTTATTTTTTTTGTTTTTACTATTTTTTTGCATCCATGTCGATCAGAATGTGGTTTGAAAGGCTGGACTAATCAGTGGATGTGCTCTTGAACCTGGTCCACACCCCCAAAAAAGATGTTCCTGAGGCTGGGTTAAGAGATTTGCCACTATATATAGGTGCGATTAAATTTATACTACTAGGAATTGTATTGTGTTTTTTTAAAGAACCTGAAGAAGGATATATACTGTATCTGAAACGCGTTGTATCTCCTCCTATATAATAATAAAAAAGAAGAAAAAGTTCAAAATATCATCCGTTGATGTGAGTTCTGGGAAGTGCTGCCGTTCATAGGCTGGATGTGTTCATTTTAATTTATGTGAACATCATGGGGAAGACCTCTGGAAGCATTTCTGACTCCCAGGTCACTGCTGTGAACAATGTTGTCAGAGTCTTACGCCACTTTTCTGGGCGCACAATAAAACATTCTAAAATGAACCTTCCGTTCATCTGACAACAGGATATATTTACTAAGATTAATAATTTGGTTCGATTCAAGCCCTCTCAATTCACTCTGTTCCTCAATTGGTAACCGAGTGAGGCCTTCTGTTTCAAAAAAGAGGAGGATGCTACAGGCTGAGACGAGGAGGATAATTGTTGAGATGTCACATTCATTCCTGTACCTACATTGTCTGCCTGTATATTTGTCTGGATTGTTAAACCTGTAGGCACCCCTACATGGGTGGCCATACGTGGATCTCAGTTCTGCCATCTGTGTCTGTTTCCTCTGCCCCTCTGTCTCCATCTCCCTCTAGAATTGGATCTCTCCCTATCCGAATTATCCGTCTCAGATGAAAATATATCTGTTACCAATACACCCTTGTTTGTGTAACCAAAAAGTTATAGGCTGTATTTTCTTTAAATTCATTAAAGCCCCTCAAGAATTGATTGTTTTCTATCCTTGATAGTGGCCTGAAATTTCTCAAAAGAGGTTTGGAGAATTGCCTCTCTTTTGATAAAGTCAGGATCTGATTTATATGTGAAGATTTTCTCAATTAAATTGTTTAATATTTTACCAGTGTGTTCAAAATTAATTTTCTCCTCCTCAATCAAAATCTTCAAAAATCTCACAAGAAAGGGTATTTATTCCCTCTCCACTCTGAAGTAGTTGAGGGGTTTGCCAACATTATTTATTAATTCTCAAATAGTTTTGACGATACGATTCTGCAAATATCGGGGATCGGCCGATATTAGCTGTACGGGGCTTTCGATTCCCAGAGATATTTTGTCATAAAGGATACCGAAAAGGAAAGTTGGGAGGGGTTCCGTTTTTCGGGGCGTCGGATCACGGATTTTCCTGGCAAGAAAAATTCCGTTTTATCCGGCGTT
>JARQOD010000001.1:752686047-752706867 GCA_033576555.1 Oophaga sylvatica | reverse complement strand
AACCAGGGTCTTAATCAGACAGACAAATCCTCAATGTTGATAGTAGAGCTCCGCTCTCTCAGGCCTGTGGGCACACCAGTTGTGCCAATGTCCAGCACACAGGATTTATAGCCTAAACACAGTCTCTCACTGACCCCGGTCAAAATAATCATGGATTCGGGTCCGTTACCTGATGGTGTCGGCCACACTGGTGCCCGATTGCCTGTTATCCCTCAGAGGTATCCACAAACACTTTCTATAGAATACACATAGTCTCTCACTGACCCCGGTCAGTATCACTCACAGTTGTCAGACTGTCCACTCCATAGGTGTCTCACAGACCTCCTTCCTCTGACTCAGACTAGCCAGCACTGTTCCATGTGCCAAACACACAGGCTCCATTAGGTAGCCTCTAACCACACCCACAGGTGAGGTAACATCACATGTAATGGTCAAGTGATCGTGACATCACTGCAGGTCCTAATCTTAGGGAAAATCCTGGCCAAATGTTATAACTGCTGGGGAGAAATATATCTTCCATATAGTGCTACACCCTTTGCTTCACCACACAAGTTATTGACATCAATTTGCTGAAAACAAAAAATAGTTACCTACAGGCCAGATATTTTAAAAAAGAGTTTGACCATCACACGGATCATATCTCTGTGCACTGAAATTATGCCATTTCTGGCCTACTGTTAAATTTTTTTGCAGGGTGTTAGCCAGCTATTGACAACAGATTGCTGAAAAAAATAGTTGCCTACAGACCAGCTATTTTAAAGAGGTTTTGTCTGTCACGCGGATCACATGTAAGTCCACTCCAATTTCAGCCATTTGTAGTGAACGTGGAAAATATTGTCCTCCATTTAAAATGGGCAAGGCGCATGGCAAGGGACAGTGAACTGGACGTGATGATGCATGCAGAGGCTGAGGCTGTGGGTAAGCTGAAATTGTGCCACAACAAACACCCACATCTTCTCACCAGACTTTCCTGTCCATTTGCTAGCGGACCACATGTGGGAACATGTCACATGAGGTGGACGATGTTGAGACACAATTGCTAGAAAGTCAGGAGGAGGACCAAGGTGCAGAAGTGGAAGACGAGGTGGCGGATGATATAGTAGCTGACCTAACCTGGCATGAAGACAAGCAGACCGAGGCAGCAGCACAAAGAGGAAGGGAGCATAGCGCCCTATCAGCAGGAAGAAGCAGTGTGGTGACCACAGACAGAAGATGGGCAACTGTTCACCTTAATACCAGCACGACGGAAGTTGTCGATACAAGTGTTAGGTCTTCCTGAGTCTGGTCGTTTTTTAAAGACTCAGCCGATAACCCCAAACAGGCCATTTGCACCACCTGCAATGCCTGCATCAGCAGTGGTAGCAAAACTACCAGCCTGACCACCACCAGCATGATCAGGCACATGGCAGCAAAGCACTCGACTTTGTGGGCCGAACCCAGGGTCCAGGAACACTGTCTGTGGGAGACATCACTGTTTCTTCCACTGTTGTGCGTGGAAGCCAATTCCATGGTGCCTGCGTAAATGCCTCCTGCTCTGCACCTGTCGTACACACTCAAATAGCATATCCACGTCCTTGTCCCAGCGCAGCCTTCAGTTGTTCATAAACCAGACCTTGGAATGCAAGAGGAAATATCCCGCCAACGCCCCACATGCCACACTACTAAATTCACACATTTCTCATCTGCTTGCACTCAAAATGTTGCCTTTTTGGCTCATGGAGATGGAAGCTTTCCGCAACCTAATGGCGGCGGGCGTTCCAAGATATCAGTATCCAGCCGCCACTATTTCTCCTGGTGTGCCATCCCCGCATTACACAAGCACGTGTCCCACAACATTAGCCATGCCCTCAACAATGCTGTTAGTGGGAAAGTTCACCTAACCATGTACACATGGACAAGTGCTTGTGGGCAGGGAAGGTACATCTCGCTGACAGCACACTGGGTTAACATAGTGGAAGCCGGAACCCAATCGGACCTTGGGAAGGAACACGTCCTCCCGACGCCGATGGTTGTGAGCCCTACGTCAATCAGGGTTGCCCAGCTACAGTTCCTGCATCTCCTGCTCCTCCTCTTCAGCCACCATCTCCGAAATGACCACATCAGTCACAAGCTGGAAGCACTGCAGCACTGTCTCAGCCAAGCGGCAACAGGCTTTGCTGAAGCTAATATGCTTAGGTGACAAACCGAACAATGCTGAAGAGTTGTGGACAGCTCTGAAAGAGCAGGCAGATCTGTGGATAACACCGCTGAACCTACAGCCAGGCATGTTCATGTGTGACAATGGCTGGAACCTCTTGGCAGCACTTAGGTGAGGCGAGCTCACACACGTTACAATGTCTGGCCCATGAGCTTAATCTCATGGTTCAGCAGTTTTTCAAAACCTACCCGGAGCTGCCGGATCTGCGTGTGAAAGTACGCCGCCTGTGTGCCTATTTTAGAAAGTCAGCTACAGCTTCCGCCACCCTTGCCGTGCTTCAGCAGCGTTTGCAGATTTCGTCTCCCTGACTGTTGTGTGATGTCCCACGCATTGGAACACTGCATATGTTAGGAAGGATTTGTGAGCAATAGAGGGCAGTTGTTGACTACCAGCATCAACAAGGCCATCGGTATTCAGTTCTAACTATTCACATAAGACTCAGGAGTGAACATGAATGTCAGACATATGTACCATCCTCAAAACTTTGAGGACTCCACCAAGATGGTGAGTGGCAATGACGCCATAATTAGAGTCACCATCCGCTTCTCTGTGTTCTGAAATACTGCTCACAATCAACGAGGATGCGTTGCAGGCAGAGCACGATGAGATGGAGCAATGAACCATACAGGGTGATTACACACAGCCCAGCCTCATGTCATCCCAATGTGGATTGTTGACAATGAGGAAGAGGAGGAGGAAGGACAGGAGCTAGTTTCATACGCTACAGATGGCACTACAAGCACAACTGTCATACTGTCTGTTCAGCGTGGATAGCCTGAGGACAGGGAGGAGGAGAAGAGCATTGTCAGTCATCCTCTTGGTGAGGACATGGAAGTCTTGCCTGTTAGCAGTCTGGCACACCTGGCTGACTTTATGTTGTGCTCCCTTTCCCGTGACCCTCTTATTCTCCAAATTTTGGGTGACACTCATTACAGGGTTGGTGACACTTCCAGACCCACGCTACAAGGAGAACTTTCAATCTCTTCTTCAAGAGGCAGACAGGTGTACTAAAATGGTGCAGTACCAGAAGGCCCTTGTTGTGGAATTATTAAAAAAATTCCTATCTGAGAACTTTGGCGTCAGAGGTCATAGTTCATTGGACAACCAAAGAGTACAGGCGAGAGAGACCCAACTCCAATCCAGCAGAGGAAAGGGAATACTGGCAAAGTTCTGGGAGAGTTTCCTCCAATCGCAGTAGCCCTGATGTGTGGGGTACTGTCACAAGTGCAAAGTTTTGGAAGATGCTGTGGGAGTACCTTGCTGACCGTACCAACATCCTTCGTGATTCCTCTGTGCGTAATAATTATTGGTTATCAAAGCTGGATATGTGGCATGAATGGCTCTCTTTGCCTTGGAGATCCTAGCCTGCCCTGCTGCTAGCGTTTTGTCAGTGTGGGCTTTTAGTGCCGCTGGTAGAATTATAACTGATAAGCGCATCTGCCTGTCAACTGAAAATGCTGACAGGCTAACTTATAAAAATGAATGAACAAGGGCTGGATTGGGCCAGACTTCTCTACACACTGAATGATAACAGTGAAACATCACCTCAAATCCAGTGTCATTTTTTGGGAAGTATATTTCCATGCACCTCTTCAGAGCCACACATGGGTATACACTTCCTGATTTGGGCTATTTGCTGTTATCCTCCTCATTTCCTCATCCTCATCATCAACCACCACTAGATCACAGGGTGAACGTGTTCCGTGGTGCAACAGCCAGGTTTTTTTTATGGGTATTTATGATGCCTGTTAAAAAAAAGGTAACACGGTATGTTGATGTGTAACCCCTCAGGGGAAAATGTTTGTCAGTCCATACAGTTACTGTATGGGCATTAAATTCATAGGAGACAGCTCTTTTAAATTGGGAAAAGATTTTTAGTAGGCCATCCTCCACTTCTCTTCCGACACCACCACTAGATCACCAGGGTGAACCTGTGCCGTGATGCCACCACCAAGTTTTTTTTTTTCAAGGGTGTTTATGATGCTTGTATAAAAAAGGTTACACAATATGTTGATGTGTACCCCCCAGGGGAAATGTTTGTCAGCCATACACTTAGTGTAAGGGCAATTCAAACATAGGAGACCGCTCCTTAAATTGGGAAAAGATTTTTAGTAGGCCATCCTCCACGTCTTTTCCGACACCACCACTAGATCATCAGGGTGAACGTGTTCCGTTACGCAACAGCCAGGTTTTCTTTTTTCAAGAGTGTTTATGATGCTTGTTAAAAAAAAGGTTACATAGTATGTTGATGTGTACTCCCCAGGGGGAAATGTTTGTCAGGACATACACTTAATGTTTGGGCATTACAACCATAGGAGACCGCTCCTTTAAATTGGGAAAATATTTTTAGTGGGCCATCCTCCACGTCTCTTCCAACACCACCACTATATCAACAGGGTCACATGTTCTGTAATGCAACAGCCACGTAATTGTTTCAAAGGGGTGTTTTTAGTGTCAGCAGAGTTCACCTATTGTTTCTTGTGCCCCCCAATGAGGAATACAAATAAATATTAATTAAAAAAAATTATAGGTTGTACAGGAAAAGCAACATATAGTCGCAGTGTGCCACAGCGCCCTGCCTACACTCGAGAATTTTTTTTTATTATAAGCATTCAATACAAATTTGTAAATGCAGATGAAGTTGATAGAAAACCACAATCTTTCATCCCATGATTCCTCTGTACACACCTTAGTATTTAGATCACTATTAGCGTGATCTATTTCCCTTCAGCGTTTCTCTGTATTTGGATCACAGATAGCACAACATGCTTCAGCACAGGGCAATAAGTATTGCCTACGATTGTAGAATTCTGGATGACATTTTCAGTGTGAAACATTAATTAGGCATAAAAACTTTATTGACCTAGAACACAGTCGGTGGACACTTAGTAGTTACCCCCCATTTTTGGAATATGCAGGTCTTCATATCCATTTGTAGGAATCCAGATATTAAAACTACAAAACAACAAATATTAACTTTTACATAGGAACAGATTATTGAAGAAATTTAAACAAGTTATTCAACATTTAGCCTCCCTTGACATAACAGACGAACCATAATCGTGCTCTATAAGAACACTAGAGCAAGGGGAACATGGAAATTCTTGATGCAATAAAGCAACTGCCCCACAACAAAGGTGAACTGTACTACAATGCTAGGAACAGTATTGATTGTCCAATATCTGATGTCAGGCTCCTTCAAACCTCAACTACCTGGTGGTGATCAGCGAAACAAAACCAAGAAGCAAAATGAAGGATTTTTTTTAAGAAGTCTCTGGGCCCATATGTTAATTGGGAATCTCTTTTATTACAGTCTCCAATTTGTGGTGATCTCATCAGAGCATATTCTTAAATGCAGTTGGTTGGGTGACTGCTGATGACCCTAAGGATTTAAAGAGTGCTTTTAAGACAGTATCAGGATCAACTTCAAAGGGAGGATTTGAAGCAACAATGGAGTAGGAGGAGGTTGTGTTTCTTGTAGATTCACCTTCCTTCTTTGATGGTGTGTCACTCAGTCTTAGAAGGATGGGCTAGGTATCTGTTGTTTTTTTTTTTGTAGGCATCAACTGCATCTTCTTTTGTTACAAACACAACCTCTGCAACTCCGGAACTCAACAAGCGGGCACGCTTCAAGGCACCGCATACACAGTAAAGATACACGATATCTTCCTCTGGGACTCTTGGATGCAAATTATTAATGGTCATTTTTGTGCCTTCTAAATTGGTAAAGACAGACTCTTTTGGAGTCGGCCCTACTGAAGAACAGTCCACTTTTGTAACAAGTGTCCGTGACAAGTTGATTAGAGTATTTGTATGCAATAAAGGTGGTGAAGTCTTGTGCTGAATAGACAAGAGAGCTGTGTATACATCATTCTGTACCACTTTAGCAAGAGGTAAAGTTTTCCAAGAGACAATGAATTTCCAGACATTCCGGCCTTTTTTGCAGTGTGTGGGCAGCTGTGATCTTGATCTTCATCTTCTTATCTTCTTTGTGGGGATGTGGAAAAGTTCCAAGTTGTCATCAATACCATCATCATCCATATCTTGTAAAGAGGAAATCTGCGGTTTCCTAGTTATGTGGTTAACTACGTTTATTCAATCCCTTTAATAGTGTTAGTTACACTGGAAGAAACCATTTTCGGCTGTGAAATTTTTATGGTCTTGGTAATATTTATGGGTGAAGATGAACAACCTTGTGCCATGGGTAAGTTGATAATTACAGCACGTGCACTCCTCTTTAAACTTTGCTTTTCATGAGTATCCATCAGTTTGGTTGGTTTTCCTCCAACACTGATCTGCTGCTTTCTAGAATTCAGCATCTCATGAGCATCTTGCACTTTACCTTTATACGGAAACAGGCGTCTTTTCAAAACAATTTCTCACGGGCATCTTTTATGCCTAGTTTCAGACACGCATCTGTTACAACTATCCTCTGACAGGAATCAAACGCATTCTGGTAAATGGTGGTCGGTAAATGACTAATCATTGTAGGCTGGATCCTGGATTTCACACCTCCCATAGCCCCCCTGTTATTAATCCTTTATGTTCCCATTCCCGCCGTAACCATGCCCTTTTCCTGATCACTTCATCCAACAACATGTCTGCCATATTTCTGATACAAGACTGCACCTTCCCAGCAGCAACTGTGTCGGAAACCATATTTTTTTTACTCATAGAATCATAGAATGGTAGAGTTGGAAGGGACCTCCTGGGCCATCTGGTCCAACCCCTGCTCAAAGCAGGATTCTCTAAATCATCCCAGACAGATGTCTGCCCAGCCTCTGTTTGAAGACTTCCATTGAAGGAGAATTTACCACCTCTCGTGGCAGCCTGTTCCACTCCTTGATCACCCTAACTGTCAAAAAGTTTTTTCTAATATCTAATCTGTGTCTCCTCCCATTCAGTTTCATCCCATTGCTTCTAGTCTTTCCTTGTGCAAATGAGAATAAAGATGATCCTTCTACAATGTGACAGCCCTTGAGATATTTGTAGACAGCTATTAAGTCTCCTCTCAGTCTTCTTTTTTGCAAGCTAAACATTCCCAAATCCTGCAACCGTTCCTCATAGGACATGGTTTGCAGACCGGTCACCATTCTGGTGGCTCTTCTTTGAACTTGCTCCAGTTTGTTGATGTCTTTTTAAAAATGTGGTGCCCAAAACTGGACACAGTATTCCAGATGAGGTTTGACCAAAGAGGAGTAGAGGGCAATAATGACCTCACGTGATCTAGACTGTATGCTTCTGTTGATACATCCTAGAATTGTATTTGCCTTTTTTGCTGCTGCATCACACTGTTGACTCATGTTCAGTCTGTGATCAATTAGTATACCCAAGACTTTTTCACATGTGCTGTTACTTAGCCCTATCCCTCCCATTTTGTATATGCTTTTTTAATTTTATTGCCCAGATGTAGTACTTTGCATTTTTCCCTGTTAAAAACCATTCTGTTAGTTGCTGCCCACTGCTCCAGTTTATTGATATCTTTTTGAATCCTCTCTCTCTCTTCTCTAGTATTAGCTACCCCTCCTAGCTTTGTGTCATAAGCAAATTTGATCAGTTTACCCTCAATTCCTTCATCTAAATCATTGATAAAGATGTTGAATAATACAGGGCCCAAAACAGAGCCTTGTGGTACCCCACTTGAGACATTCTTCCAACTGAATGTGCAGCCATTTACGACCACTCTTTGAGTCCGATTACTAAGCCAGTTATGAATCCACCTAACAGTTGCCTTGTCCATTCCATACTTAGTCATTTTTTCAATAAGGATTGTGTGAGATACTTTGTCAAATGCTTTGCTGAAGTCAAGATATACTATATCTACAGCATTTCCCTGATCCACCCAGTCAGTGATTCTGTCATAGAAGGAAATTAAGTTAGTCTGACATGACTTATTAGTTACAAACCCATGCTGACTCTGTTTAATCACTTCATTCTTATGCAGGTACTTACACACATGTTCTTTAATAATTTGTTCAAAGATCTTTCCTGGTATAGAAGTCAGACTCACTGGCCTGTAGTTCCCTGGGTCCACCTTCTTCCCCTTTTTGAAGATAGGAACAACATTTGCTCTTCTCCAGTCTTCTGGGACTTCACCTGTTCTCCAAGAACTCAAGGGTGTTTATGATGCCAGTAAAAAAAAATGTTTACACAGTATGTTGATGTGCACCCCCCGGGGGAAATGTTTGTCAGCCCATACACTTACTGCATGGGCATTACAAGTATAGGAGTCCTGCTCCTTTAAATAGGGAAAAGATTAATAGGAGGCCCTCCTCCACGTCTCTTCCAAGGGGTATTGGGGTGCATCCAAATTTGGAGCCTGCATTGCATTCACTTCATGGGCAAACAGTATGGCAGTACCAAATAAATAAATAAGTATGGGAACTTTGGTTTCATGTGGCCATCCAGTACGTTAGTTCAAAGGGTTATTGGGGTGCGTGTAACTTTGGGGCAGGGCAGGCCTTGCAGTCAAAGTATAGGCTAACATTATTTGAGTAGCAAATTAAAAAAAATAGGACCTTTGGTTTCATGTGGCCATCCAGTACGTTGGTTTAAAAGGTTATTGGAGTGTGTGTAACTTTGGGGCAGGGTAGGCCTTGCATTCAATGCATAGGCTAACAGTATGGTAGTACCAAATAAATAAGAATGGTAACTTTTTTTCATGTGGCCATCCATGACGTCTGTTCAATGAGTTATTGGGGTGCGTCCAAAATTTGGCAGGCCTTGCATTCAATGCATAGGAAATAACAGTATAAGCGACCCTCCGTTTAATAATGGGAACAACAAAACATAGCCAGCTGATGGCGCTCTAAGAATAGTGAGGGCCGACTTCTGAAACCATAGAAATAGGCTTTGTTACTTTCAGAGTCCCTCTTTCATAAATGAAACAGGATGTATCTGATGATTTGTCACACACCACATGGCCAGCTAAGGTTGTAAAATGTTAAAATGACATTTCCTAGTAAACGCATTTGTCTTGGTTGAAAGCAATACTAAAGTTGAAAATGCATCAAAAACACAACATAGCCCAAGTGGTGGAGGAACATTTTTGTTTTGGGTTATTTATTTTGCCTTACATGCAAATCATTACCCCAGAAAGGATGTTCATTAACATATTTTCCAGGAAAATCAATTTTGGTTTACATCTTATAGGGAGGTATAGAAGAGTAGGGACAGCCGTCGCACAAGTGGGGGCGCCATTCTCATTTTTCTTAGGGTGCCAACCTTCGCATCTAGGTAGGTGTCCAGACAGAAATTTATGTGGGGTCAGCTCACAGTTTTCTACACATCGGCTAAGTGAAACTGATACCAGTATGCAGCACTAAATATCACTTTTTAGTTTTTTGTTTTTTTTTTCTTTTTGGTGAGGTTTTTTCGTTTTTTTTGTTTTGTAGTTATTTTTGGGCTGCTCTCAGCAGCATCTATTGACTTTGTTCAGGCAGAGTTTTTTTCTGGCCAGGTAATTGTACTGGCAGACTTAATTGACTGGTAGGAATCTTTTAGTAATTATGTTTTATCAGCAATTTCTGTAGCCCAACTTGGTTAGGTTTATTTATATAGGGGATATCAAACAGACAATATTTTTAGATGATACTTAATAATAGTCATATTTTAATAGGTTTTTTTTTCAGTTAGTCGGTTGTATTTAACCCTTCTTTAAACAATTGTGTAAGTTGATTTCTAGTTTACTTAATGTCTAGCTTTTATCTGGACAGATCAATATGGAATAGTGGGTAAAGAGACTAATCAAGCTTTCTCTACAAAGAGTATTCCGGCAGGGAATGGGGGGTCTATATCTATTAAAAATCTGTTCTAAGACTTGTATATAGGATATAAAAACAATTGTTAAGTCGATTTGGGGAGATTAAGGCCCTTGACAATTATATAAAAAACAATATTGTCCCGAATGGTTTGAGAATAGTGTTGAGCGATACTGCTCGATATCTAAAAATATTGTATCGGAATGGTATCGCCGATATCACTAAATATCGTCGATATCCGATTCCGATTCCGGAAGTCCCATGTAAGTCTATGGGAACAAAATATCGCAACAAAAAAACCCTTTCTTTCGTTGTAAACACAAAAATATACACACATAGAATACATATATATATATACATGTCATTGTGACATATATATATATATAATATATATACTATATTTATAGTTTATACACTTCTACATAGTAAAATAGACTCTGATTCAATTGCGGGTAAAGCCGTGACATACCCATAGAAGTCGACGGGCTCGGTGCGAGTACCCCCAAAACTCTGGCTCTGTGCGACTCAACTTGGGCGTCACGAACAGGATTCTGTAGCTCGCTATAAGCGAGTCCTGTGTGCTGAATTGAACTGGTTTTGTGCTTGAGAATTGCTAAAATCATCAGAGAATGTATTTGCCATTTTTCCGCCATATCTGCGTCACGACAGGCACTGGTGAAGAAGAAGGACGTGCTCTTCGTGGGTGTACACTCACTCAGTGGCGCGAAAACGATGGCCGACCACTCTAAATGGTACTGCAATGTAAGATCGTGCCCACAGCTCTTCAGTTCCGCCTCCTCATCCTCCTCAGTGTGCGGGAAAACTAACATGAAGGTCCCGCCTCCCTACAAAAGAGGGGCCCTCTCCAAATGCTAATGACTAGTGTTGAGCATTCCGATACCGCAAGTATCGGGTATCGGCCGATATTCGCGTTATCGGAATTCCGATACTTAATTCCGATACTTTTCCCATATCGTATACCGGAATCGGAAGTTCCCATAATTCTTTGAGAGGCAATGTGATTTTAGTCAGCCAATGAGGAATCCTACGAAGTGTGGGCACATCCTGTAATGCTGCGGTCATCTTAACTAATGGCATGGCTGTGATTGGCTGCTGAAATGATGTCAGAATGCACTATAAAAGGCGCCGCCGCCATTTTAGCGTCACTGTGCTGTGAACTCAGTAAGGGACAGAACGCTACTCTGCTAACTCTGAGGGACAGTTACATATTGCGATGTGTGTACTACTGTGCTTGAGGCAGGCTAGTTTACCAACCGCTGTGTAAAGCTTCATTTTGCCAGTGTTGTTTTAACAGCTCTGTGCAAGGTGTGTGTGTGACAGTGCAGGTGACGCTGCAGTTTGCTCTGCATCCACCGCTGTTTGTAGGCATCTGCACGTGTCACTGACTCTTTTTTTTTATTTTATTTAGTGGAATTGGTGCAGCTCATTATATTAGAAAAAAATAAATCTATTAGTGTGACGTGCTTCCATCCGTATACAATACATTGGTTGCAAACACTATAGAACTACACAAAGGAGCTTTTCACAGATAGTGAATAGTTGTGTTTCAGTGTCACTGCAGTCTGTGAGGTTTTGATTTTTTTGAGTGCAGATCACGCTCCAGTTAGTTCTTCAACCACTGCCGGTTGTAGTCTGCTGAGCGTGTGTCACTGCCTCATCCTTCACATTTTTCTCTAATTGGTGCTGCTCCATTTTAGTGGAAAAAAATCTAATCTATTAGTGTGACGCGCTTCCATCCGTATACAATACATTGGTTGCAAACACTATAGAACTACACAAAGGAGCTTTTCACAGATAGTGAATAGTTGTGTTTCAGTGTTCATGCAGTCTGTGAGGTTTTGATTTTTTGAGTGCAGATCACGTCAGTTAGTTCTTCAACCACTGCCGGTGTAGTCTGCTGAGCGTGTGTCACTGCCTCATCCTTCCATTTTTCTCTAATTGGTGCTGCTCCATTTTAGTGGAAAAAAATAATCTATTAGTGTGACGCGCTTCCATCCGTATACAATTCCATTGGTTGCAAACACTATAGAACTACACAAAGGAGCTTTTCACAGATAGTGAATAGTTGTGTTTCAGTGTTCACTGCAGTCTGTGAGGTTTTGATTTTTTGAGTGCAGATCACGCTCCAGTTAGTTCTTCAACCACTGCCGGTTGTAGTCTGTGAGCGTGTGTCACTGCCTCATCCTTCACATTTTTCTCTAATTGGTGCTGCTCCATTTTAGTGGAAAAAAATCTAATCTATTAGTGTGACGCGCTTCCATCCGTATACAATACATTGGTTGCAAACACTATAGAACTACACAAAGGAGCTTTTACAGTAGTGAATAGTTGTGTTTCAGTGTTCACTGCAGTCTGTGAGGTTTTGATTTTTTGAGTGCAGATCACGCTCCAGTTAGTTCTTCAACCACTGCCGGTTGTAGTCTGCTGAGGTGTGTCACTGCCTCATCTTCACATTTTTCTCTAATTGGTGCTGCTCCATTTTAGTGGAAAAAATCTAATCTATTAGTGTGACGCGCTTCCATCCGTATACAATACATTGGTTGCAAACACTATTGAACTACACAAAGGAGCTTTTCACAGATAGTGAATAGTTGTGTTTCAGTGTTCCTGCAGTCTGTGAGGTTTGATTTTTTGAGTGCAGATCACGTCCAGTTAGTTCTTCACCACCTGCGGTTGTAGTCTGCTGAGCGTGTGTCACTGCCTCATCCTTCACTTTTTCTCTAATTGGTGCTGCTCCATTTTAGTGGAAAAAAAAAACTAATCTATTGTGTGACGCGCTTCCATCCGTATACAATACATTGGTTGCAAACACTATAGAACTACACAAAGGAGCTTTTCACAGATAGTGAATAGTTGTGTTTCAGTGTTCACTGTAGTCTGTGAGCTTTTCATTTTGTGAGTGCAGATTACGCTCAGTTTGTACTTCAACCACTGCCGGTTGTAGTCTGCTGAGGTGTGTCACTGCCTCATCCTTCACATTTTTCTCTAATTGGTGTGCTCCTTTTAGTGGAAAAAAAACTAATCTATTAGTGTGAGCGCTTCCATCCGTATACAATACATTGGTTGCAAACACTATAGAACTACACAAAGGGGCCTTTCACAGATACTGAACAGTTGTCTGCAGGGTTCACTGTAGTCTGTGAGGAATAACCACACTTAGGCCTTAACTTTTCTGACTTTCTTTATCAATCTACCAAGATGAAGAAGTCAGTGAGTAAGGCACGTGGTCGTGGTCGGGGGCCGTGGATTTGCAGCAGGGAGAGGACGTGGGGATTCTGTGGCTGCTGCCGCCCCCAGTGACACAGCATCCACCAGTTTTTCCCGTGAGCGTTCCTTTATGCGCATTTTTGTAGGAGCTCAGCGTACCCCCGGGCTGCGTGAAGAACAAATTGAAGCCGTTGTTGGTTGGATGGCAGCCAATGCATCGATTCAATACCTTCCACCTCCTCTCAGGACCACAGCACTTTTGAACAACCATCAGTCTCTTCACCGCCTCCCAAAAATTGCCCAGGCAGTCAGAGAGCTCTGTACAGGAGCCAGCTGAGTCTCTGCTTCTGTTCTCAGAATCTGTTGGCTTGGAAACAGGGGCCCAGCCAGCAAGCATTCTGGAATGTAAAGAAGAGGCAGTATGCAGTGATGCGAAAACAGCTGTGTCTCTCTGAATCTGAAGAGGCGGGTGAGCCAGTGCCGATGGTAGCACACGCAGAACGCATTGATGAGATGAGACTCAGTTGCCAGTTTCTGTTGAGCATGGTGCTGGCCAGACCCCCCAAACAACAGCAGGTGTTGGAAGAGGGTAGTGGTGGAGATGATGAGGTCCAGACCCAACATGGCGTGAGGAACAGGAAGGTGGTGGGAGCACTCTGAGGAAGAGATTGCCCAACGGTCCAAACAGTGGGGAGAGGTAGGCTGCAGACTCGCTTGCCTGTAGCCTCCAGTTTGGCACCCGTTCGGAGCAGTTCTCTTCCAACAGCCAAACCGGGCGCTCAGGACTTGCTCTGCGTGGTCCTTTTTGATACAGTTGCAGATGATATTTGCTATGTCAAATGCAAGCTGTGTAATCAAAAAATTAAAAGAGGTAAAAGTGTCAGTAACCTTAATACAACAAAATATGTGGAAACATGTGCGGTCAAAGCACTTTGTTGAGTTACAAAGACACACTGGAGATGTAGGCCAACCTACAGCAGCACCTACATCTTAGCTCCTGTTGGAGCCTCTTCCTCCAGTTCACACACAGTGGTAAGGCTTCCTAAAGGATCGCCATGGAAGAACCTCTGTCACTGTTGTCCAGAGACACAGTGTTATTCCACCACAGGTGCAAGTTCCCTGTCATCCTCACACACCCAGGCCACAAAACAGCATCGGTAGCACAGGCATGGGATAAAAGACGGCCATACTCGGCAAACCATCCACGAGCACAGGCTCTGAATGCTGTCATTGCAAAAAATCCTGTCCCCTTGAAATGCTGTCATTCAGGCTGGTGGAGACTGACAGTTTCCGTGAATTAATGTCATTGTCAGTCCCACAATACAATGTGCCCAGCCGATTTTATTTCAGCAGGCAAGCCGTCCCCGGTCTGCAAAAGCATGTTGAGGCAAAAAATTAAACATGCGCTACTAAACGCCGTCAGTAGCAAGGTCCACCTGACCACCGATCGTGGACCAGTACCCATGGCCAGGGACGATACCTTTCACTCATGCCAAATTGGGTGAATGTTGTGGAGCCGGGTACAGATTTGCAGTGGCGCTGTACGTGTTCTGCCAACTCCAAGGATTGCGGAATCAAGTCTGTCCACATTGACTCCTCCTCCTACTCCAGTTCCTCAGAATCATCGCTGCAGGAGCCGTCACGGTCTACCTCCACATGGGACCCTGGACGCTTACTGATGCGACCGATATGAGCACAGCCGTGGCCAAACGGCAACAGGCCGTTCTGAAATTAATTCCCATGGGGAATCGAAGCCACACAGCGCAGGAGGTTGGAAGCCATCAAGAGGAGAGCGACGTGTGGTTTTTGCCAGCGAATCTCCAGCCAGGTTTGGTAGTGTGTGCAATGGCCGAAATCTGGTGGCAGCTCTGGGCCTTGGCAACCTCACTCACATACCATGTCTGGCACATGTGCTCAACTTGGTCGTGCAGAGTTTTTTGAGGGACTATCCGGATCTTGATGCACTGCTGCACAAGGTCCGCTAGAGTGCGCTCACTTGCGACGTTCCAGCTTGGCCAGATCGCGCATTGCAGCTCTGCAACGCAGATTGCGCCTTCCTGAACATCGCATCATATGTGACGTATCCACCAGGTGGAATTCAACGTTACATATGTTGGAGCGGTTGTGTGAGCAGCAGCCAGCAGTTATGGAGTATCAGCTGCATCAGGCGCAATCAACACGCAATTTGCGCCGTCCACACTTCACCATTAATGAGTGGGCCACTATGAAGGACTGTGCCACGTTTTGCGTGGTTTGATGAGTCAACGCGGATGGCGAGTGCAGATGATGCACTAGTCAGCCTGACTGTCCCCCTTATCTGCTGCTTCAAAAAACCTGCAAGCAATAAGGGATGGGGTTTTGGAAGAGGTGGAGGATGAGGAGTCACAAATTCCATCACCTTCTGGAAAGTCAGCGCAACGTGGTTCCTCACAAAGGGTGGGCAGGGCTACTTTGTGAGGAGGATGGGAGGAGGAGTCAATGGAGGAGGAAGACATCGTCCAGAGGGAGGTACAAACGCTCTAGTCAGTATGTAGAGGAGGGTGGGGTGATGCAGAGCAGGCAGAGATAAGCCTCTTGCAGAGGACAGCGTTTCTTTGCCAGTTGGGAGTCTGCAGCACATGGTTGATTTCATGCTGCCAGTGCTAAGAAACGACCGCCGCATCGCCCACATTCTCACGACGTCTGATTATTGGGTGTACACCCTCCTAGACCCTCGCTACCGGGACAACGTCAAAAGCCTCATCACACCGTTGAACCGGGAGCGTAAAATGCGGGAGTACCAAGACACATGGTGCAATCCTAATGTTTCCTTACTGCCGAGAGACTGCTGCTGCTATGCTTTACAAAAGCAGCTCTGTGGTCGAGGCAGTGTGAGAGCTCTGCAACAAGAGGGAGCACACGCAGTGCCTCTGCACAGGGAAAGACCAGTATGTTCAAAATGTGGCAAAGTTTTGTGGCAGCGCCACAAATGTCTACACCATCCGAGAGGGCTCCGTCAGCGGGAGGCAACGTATCCGTCAGATGGTGACAGACTACTTGGCTTTCCCTCTCAGTGTACCCCCAGATGGCTCTTCCCCATTCAAGTTTTGGGTCTCTAAGTGGATACATGGCCAGAGCTTAGCCAGTATGCATTGGAGGTGCTGGCTTGCCCTGCTGCCAGTGTATTATCGGAGCGCGTCTTTTAGTGCTGCAGGTGGTGTACTAAACAGACCGTCGCATGCGACTATCCTCCGATAATGTAGACGGCTTACTTTTCTGAAAATGAACAAGGCATGGATCTCGCCAGATTTCTCTGTCCGTTTTCAGATTAAATAACTGGTTCGCAACGTTATCCATGTCTCCTGTTATGTTCATCTTTCTACCACCTGAACTCTACTCCTGGGCTCAACACTCCCAGTTGCTGCTCAGAAGTGTCGTGTCCACAGAACAAAACACAAGCTCTACTGTTAGTGGGGTTCAGTAAGCCAGCTGTTCCCCTGCTGTGTCAACGGCAAGAAGTGTCCTGTTCCCGACACATGGACAGAAAAACACATGACCAACATGCTCAAATAGGGAAGACCCGTCCCCTGCTTGTTATGCTAAAAACATGAAATTGTGAAGTTTTGCAGGCCTAGAATGATAAATTTTTTAAGAAAAATATGGACAAATAATAATTTGTCATCAACCCGCGATATCTGCACATGTCTATTAGAAATGGTAACAAAAAATAAAACATAGTCTACTCTTACATTTTTAAATTAATGCTAAAAGTACATTTCAGACTTATGAATTAATGCTTTTTAAAGGAACTTTATCTGTACCTGTAGATAATGCACTCAATGGATGTAGAATCATTACATCCTCATCATCATCATGACGAGTTTTTTTATGACAGACATTATAAAATACACATACTGATGCCAACTGGAACTTCAAACCCATATATGAAATGGCCAGCATGTAAACATGGTAATAATGTCCAATAATAAATTATTACATCTAGAAAGTGCATCATGCATACTGACAATAGGTACTTATACCGCAAGTGCTGTTGAAACAACCACAAGAGATATAAATTAATACTGGTATATAGGTATCACAGTGCATAGTTATCATGGACAATGTTGATGTAATACTGTATCTCAATTAAGTCAGCGTCAACCATTAGGCTTGTTAGTCTTGTCATTGTTAAAGAGGAACGTAATTTTTTGGTTTGTCATAGGTTAGTATTACACATTAAATTCTTACTGCTGTATTTTTTTTTTGGGGTCCCTAGTGCGCATAACCGCAGCTAACCTCACATTTGATAGTCAGCTAATTGCCACACGCTACCCTACCCTCGCGTGACAGTAGGAAGGTAGTGTTGACGGATAAAGCTTTGCGCAAACAGACATTCTTTTACCCTCTTCACACTCTACAAGCAAAAAATGCATGATTTCACGCAGACTTTATTGACGTACAGTATAACTCGGCAATTACCATCAGAGGCTGTCCACTGTGTGATCAGACATAGAATATACCTTTGCTATCCGTAGCCTTTGTTTCACCTACACTTGCAGGCACACATTAAATTGTGACAAACAATGCCTAATGTTTTTTTTAAATGGTTATTTTTTATTGTACATTATTGTGTCATCAATCACATTGATGAGTCCATGCTGGACATGTCATACATGCTATAGAAAGTTCGATTTTATGAACTTAAATAATTAAATTGTCTGTGACTGTCACATAAAATTTGCGATGATGATATGAGTGACTATTACAAAATCCATTGTCTTCACTATGTTATAGTTTAACATTGCGTTCCTTAAGCATTATTCATAAAAAAAAAATGTACTTTTATTCTTAAATGTACAACACTATATTTTGTTACCAATTTTTTGGGTGTTGTGTTGTTCCATTTATTTTTGGCATGTGCTATATGCGTTTATATTTGTATTTTTTTTATTTTTCCTTCTTGAATTAAAAATTTTTGGTATCTTTGTACCGTGTTGCCGTGAAAAAAAAATATTTAGCTTCGAGTCAGCGGGGTTCTTACCTTTTTATGGTAACTGAAAAGATGGAAAAAAATTTGAAGCTTTCAAGGCTACTCACCTCTTCAGGGGGAAAGATAACTAAAAAAGTTAAGATCACTAATTTTTCTATACACAACAGGACCGAATTTGCAAGGGGAAGACAATAAGGCGTGATAGAACTGTAATTATCTCACGGGAAAAAATTTAATTTTAAAAAACATTCCCCTAGAAAGGATAAAAGTTTTTTTGCCTCTCATTGGCGTATTTTTTGGGGTTTTCATGCCCGGAGGGCATGACGCGATTCCTTAATTATATAGAATGAATAAATCCATGGATCTATTCTTCCATCACAACTGTCAAAGGTCATGATGATTTTATATTCAAAAAACCTTTGTACTTTCCTTTTTTTAAGTTATATTTTTAATAACAGAAATTTCCCCATACCATGATGCTATCCCCGGGGGGTACAAAAGTTTTTCCAAGGAAATTTTATTTATCTGTATTGGGGGGCGCTGAAATTCCCTTTTCCCCCTTTTTTGTTGCCGGTCTCCCTCATTGTCCCCCCCCATTGTTTATTTTTCCGGCCTTTTTGTGTTAAAAAAAATATTGATTCTTCATTTTTGGTTTAAAACTCTTAGCCTGAGAAGACCCTGAGTATCTCGAAATTTTTAAAATTTTTACCATATTTTCAGTTACCCCTTAAAAAATTATCAACCACAGGGACTGTCAAGTTAAATATTTTTCTATTCTTGTAATTAAATTTTTCTTTTATTGTTGTAGTAAAAACTTCTTTTTTCTTTTTGAAGTACTCATTTGCAATGGCCCCCAACAAGGCAATAACTCAATATTTTATGCCTACCCCTCCTTTTCCCTGGGGGGCCAACACCGCCAGTTGTTTCTCGGGGCTGTTAGCACAGTCTAAACTTGCTCCGTGTTACGGGGTTTTTAAAATCGCTGTTCCCCGCTGTGTGAAGGGGGGAAAAAGTCCCGCCCCCACCCGTTCTCTTTATCCCTGGGTTTAAAAACCCCAGTTTTTCTGGAGTGCGTTGCACAGTTAACACTTGCTCCGTGTTTTTGGGGTTCGTAATGTACTGTTTTCCCCCTGTTGAAAACAAAAAGTCCTGCTGCCTCCCCATGTTCTTTTCATCCCGGGTTTTAACCCGCCAGTTGTTTTCGGAGTGCTGTTGACAGTTAACACTGGTCCCCTGTTTTTGGGGTTTTGTAATGTCGTGTTCCCCTCTGTGTGAACGGCAAATATCCGCTCCTCCCCCTGTTTCCCCTTTTTTCCCCCGGGGTTTCAACACCCCCAGTTTTTCTCGAAGTGCTGTTAGCACATCTACACTTGTCCGTGTTATGGGGTTTTGTAATGTCAGTTTCCCTGCTGTTGAAGGGAAAAAATCCTGCTGCCTCCACCCCTTTTTTTTTTTTCCTCCCTGGGGGTTTAACCCGCCAGTTGTTTCTCGGAATGCTGTTTCACGTTAACACTTGCCCCTGTGTTTTTGGGGGGTTAGTAATGTCAGGGGTTTTCCCCGCTGTGTGAAGGCAAAAATCCTGCTGCCCCACCATGTTTGTTCTCATCCCGGGTTACAACACCGCCATTGTTTTGGGGAATGCTGTTAGACAGTTTAACCTTTCCGTGTTTTTGGGGTTCGAATGTCACGTTCCCCCCTGTGTGAACGGAAATAGTCCCCCTGCCCCCCCCCCGTTCTCTTCTCATCCCTGGGTTTTAAACCGCCGTTTTTTCTCGGGGAAGTGCGTTACACAGTTAACCTTGCTCCTTTTTCTGGGGTTCGTATTTCGCTGTTCCCCCTGTGTGAACGGCAAAAAGTCCGCGCTCCACCCTGTTTCTTCCACCCGGGGGTTTCAACACCCCGTTTTTTTCGGAAATGCTGTTAGACGTTACACTTCTCCTGTTTACTGGGGTTCGTAATGAACTTTTCCCCCTGTGTGAATGGCAAATAGCCCTGCTGCCCCCACCCTTTTTTTTTCTCCCTGGGTTACAAACCGCCCGTTGTTTCCAAGTGGTTAAATTTAACACTTGCCCCGTGTTAGGGGGTTCGTAATGTCAGCTGTTCCCCGCTGTTAACGGGAAAAGTCCTGCTGCCTCCCCCTTTCTTTCTCACCCTGGGTTTTAAACCCGCCAGTTGTTTTGGAAGTGCTGTTAGCCATTTCACTTTCTCCCGTGTTAGGGGGGTTTGTAAGTCGCTTTCCCCCGCTGTGTGAAGGAAATAGTCCTGCTGCCCCCCCTGTTCTTTCCACCCTGGGGTTTCAACACCCCCGTTTTTCTGGAA
This sequence comes from Oophaga sylvatica, assembly GCA_033576555.1. NCBI lineage: Eukaryota > Metazoa > Chordata > Amphibia > Anura > Dendrobatidae > Oophaga > Oophaga sylvatica. Next base: position 752,686,394 of record JARQOD010000001.1, on the reverse strand, counting down.
TGCTGTTCACATTTTTAAAACTTGCCCTGTTTATGGGGGTTTGAAGTCAGCTGCCCCCCCCGTGTAAGGCAAAAAGCCCTGCCCCACCTGTTTTTTTCATCCCGGGGGAAAACCCGCCCGTTGTTTTTGGGGGGTGTGTTAGCACAGTTAACACTTGCCCTTTTTTATGGGGGTTTATAATGTCAGCTGTTCCCCTGCTGTTTAACGGCAAAAGTCCTGCGCCCCCCGTTTTTTCCACCCGGGTTAAACACCCCTTTTTTTTCTGGGGAAATGCTTTGCCAAATTACACTTTTTTTGTGTTATGGGGGTTTTAAAAAGTCAGCGTTCCCCTGCTGGTGAAAGGGAAA
>JARQOD010000001.1:752667971-752685947 GCA_033576555.1 Oophaga sylvatica | reverse complement strand
TAGAGCGCCATCAGCTGGCTATGTTTTGTTGTTCCCATTATTAAACGGAGGGTCGCTTATACTGTTATTTCCTATGCATTGAATGCAAGGCCTGCCAAATTTTGGACGCACCCCAATAACTCATTGAACAGACGTCATGGATGGCCACATGAAAAAAAGTTACCATTCTTATTTATTTGGTACTACCATACTGTTAGCCTATGCATTGAATGCAAGGCCTACCCTGCCCCAAAGTTACACACACTCCAATAACCTTTTAAACCAACGTACTGGATGGCCACATGAAACCAAAGGTCCTATTTTTTTTAATTTGCTACTCAAATAATGTTAGCCTATACTTTGACTGCAAGGCCTGCCCTGCCCCAAAGTTACACGCACCCCAATAACCCTTTGAACTAACGTACTGGATGGCCACATGAAACCAAAGTTCCCATACTTATTTATTTATTTGGTACTGCCATACTGTTTGCCCATGAAGTGAATGCAATGCAGGCTCCAAATTTGGATGCACCCCAATACCCCTTGGAAGAGACGTGGAGGAGGGCCTCCTATTAATCTTTTCCCTATTTAAAGGAGCAGGACTCCTATACTTGTAATGCCCATGCAGTAAGTGTATGGGCTGACAAACATTTCCCCCGGGGGGTGCACATCAACATACTGTGTAAACATTTTTTTTTACTGGCATCATAAACACCCTTGAGTTCTTGGAGAACAGGTGAAGTCCCAGAAGACTGGAGAAGAGCAAATGTTGTTCCTATCTTCAAAAAGGGGAAGAAGGTGGACCCAGGGAACTACAGGCCAGTGAGTCTGACTTCTATACCAGGAAAGATCTTTGAACAAATTATTAAAGAACATGTGTGTAAGTACCTGCATAAGAATGAAGTGATTAAACAGAGTCAGCATGGGTTTGTAACTAATAAGTCATGTCAGACTAACTTAATTTCCTTCTATGACAGAATCACTGACTGGGTGGATCAGGGAAATGCTGTAGATATAGTATATCTTGACTTCAGCAAAGCATTTGACAAAGTATCTCACACAATCCTTATTGAAAAAATGACTAAGTATGGAATGGACAAGGCAACTGTTAGGTGGATTCATAACTGGCTTAGTAATCGGACTCAAAGAGTGGTCGTAAATGGCTGCACATTCAGTTGGAAGAATGTCTCAAGTGGGGTACCACAAGGCTCTGTTTTGGGCCCTGTATTATTCAACATCTTTATCAATGATTTAGATGAAGGAATTGAGGGTAAACTGATCAAATTTGCTTATGACACAAAGCTAGAGGGGTAGCTAATACTAGAGAAGAGAGAGAGAGGATTCAAAAAGATATCAATAAACTGGAGCAGTGGGCAGCAACTAACAGAATGGTTTTTAACAGGGAAAAATGCAAAGTACTACATCTGGGCAATAAAATTAAAAAAGCATATACAAAATGGGAGGGATAGGGCTAAGTAACAGCACATGTGAAAAAGTCTTGGGTATACTAATTGATCACAGACTGAACATGAGTCAACAGTGTGATGCAGCAGCAAAAAAGGCAAATACAATTCTAGGATGTATCAACAGAAGCATACAGTCTAGATCACGTGAGGTCATTATTGCCCTCTACTCCTCTTTGGTCAAACCTCATCTGGAATACTGTGTCCAGTTTTGGGCACCACATTTTTAAAAAGACATCAACAAACTGGAGCAAGTTCAAAGAAGAGCCACCAGAATGGTGACCGGTCTGCAAACCATGTCCTATGAGGAACGGTTGCAGGATTTGGGAATGTTTAGCTTGCAAAAAAGAAGACTGAGAGGAGACTTAATAGCTGTCTACAAATATCTCAAGGGCTGTCACATTGTAGAAGGATCATCTTTATTCTCATTTGCACAAGGAAAGACTAGAAGCAATGGGATGAAACTGAATGGGAGGAGACACAGATTAGATATTAGAAAAAACTTTTTGACAGTTAGGGTGATCAAGGAGTGGAACAGGCTGCCACGAGAGGTGGTAAATTCTCCTTCAATGGAAGTCTTCAAACAGAGGCTGGGCAGACATCTGTCTGGGATGATTTAGAGAATCCTGCTTTGAGCAGGGGGTTGGACCAGATGGCCCAGGAGGTCCCTTCCAACTCTACCATTCTATGATTCTATGAGTAAAAAAAATATGGTTTCCGACACAGTTGCTGCTGGGAAGGTGCAGTCTTGTATCAGAAATATGGCAGACATGTTGTTGGATGAAGTGATCAGGAAAAGGGCATGGTTACGGCGGGAATGGGAACATAAAGGATTAATAACAGGGGGGCTATGGGAGGTGTGAAATCCAGGATCCAGCCTACAATGATTAGTCATTTACCGACCACCATTTACCAGAATGCGTTTGATTCCTGTCAGAGGATAGTTGTAACAGATGCGTGTCTGAAACTAGGCATAAAAGATGCCCGTGAGAAATTGTTTTGAAAAGACGCCTGTTTCCGTATAAAGGGTAAAGTGCAAGATGCTCATGAGATGCTGAATTCTAGAAAGCAGCAGATCAGTGTTGGAGGAAAACCAACCAAACTGATGGATACTCATGAAAAGCAAAGTTTAAAGAGGAGTGCACGTGCTGTAATTATCAACTTACCCATGGCACAAGGTTGTTCATCTTCACCCATAAATATTACCAAGACCATAAAAATTTCACAGCCGAAAATGGTTTCTTCCAGTGTAACTAACACTATTAAAGGGATGTGAATAAACGTAGTTAACCACATAACTAGGAAACCGCAGATTTCCTCTTTACAAGATATGGATGATGATGGTATTGATGACAACTTGGAACTTTTCCACATCCCCACAAAGAAGATAAGAAGATGAAGATCAAGATCACAGCTGCCCACACACTGCAAAAAAGGCCGGGAATGTCTGGAAATTCATTGTCTCTTGGGAAAACTTTACCTCTTGCTAAAGTGGTACAGAATGATGTATACACAGCTCTCTTGTCTATTCAGCACAAGACTTCACCACCTTTATTGCATACAAATACTCTAATCAACTTGTCACGGACACTTGTTACAAAAGTGGACTGTTCTTCAGTAGGGCCGACTCCAAAAGAGTCTGTCTTTACCAATTTAGAAGGCACAAAAATGACCATTAATAATTTGCATCCAAGAGTCCCAGAGGAAGATATCGTGTATCTTTACTGTGTATGCGGTGCCTTGAAGCGTGCCCGCTTGTTGAGTTCCGGAGTTGCAGAGGTTGTGTTTGTAACAAAAGAAGATGCAGTTGATGCCTACAAAAAAATAAAACAACAGATACCTAGCCCATCCTTCTAAGACTGAGTGACACACCATCAAAGAAGGAAGGTGAATCTACAAGAAACACAACCTCCTCCTACTCCATTGTTGCTTCAAATCCTCCCTTTGAAGTTGATCCTGATACTGTCTTAAAAGCACTCTTTAAATCCTTAGGGTCATCAGCAGTCACCCAACCAACTGCATTTAAGAATATGCTCTGATGAGATCACCACAAATTGGAGACTGTAATAAAAGAGATTCCCAATTAACATATGGGCCCAGAGACTTCTTAAAAAAAATCCTTCATTTTGCTTCTTGGGTTTTGTTTCGCTGATCACCACCAGGTAGTTGAGGTTTGAAGGAGCCTGACATCAGATATTGGACAATCAATACTGTTCCTAGCATTGTAGTACAGTTCACCTTTGTTGTGGGGCAGTTGCTTTATTGCATCAAGAATTTCCATGTTCCCCTTGCTCTAGTGTTCTTATAGAGCACGATTATGGTTCGTCTGTTATGTCAAGGGAGGCTAAATGTTGAATAACTTGTTTAAATTTCTTCAATAATCTGTTCCTATGTAAAAGTTAATATTTGTTGTTTTGTAGTTTTAATATCTGGATTCCTACAAATGGATATGAAGACCTGCATATTCCAAAAATGGGGGGGTAACTACTAAGTGTCCACCGACTGTGTTCTAGGTCAATAAAGTTTTTATGCCTAATTAATGTTTCACACTGAAAATGTCATCCAGAATTCTACAATCGTAGGCAATACTTATTGCCCTGTGGCTGAAGCATGTTGTGCTATCTGTGATCCAAATACAGAGAAACGCTGAAGGGAAATAGATCACGCTAATAGTGATCTAAATACTAAGGTGTGTACAGAGGAATCATGGGATGAAAGATTGTGGTTTTCTATCAACTTCATCTGCATTTACAAATTTGTATTGAATGCTTATAATAAAAAAAAATTCTCGAGTGTAGGCAGGGCGCTGTGGCACACTGCGACTATATGTTTGCTTTTCCTGTACAACCCTATAATTTTTTTAATTAATATTTATTTGTATTCCTCATTGGGGGGCACAAGAAACAATAGGTGAACTCTGCTGACACTAAAAACACACCCCTTTGAAACAATTACGTGGCTGTTGCATTACAGAACATGTTGACCCTGTTGATATAGTGGTGGTGTTGGAAGAGACGTGGAGGATGGCCCACTAAAAAATATTTCCCAATTTAAAGGAGCGGGTCTCCTATGGTTGTAATGCCCAAACATTAAGTGTATGTCCTGACAAACATTTCCCCCTGGGGAGTACACATCAACATACTATGTAACCTTTTTTTAACAAGCATCATAAACACTCTTGAAAAAAGAAAACCTGGCTGTTGCGTAACGGAACACGTTCACCCTGATGATCTAGTGGTGGTGTCGGAAAAGACGTGGAGGATGGCCTACTAAAAATCTTTTCCCAATTTAAAGGAGCGGGTCTCCTATGTTTGAATTGCCCTTACACTAAGTGTATGGGCTGACAAACATTTCCCCCTGGGGGTACACATCAACATATTGTGTAACCTTTTTTTATACAAGCATCATAAACACCCTTGAAAAAAAAAAACTTGGTGGTGGCATCACGGCACAGGTTCACCCTGGTGATCTAGTGGTGGTGTCGGAAGAGAAGTGGAGGATGGCCTACTAAAAATCTTTTCCCAATTTAAAAGAGCTGGTCTCCTATGAATTTAATGCCCATACAGTAACTGTATGGACTGACAAACATTTCCCCCTGAGGGGTACACATCAACATACCGTGTTACCTTTTTTTTAACAGGCATCATAAATACCCATAAAAAAAACCTGGCTGTTGCACCACGGAACACGTTCACCCTGGTGATCTAGTGGTGGTTGATGATGAGGATGAGGAGAATGAGGAGGATAACAGCAAATAGCCCAAATCAGGAAGTGTATACCCATGTGTGGCTCTGAAGAGGTGCATGGAAATATACTTCCCAAAAAATGACACTGGATTTGAGGTGATGTTTCACTGTTATCATTCAGTGGTGTAGAGAAGTCTGGCCCAATCCAGCCCTTGTTCATTCATTTTTATAAGTTAGCCTGTCAGCATTTTCAGTTGACAGGCAGATGCGCTTATCAGTTATAATTCTACCAGCGGCACTAAAAGCCCACACTGACAAAACGCTAGCAGCAGGGCAGGCTAGGATCTCCAAGGCAAAGAGAGCCAGTTCATGCCACATATCCAGCTTTGATAACCAATAATTATTACGCACAGAGGAATCACGAAGGATGTTGGTACGGTCAGCAAGGTACTCCCACAGCATCTTCCAAAACTTTGCACTTGTGACAGTACCCCACACATCAGGGCTACTGCGATTGGAGGAAACTCTCCCAGAACTTTGCCAGTATTCCCTTTCCTCTGCTGGATTGGAGTTGGGTCTCTCTCGCCTGTACTCTTTGGTTGTCCAATGAACTATGACCTCTGACGCCAAAGTTCTCAGATAGGAATTTTTTTAATAATTCCACAACAAGGGCCTTCTGGTACTGCACCATTTTAGTACACCTGTCTGCCTCTTGAAGAAGAGATTGAAAGTTCTCCTTGTAGCGTGGGTCTGGAAGTGTCACCAACCCTGTAATGAGTGTCACCCAAAATTTGGAGAATAAGAGGGTCACGGGAAAGGGAGCACAACATAAAATCAGCCAGGTGTGCCAGACTGCTAACAGGCAAGACTTCCATGTCCTCACCAAGAGGATGACTGACAATGCTCTTCTCCTCCTCCCTGTCCTCAGGCTATCCACGCTGAACAGACAGTATGACAGTTGTGCTTGTAGTGCCATCTGTAGCGTATGAAACTAGCTCCTGTCCTTCCTCCTCCTCTTCCTCATTGTCAACAATCCACATTGGGATGACATGAGGCTGGGCTGTGTGTAATCACCCTGTATGGTTCATTGCGCCATCTCATCGTGCTCTGCCTGCAACGCATCCTCGTTGATTGTGAGCAGTATTTCAGAACACAGAGAAGCGGGATGGTGACTCTAATTATGGCGTCATTGCCACTCACCATCTTGGTGGAGTCCTCAAAGTTTTTGAGGATGGTACATATGTCTGACATTCATGTTCACTCCTGAGGTCTTATGTGAATAGTTAGAACTGAATACCGATGGCCTTGTTGATGCTGGTAGTCAACAACTGCCCTCTATTGCTCACAAATCCTTCCTAACATATGCAGTGTTCCAATGCGTGGGACATCACACAACAGTCAGGGAGACGAAATCTGCAAACGCTGCTGAAGCACGGCAAGGGTGGCGGAAGCTGTAGCTGACTTTCTAAAATAGGCACACAGGCGGCGTACTTTCACACGCAGATCCGGCAGCTCCGGGTAGGTTTTGAAAAACTGCTGAACCATGAGATTAAGCTCATGGGCCAGACATTGTACGTGTGTGAGCTCGCCTCACCTAAGTGCTGCCAAGAGGTTCCAGCCATTGTCACACATGAACATGCCTGGCTGTAGGTTCAGCGGTGTTATCCACAGATCTGCCTGCTCTTTCAGAGCTGTCCACAACTCTTCAGCATTGTTCGGTTTGTCACCTAAGCATATTAGCTTCAGCAAAGCCTGTTGCCGCTTGGCTGAGACAGTGCTGCAGTGCTTCCAGCTTGTGACTGATGTGGTCATTTCGGAGATGGTGGCTGAAGAGGAGGAGCAGGAGATGCAGGAACTGTAGCTGGGCAACCCTGATTGACGTAGGGCTCACAACCATCGGCGTCGGGAGGACGTGTTCCTTCCCAAGGTCCGATTGGGTTCCGGCTTCCACTATGTTAACCCAGTGTGCTGTCAGCGAGATGTACCTTCCCTGCCCACAAGCACTTGTCCATGTGTACATGGTTAGGTGAACTTTCCCACTAACAGCATTGTTGAGGGCATGGCTAATGTTGTGGGACACGTGCTTGTGTAATGCGGGGATGGCACACCAGGAGAAATAGTGGCGGCTGGATACTGAGTATCTTGGAACGCCCGCCGCCATTAGGTTGCGGAAAGCTTCCATCTCCATGAGCCAAAAAGGCAACATTTTGAGTGCAAGCAGATGAGAAATGTGTGAATTTAGTAGTGTGGCATGTGGGGCGTTGGCGGCATATTTCCTCTTGCATTCCAAGGTCTGGTTTATGAACAACTGAAGGCTGCGCTGGGACAAGGACGTGGATATGCTATTTGAGTGTGTACGACAGGTGCAGAGCAGGAGGCATTTACGCAGGCACCATGGAATTGGCTTCCACGCACAACAGTGGAAGAAACAGTGATGTCTCCCACAGACAGTGTTCCTGGACCCTGGGGTTCGGCCCACAAAGTCGAGTGCTTTGCTGCCATGTGCCTGATCATGCTGGTGGTGGTCAGGCTGGTAGTTTTGCTACCACTGCTGATGCAGGCATTGCAGGTGGTGCAAATGGCCTGTTTGGGGTTATCGGCTGAGTCTTTAAAAAACGACCAGACTCAGGAAGACCTAACACTTGTATCGACAACTTCCGTCGTGCTGGTATTAAGGTGAACAGTTGCCCATCTTCTGTCTGTGGTCACCACACTGCTTCTTCCTGCCTGATAGGGCGCTATGCCTCCCTTCCTCTTTGTGCTGCTGCCTCGGTCTGCTTGTCTTCATGCCAGGTTAGGTCAGCTACTATATCATCCGCCACCTCGTCTTCCACTTCTGCACCTTGGTCCTCCTCCTGACTTTCTAGCAATTGTGTCTCAACATCGTCCACCTCATGTGACATGTTCCCACATGTGGTCCGCTAGCAAATGGGACAGGAAAGTCTGGTGAGAAGATGTGGGTGTTTGTTGTGGCACAATTTCAGCTTACCCACAGCCTCAGCCTCTGCATGCATCATCACGTCCAGTTCACTGTCCCTTGCCATGCGCCTTGCCCATTTTAAATGGAGGACAATATTTTCCACGTTCACTACAAATGGCTGAAATTGGAGTGGACTTACATGTGATCCGCGTGACAGACAAAACCCTCTTTAAAATAGCTGGTCTGTAGGCAACTATTTTTTTCAGCAATCTGTTGTCAATAGCTTGGCTAACACCCTGCAAAAAAATTTAACAGTAGGCCAGAAATGGCATAATTTTCAGTGCACAGAGATATGATCCGTGTGATGGTCAAACTCTTTTTTAAAATATCTGGCCTGTAGGTAACTATTTTTGTTTTCAGCAAATTGATGTCAATAACTTGTGTGGTGAAGCAAAGGGTGTAGCACTATATGGAAGATATATTTCTCCCAGCAGTATAACATTTGGCCAGGATTTTCCCTAAGATTAGGACCTGCAGTGATGTCACGATCACTTGACCATTACATGTGATGTTACCTCACCTGTGGGTGTGGTTAGAGGCTACCTAATGGAGCCTGTGTGTTTGGCACATGGAACAGTGCTGGCTAGTCTGAGTCAGAGGAAGGAGGTCTGTGAGACACCTATGGAGTGGACAGTCTGACAACTGTGAGTGATACTGACCGGGGGTCAGTGAGAGACTATGTGTATTCTATAGAAAGTGTTTGTGGGATACCTCTGAGGGATAACAGGCAATCGGGCACCAGTGTGGCCGACACCATCAGGTAACGGACCCGAATCCATGTTATTTTGACCGGGGTCAGTGAGAGACTGTGTTTAGGCTATAAATCCTGTGTGCTGGACATTGGCACAACTGGTGTGCCCACAGGCCTGAGAGAGCGGAGCTCTACTATCAACATTGAGGATTTGTCTGTCTGATGTAAGACTGTTTGCCTTTGTTCATGTTTTGTGTGGTTTATGATGCTGGAATAAACCAAAATAGACTGTTTTATGTGCAAAACCGTGCCTGTCTACGTTAATCCCATGCCAAGCGAGTGCTCCGAACACATGCTGTAAGCGATGTCTTACACTTGGCTAAGACACTGCAACAAAATTTAACAGTAGGCCAGAAATGGCAGAATTTTCAGCGTACTGAGATGTGAACCATGTGATGGCCAAATCCCTGTTTAAAATAGCTGGCCTGTACGTAACTATTTGCTTTTTCGGAAAACTGTTGTCAATAACTTGGCTAAGACACTTCAACAAAATTTATCATTAGGCCAAAAATGGCAGAATTTTTAGTGCACTGAGATGTGATTTGTGTGATGGCCAAAACCCTGTTTTAATATGCTGGCCTATAGCTAACTTTTTTTTCAGCAAACTGGTGCCAATAACTTGGCTACGACACTGCTAAAAATTTAATAGTTGGCCATCAATGGAAGAATTTTCAGTGCACTGAGGTGATCCATGTGAAAGACAAATGCCTGTTTAAAATAGCTGGATTTTTATGCTGTAGTATGGTAATGATCTGGCTGTATTCTGCAGTGCCAACAAATAAATGGAGCAGAAAAATGGTGTTCTCTTGATTGCTTTTACAGCAAATAATTAGGATTAAAGGGAATCTGTCACCCTAAATTGGCGGGATATTTAAAAGATGGCAGTCAGGTCAGATGGGCAGTGTTTTGGGTACTTTCCTTAACATGTTGTTCGCCGCTGTCTCCATTATTTCTGGGAATTGTAGTCGTTGCCCTCCATATAACGCGCCTGCGCATTGCAATCTTGAATTGCGCACGCGCAGTATGCTTTGAACGCAGATTGCAATGTGCAGGCGCGTTATATGGAGGGCAACGACTACAATTCCCAGAAATAATGGAGACAGCGGCGAACAATTTTTAAGGCAAGTACCCAAAACACCGCCCATCTGACCTGACTGCCATCATTTAAATATCCCGCCAATTTAGGGTGACAGATTCCCTTTAAGATCCCCCCAAAAAATATTTGTGGTCCCTGATACCTGGGGCTATGTCTACAAATATCTGTTATAGCAGCAGACAGAACTGCAATGGACCCTCTGGCTATATGCACTGCAGTCTGCCACATACACTGCATGCCTGCCTAACACTGATATCTATGCTGCTTTATTTGTCCTCAGAAGGACTGTTTGTTGAGATGGATAGGTGTAGTAGATTTGGCACAACAACACTAAGAATGAAGCAAGCAAATCTTTCCCTAGCTCAGCAGCAATTCTCCCTACACTGCCAGATTCAGGAACAGACTGTGATGAGCAGGGCGTCGCCATGTCTAATATAGACTTGATGATGCTGTGCGGCCAGCCAATCACTGTAATTCCACAACCAACATGGCTGCCGCATTATAGTGTTACAGTGTGTGGCAGACAATCCCTGCATGTTCATTGACTCTATGAAGAGCATCAAATATGCAGGGCGGGGACCCGAGCTCCCGCCAAGCAACCCCGGAAATACTCGGCAAGCATCTAGAGCAGTGATATGCTTGGGCGAGCACCAAGTAGTGGCGAGCATGCTCGCTCATCACTAGTTTTGAGCCACAACTGTTGCACGCTAAATGGTGTATAAAATTTCCCAGTTCAAAAAAAGGCTGTATTGCAATGACAGGCAAATTTGCACACGTCAAACGGATGTATCAGACTGCAGTATAAATATAGCAATGCAATTTTTTAACAATTTCTTTTTTGAGGGTTTTGAGGCAGAACAGTATCACGCTAAATGCTGTATAATAATTCACTGCTCAAAAAATTGCAGTATTACAATGCCAGGCAAATTTGCCCAATTGAGATGGATGTATGAGACTGCAGTACCAATTTAGTAATGATATTGAGATCAAACCAATTGTGGCTGTATGCTTTTGATACACAACTGCAGCAGTAAAAATGGTGCATAATATTTCTCTCCTCAGAACAACTTGAAGGATTAATAATAAGAATATTATTAGCCGTGAAAAGAGGTTTTGGTATCAATTGCAAGCTGCAGCATAAAGGACATACATTTCACCCTATCCTGTCCTGCACGATCCCTTCAGCACAATCTCTCCCTATTTGCTGCTAACATCAGCATTAATATGTATTATTATTAGCCCTAAGAAGGGCTGTTGTTGTGCTTCACAGAAATATAAATATGGTTGAATCCCTGGCTAATATGCAGCTACAATTCTGCTCCTCTTTCATCACTACCTCTCCCTACTCTGCCTGTTTTCGTGGTCCAGTGTGACAAGAATGGCATCATGCTCTCATGTTGACCTGATGATGCTATGCTGCTAGCCAATCACAATAATGCCACAGCCAAGATGGCTATAGCATTACAGTGACTAACTGTAATGTATGTAGTACAGTTCATATAGCGTCTTGTGCTTGGGTACGATGAAAACACAGGAGTCACAGGTTTGATATAGAAAAGTCCTGTATTACTTCATACAAGTTGGCAGAAATAGTCACACAGTTTGCAGACACAGAAACAGGAGACACAGCAGGCCAGAGTAATCCAAGCTCAGCAATCACTCTCCAATACAGATTCAGGATCTTCTTCTCTGTTACCGTAAGTCCATGCAAACGTGGGTCTTTCAAAGAGCAGGGTTCAGAGTCCACAAGTGCTTCAGAGTTCCTCAGTAGGAATAGCTGGAGTACAAGGTCCAAGGCTTACAGGAGTCAAGTCACAGGTTCACTGCAGGCTAGATTCTGAAGCACTGATTGCTCAGCTGTGGCTGCTTAAGAAGCAAAGGAGAGAATCAGGGCGGGAACATGCAAGCTGGAAACTCCATTTTGACTGAGGGCAAGATAGCTGCAGCAAGACAGAAAGTAAAATGGCTGACGAACAAACTGAGTTTCAGGAATATATACATAGAACCTTACATTACTCCCCCCTTAAGGACAACCTCCGGATGACCTCAGACCAGGCTTGTGTGGGTACCTCTGATGAAACTGACGGAGCAAGCGAGGAGCATTAACGTTATTGACCGGTTCCCATGAGTTGTCCTCCACTGGGTAGCCCTGCCATTTAATCAGATATTGTAACTGATTTCTATACAACCTGGAAACTAAAATCCTTTCCACCACAAATTCTTCCTGACCATCGACTAGCACTGGGTCAGGGCAAGGAGAGGAACGTCCAGGAAACGTATTGGGTGTCGCAGCCTTTAGTAGGGATACATGAAAGACAGGGTGGATTATCATAGTTCTGGGCAGTTGAAGACGACAAGCAACGGCACTTATAATTTTACTGATTTTATAGGTCCAATGTACTTATGTCCCAACTTAGACGATGGAATCCTTAACTTAAGATTTCTGGTTGACAGCCAGACCAAGTCTCCTACCTTGAAAGCTGGTGCAGGTTTACAAAATTTATCTGCTGCTTTCTTGTACCTTTCTTGAGCCGATTCCAGATTTTCCTTTAGAAGATCCATATTCTTCTGTAAAGACGTGATTCTTTCAGCCACTGCTGGTAAAGGCGTTTCTATGGAAAATCGTGGTAGAATGTTAGGATGATAACCTAGATTAGAGTAAAAAGGAGACTGTTTAGTGGAGGCACTCTGAGAGTTGTTATACGAGAACTCAGCTAATGGAAGTAGATCCACCCAATCATCCTGTAGGTGGCAGATAAAGCAGCGGAGATACTGCTCCAGGGTTTGATTGGTTCGTTCGGTCTGTCCATTAGTCTGGGGATGAAAAGCAGAAGAAAGGTTTACTTTAATGTCCAATGCTGCACAGAAATGTTGCCAAAACCTAGAAGTGAATTGCACCCCTCGATCCGAAATAACCTCATCCGGTACTCCATGTAAGCGAAACACATCTTTAATCATCAAATCTGATGTCTGTTTTGCAGTGGGTAAGCCGACACAAGGGATAAAATGAGCTGCCTTTGTTAGACGGTCAACCACCACTAGAATGGTGTTCTTCCCCTGAGAGGTTGGTAACTCCACAATGAAGTCCACAGAAATGGATCCCCACGGGCGGGACGGGGTGGGAAAGGGTGTAACAGACCAGTTGGTGAGGAGCGAGGTGTTTTGCATCTTGCACAGACCTCACATGAAGTGACATAATTCAAAACATCCTTCCTGCAAGTGGGCCACCAAAAGAAACGAGAAAGAAATTCCTGTGTCTTTAGAATTCCTCTATGCCCAGCTATCTTGGAATCGTGAATGAGTTGCAATACTCTTAATCTGACTGTTTCAGGAATATACAGACGTTGTCCCTGAATCCACACACCATTCTTAAAGACAAGACTTACGTCCCTTGGGGGTTGTGCCAAAAAGGAATCCGCATGGTATGCTTCCTTGATGTCCTTAAGTAGGTCTTGATTATGAATTACTCCTAGGAATCTAGAGTCAGGAAGAATAGTCTTAGGAGGAGTAATTGGACGTGTCTCTGCTGAGTAAATCCTAGAGAGTGCATCAGCCTTTCCATTGCGCGATCCTGGTCTATAAGAGATGATAAAATTAAATTGGTTTAAGAAAAGATTCCAGCGAGCCTGGCGAGGAGTCAGGCACTTAGCCGACCTGATAAACTCAAGGTTACGATGGTCTGTCAGGATGACTATTTGCTGTGCAGCTCCCTGAAGAAGGTGTCTCCATTCTTTGAAGGCGGCAATAATGGCCAACAACTCTCTATTGCCCACATCGTAGTTCCTCTCAACCGAAGACAACTGCTGGGAAAAGAAGGCACAGGGATGCAAGACATTCTTCTCACCTGTTCTCTGAGAGAGTATAGCTCCAACGGCACAGTCAGAAGCATCCACCTCTATTATGAAGGCAAGCTCGGGGTTGGGATGTACTAGGATAGGTGCAGTGGTAAATTTATCTTTTAGACGGGAAAATGCTTCCTGGGCTTGGGGAGTCCAGGAAAACCTAGACTCTTTCCGGGTAAGTTGAGTGATAGGTGACACTACCTCAGAGAAATTTCTAATGAAACGTCTATAGAAGTTGGCAAACCCGATGAAGCGCTGTACCTCCTTCACATTTCTAGGACTTGGCCAATCCTTGATGGCTTGGGTTTTGCTTCCATCCATACTAATTCCTTGTGTAGACAGTACATACCCCAGAAATTGAATTTCGGTCCTATGGAATTCACACTTTTCAAGTTTGATGTAAAGATGATTTTGTCTTAGACGTTCCAAGACCATTCTCACATGTCCATGATGTTCCTCTGTGGAGTTAGAAAAAATTAGAATATCATCCAAATAAATTACCACGAATGTATCTAGGAGATCCCTGAAGATGTCATTCACCAAGTGTTGGAAAGTGGCTGGGGCGGTACTCAGACCAAAAGGCATAACTAGATATTCAAAGTGTCCATAGCGTGACCTGAATGCAGTCTTCCATTCATCCCCAGGTCTAATACGGACTAAGTTATAGGCCCCACGAAGATCTAGTTTAGAAAAAATTTTGGCATGTCGCACTCTCTCCAATAACTCAGGGATTAAAGGCAATGGATAACGGTTTCTAATAGTAACCTTATTGAGTTCCCTATAGTCTACGCACGGTCTCAGAGATCCATCTTTCTTCTTTACAAAGAAGATGGGTGCACCTGCAGGAGATGAAGAGGGGCGTATGAAGCCCTTGGCTAGATTTTCATCTATGTAATCCTTTAAAGCCTTTAGCTCGGGCCCCGCCAGGGGGTAGATCTTACCAAAAGGTATCTCTGCTCCAGGCAATAATTCAATTGGACAATCATATGGACGGTGAGGAGGAAGCTGGTCAGCGTTCTTCTTGTCACATAAATCCACATAGTCCTGGTATACAGCTGGTAGTTCAGGGACTGACATGATTCCTTTAGGAACAGAGCAAGCTGAAACTTTTGGACTCATCTGTTTCTCTGGAAAGTGTAATTCCTTGGTCTCCCAGTTAATGGTAGGATTCTGAGCCTGCAGCCATGGTAGCCCTAGAATAATGGGAAAGTGGGGAGAAGAGATAAGCATAAAGGACAGTTTCTCATGATGATCTTTACCCATAAGAACCCTCAAAGGCTCTGTTTCCTGATCCACTGGTCCAGAGGTCAGCAGGGAGCCATCCACAGTTTCCATCTGTACTGGAGTAGCCTTCTTCACTGAACGTATTCCCTGTTTCAGAGCAAAGGAGACATCCATAAAATTTCCACTTGCCCCTGAGTCGATCATAGCAGAGCTAGACACCCAAGCTGAGTCAACCCAGAGTTTGATGGAAAGAAAGCAATGAGAATTGTTTTTCTTACAACTCAGCTGGGACACCGCTGAGGAAACTTGAAAAATGGCAGCGTTTACACAGTCAACGTCCTCAGAGGTAATGGAGTTTAAGTCCGAGAAATCAAGATCTGTTGCTGCAGATCTCTCTGGAGCCTGAGGCTCGGACCTGACAGATCCCCTCTCGCAACACTCACAATGAATGAGTGCTGCAGTAGTCTTACGAGAACGGCTGGGGCAGTTTATAATGAAGTGCCCTGACTTACCACAATAGAAACATAGATTCTCCTTAAAACGATGTTCCTTGCGTGCATCACTAACCCGTCGTTGTAAAGAGTCTACCTGCATGGGTTCAGGTTCAGGTTCCCGTGTAATCCTACTCAAAGGTTCCTTAGCTGGAGAGGAAGGTAGGAAAAGGTTAGTACGATTGCTTTCGAACCATCTCTCTTGCCTGCGTTCAGTCAGACGAGTATCAATACGGATGCAGTAGTTAATAAAGTCACCTAACGCAGTGGGAGGGTCGGCACGAGCAAGTTCATCCTTAATCAGTGGAGATAACCCCTTTCGAAAAATAGATTTTTTTGGCGGAACTGTCCCAGGTGGTATCAAGGGCCCATCTCCTGAAATCCAGGGCATATTCAGCTACCGAGTGCTTACCTTGGCGCAAAGCTAACATGGCTGCTTCAGCTGTTGCACCTCGATTGGGGTCATCAAACACCTGCCCCATGGCTGAAATAAAATCATCAAGGTGATTCAAACAATCATCCTCAGTCTCAATCAGAGGGTTTGCCCACATTAAAGCCTTGTTGGTAAGCAACATAATTATAGTAAGCACCTTAGATCGTTCAGTGGGAAATTGTGAAGCATGTGCAGAAAAAAAAAGATTGCATTGATTAATAAATCCCCTGAATTTCTCACGTTCACCGCCAAAACGAAAAGGGGGCAACTTGGGAATCCCAGCACTCAGGGCTACGGCAGGAGCCTGGACTCGCCCCTCTAGAACCTCAATCCTGGCTCGCAAATCCTGGGTAGTCTGTCCAACCACTTGCAAATTGTGATTATTGAGGTCCTGTAGATTTGTAAAACGGGTCTTTATATTCTGCAAATCTGCAAGGATATTATCAGTCACTCCGCAAAGTTCCTTTATGCGGGCCTCCATTTTCCAGATCTTTTAAGACAGGATTACTGGAAGAAGAGGAGAGAAAAAAAACAATAGTGTTCACCTGTGGCAACACTGCAGAGAGAAAAAAAAATTAAGGGAACTGCTCACCTGGAATGGTTGTGAGAAGTCACAACCACTATCATCACAGAAAGTTTCAACCAGACATCTGATATCCAGAGTTACAGCAGACAAAAAAGAGAAAAGAAAGGAAAAAAAAAAAAACAATAGTGTTTACCTGTGGTAACACTGCAAAAAGAAAAAACTTAAGGGAATTGCTCACCTGGAATGGTTGTGAGAAGTCACAACCACTGTCATCACAGAAAGTACAACCGGACGTCTGATATCCACAGTACAGCAGACACAGCCTTCCAGACCCAGCAGACACTAACGTTTTGGCTTCAGAATCTTGTAATGTATGTAGTACAGTTCATATAGCGTCTTGTGCTTGGGTACGATGAAAACACAGGAGTCACAGGTTTGATATAGAAAAGTCCTGTATTACTTCATACAAGTTGGCAGAAATAGTCATACAGTTTGCAGACACAGAAACAGGAGACACAGCAGGCCAGAGTAATCCAAGCTCAGCAATCACTCTCCAATACAGATTCAGGATCTTCTTCTCTGTTACCGTAAGTCCATGCAAACGTGGGTCTTTCAAAGAGCAGGGTTCAGAGTCCACAAGTGCTTCAGAGTTCCTCAGTAGGAATAGCTGGAGTACAAGGTCCAAGGCTTACAGGAGTCAAGTCACAGGTTCACTGCAGGCTAGATTCTGAAGCACTGATTGCTCAGCTGTGGCTGCTTAAGAAGCAAAGGAGAGAATCAGGGCGGGAACATGCAAGCTGGAAGCTCCATTTTGACTGAGGGCAAGATAGCTGCAGCAAGACAGAAAGTAAAATGGCTGACGAACAAACTGAGTTTCAGGAATATATACATAGAACCTTACACTAACAGGCAGTCCTTACATGGTCATTGGCTGTCTAAAAAGTGCCAAACATGTGGGGACTCAAGCTCCCACTAGAGCATTAAAAAATACTCACCGAGTATCCCGAGCACACTGATGCTCGAGTGAGTAATGAGTAGTGATGAGCACGCTCACTCATCACTACTGACAGCATATGTGAAAAAAGCTATTTTCTCTTGCAATCTTCGTAGTGCAAAATGTTTTATAATCTGTGGTGGTAGTCACTTTACTCAAGCAATGCTACTGGACAAGAAAGTTGCATTTGTTGTATATTATAGTCAATGTAAGTATATTCCCTTTTTCCTTATACTTGGTCAACCTCATGTACTAACTGCATTGTGCTGTGCATTTTTCACATTGTGACTGAGTCTTTGCCCATACAGCCATCTATGGATGGCACTTTTGTTCTTTCATCTAGTGCCGCATGCAGTAGTACCCCTTAACTTCTTCATAAGTAGGATGCTTTTATAGAATTTGTTTAAGTAAAGGTAATAACTTTGGTCAATCAGCAGAGGCATTCTTAAGCTATGGAGTCTTTCCAGTTGTAAATCTTAAACTGGTGGGAGTACTATATCGTACTATCACA
>JARQOD010000001.1:752620158-752667871 GCA_033576555.1 Oophaga sylvatica | reverse complement strand
GATCATATGTATGTAGCTGCTGTTGAAGGAACCTAAGCCTTTTTTTGATGTATCTAGTGAAATGTAGTTCTAGGGGTTGTAATTAGAGTTGAGCGATACTTTCCGATACCAATAAGTATCGGATCGGAATTGGTATCGCCGATACCCAAAAAGTATCGGCGATACCCGATACCGATACCGGAAATCCAATGTAAGTCTATGGGAACAAAATATCGGAATTAAAAAAACCCCATTCTTGCCTTGTTGGTTAATTGTACATGAAGGAAAACAACAAAGAGTAATGTAGAAAGTATTGGGGGAGGTTGAGGAGACATTAAAGTCATAGATGTTTAACCCAATCAAATGGAATAGCAGAAATATTTTTTTTTTTAAAGATGTTCGGATTGACGAAGAAATTGACAATGTTGTTAACCTTTTATCTATTTTGGCAAATATGTATGTTTCACAACTTCCATGCTCTTCACCTTTTTAACTTTTGCCACACTTTCTCCTTCATAATCTTCAGCAGCATCATCTTTTTCATCCAATTATTCTTCATCTTCACCTTCTTTATCTTCTTCTTAAACTTCTTGCTATTCATCTTTTTGTTAATATTACTCTTATTGTTCTTATTAAACTATTATTCTTCTTCATATTCTACTTCATCTTCATCTTCTTCATCATATTCTTATTTGTGACAGAGATTCCTGTACTTGTAATCTGTAAAAGTATGAATTTTTATTCCTTCCGTTCTTGCTGTCACAAAAGATTTAAATTACAACAGTATTTGTCCGTGTTCAGTTTAGCCTGCAGCAGCAGGCATTTTCCAGGGGCACCATGAGGAGGAATGGACTCACCCCCATACACTGCTTAGTCTTCTTCTGCTTATAATTTAGAGCATATATTTAGCTCTTCATTTTGGTCTTATACTTCATGTTCTTCTGCTTTTTGATCTTCTGCTTATTGTTCTTCTGTCTCTTGTTCTGTATCTTGTAGTTTGTCTTAACCTTCTTTGTCCTGTTGGTGATCTTCTTCTTGGTAATCTTTTATTTCTTCTTTGTGATGGTGTTCAGGCTGGTTGGCTTGATGCTCGTCGTCCTTATGGTCGTCATCTTCTTCGGGGTGGTCATCAGGGTCGTCGTCTTCATTGTTGGAGATCCAGAGTGATTACCCAAAAAAACATTTAAAAAATCTTCAATTTGTAAATGTAGCTGAAGGTACAAGAAGGCTGACTAACTTCCGCGAACCAGCTGACGTTACTGGAACCCGGACGGGTATCAGATGGTACAAGAGACAATGGAAGTAACGAGGACCAGCTGACTGTGCTGGAACCCGGAGGGCAGCAGAAGGAAAAGAACCAATGGCACAACCGAGGACCAGCTGATGTTACTGGGACACGGTTACTAAGCAGGAGGTACCTGTGCTCCAAAGCACTACCAAGGACCAGCAGACGTTGCTGGAACTCGGATACCGAGATGGAGGCACCTAGGCCAAAGGCACTGCGGAGAACCAGTTGACGGTACTGGAACCCGGACGGGTAGCAGAAGGTACAAGAGCCAATGCAAGTAACGAGGACCAGCTGACTGTGCTGGAACCCGGAGGGCAGCAGAAGGAAAAAAGCCAATGGCACAACCGAGGACCAGCTGACTTTACTGGGACACGGTTACTAAGCAGGAGGTACCTGTGCTCCAAAGCACTACCAAGGGCCAGCAGACATTGCTGGAACTCGGATACCGAGATGAGGCACCTAGGCCAAAGGCACTGTGGAGAACCAGCTGACGGTACTGGAACCCGGACGGGTACCATAAGGCACCCATGAAAATGTAAGGTGACAGGCCGCAAGCCATCCGCAGTTACCGAATCACACAGTCCTACAGTGGGTGCTTGTCCTATTGTCACAACGGAAACAGCCTTTATTTACATATCCCACAGCACACATAGGAATGACCTAAACTGCAGGCACCATAGAGTCGGCTAACCAGAATGTAACACGACAGGACAACTTATTGGAGGCTAATTGACGTTGACACTGCCAGGAAACAGCTGTCGTGCTGTAACCAGGCTGGGCAGGAGTGCCCGTGCCAAGTACTTCCGAGCAACAACTGGCGGTGTTGGAGCCCAGGGATGAGAAGAGAACAGGGTGGAGGCATCAGGACTTTTCTCCGTACACACAGCAGGGGAACAGCTGACATTACTGAACCCCAGTAACACAGGAGCAAGTGTTGACTGTGCTAACAGCACTTCTAGGCAACAACTGGCGGTGTTGGAGCCCAGGGATGAGAAGAGAACAGGGTGGAGGCAGCAGGACTTTTTGATGTACACACAGCAGGGGAACAGCTGACATTACTGAACCCCAGTAACACAGGATCAAGTGTTGACTGTGCTAACAGCACTTCCGAGCAACAACTGGCGGTGTTGGAGCCCAGGGTCAAGGAGGATGTTTAAATACTAGATCAAGTATTTTCCTTGTTACATGTCAATTTTAAATGTCTATACTTCAAACAAGAGAAAGATAACCTTTACTACCATAAGATGATGATTTCATTTAAAAAAATATCTAGATAAATAAAGAATTGACAAACATAAACACATACATTAACATGTTGAACAGCAATGCAAACCACAAAATAAATTAGTTAAGGAATCTGCTATACGGTTGACATAAAAGCATACAAGTACATATCTGAATCCATTAATGATGGATAAGTAACAGTATGTACAACATTTTTATTGTATAGACAATGAATGTCTGACTTCAAAACATCATCAGCATTACAAGTTATCTGTGACATTAATAAAATGTTACATTTGCGGAATAATGTCACTAAACAGTTGATAAAAATTATACAATTTCCATCATGTAATACTCATAATATGTGCCAATAATCATTTTTATTAACAAACATAACCTTTAAAAAGTGCATAGTGCATAGTGAAAATTGCTATCTATGCCTGACTGTGGACTTGCAAGCATGACAACGGATAGATAAGGTATATATAGATGAGACTGCATAGCCACAGATGGTGAATGGCGATGTAATACTGTACCTCAATAAAGTGTGCGTCACTACTACATAATTTTTTTTATATAGCTTTATAAACAGGGTACGTGCATGTATGCTTGCGCCTTTGTCTGGACGCACAGACTGCCTTCCTGCTGTGACGCGTTGGGTAGTGAACAGTTGTGTGCAGTGTTCACTGTAGTCTGAGGTTTTCATTTTTGGAGTGCAGATCACGCTCCAGTTAGTTCTTCAACCACTGCTGGTTGTAGTCTGCTGAGCGTGTGTCACTGGCACATCCTTGAAATTTTTCTCTAATTGGTGCTGCTCCATTCTATTTCAAATAACTAAAATCTATTAGTGTGACGCGCTTCCATCCGTATACAATACATTGGTTGCAAACACTATAGAAGTACACAAAGGGGCCTTTCACACCTAGTGAACAGTTGTGTGCAGTGTTCATTGCAGTCTCTGCGGAATAACCACACTTAGGCCTTATAACGTTTCAGACTTTCTTTATTAATCTACCAAGATGAAGAAGGCAGGGAGTAAGGCACGTGGGTGTGGCCGTGGAGTTTCAGCAGGGAGAGGACGTGGGGATTCTGTGGCTGCTGCCGCTCCCAGTGACACAGCATCCACCAGTTTTCCCCGTGAGCGTTCCTTTATGCGCACTTTTGTAGGAGGTCGGCGAACCTCCCTGCTGCGGGAAGAACAAATTGAAGCCGTTGTTGGTTGGATGTCAGCCAATGCATCGACTTCAATTGCTTCCACCTCCTCTCAGGACCACAGCACTGTTGAGAAGCCATCTGTCTCTTTACCGCTTGCCAAATTGCCCAGGCAGTCAGAGAGTTCTGTACAGGAGCCAGCTGAGTGTCTGCTTCTGTTCTCAGAATCTGTTGGCTTGCAAACAGGGGCCCAGCCAAGCAGCATTCTGGAATGTGAAGAAGAGGGAGTATGCAGTGATGCGCAACAGCTGTGTCTCTCTGAATCTGAAGAGGCGGGTGAGACAGTGCCGATGGTCAGCACACCGCAGAACGCATCTGATGATGATGAGACTCAGGTGCCAGTTTCTGTTGAGCATGGTGCTGGCCAGACCACCCAACAGCAGCAGGTGTTGGAAGAGGGTAGTGGAGATGATGAGGTCCAAGACCCAACATGGCGTGAGGAACAGGAAGGTGGTGGGAGCAGCTCAGAGGAATAATAATAATAATAATATTTATTTATATAGCGCCAACATATTCTGCAGCGCTTTACAGTTTAGCAGTTTCAGAACACAAGTCATAAGTAACAACGTTAACAATACAATAATTAAAGCAAAATAAGTCGCCCCTGCTCGTGACAGCTTACAATCTACAATGAGGTGGGGGAGATATAAAGTATAGGTGTTTATATACAATGGTGCATTTACAATGATGGTCCAGCCATCTTAAGGGAGTGAGGGATGGAGATAGTGAATGGGCTAGACACACACACACACTTACACAGAATACATAGAATGACTTTGATTAGTGAATGTGATAGGCCGCTCTGAACAAATGTGTTTTGAGGGAGCGCCTGAAACCATGCAAATTGTGGATAGTCCTAATTTCTTGGGGTAGAGCATTCCAGAGGATTGGCGCAGCGCGGGAGAAGTCTTGTAGTCGGGAGTGAGAGGTACGGATTAGTGCAGAGGTTAGTCGAAAGTCGTTTGCAGAGCGCAGCAGTCGGTTAGGCCGATAGATAGAAATGAGGGAGGAGATGTAGGGGGGTGCTGCACTGTGGAGAGCTTTGTGGGTGAGAACCAGTACTTTGAATTGTATCCTATAATGAATGGGCAGCCAGTGTAAGGACTGGCGAAGAGCGGACGCGTCCGAGTACCGATTAGCCAGATGGATTACCCTGGCTTCTGCATTAAGGATGGACTGGAGAGGGGATAGTCGAGTAATGGGGAGGCCAAGTAATAGAGCGTTGCAGTAGTCCAGGCGGGAGTGGATCAATGCTACAGTGAGGGTTTTTGTTGTTTCCATGGTGAGAAAAGGGCGGATTCTAGAGATGTTCTTTAGGTGTAGGCGGCAAGAGCGGGCAAGAGATTGTATATGGGAGGTGAAGGAGAGATTGGTGTCAAACATAACACCCAGACAGCGAGCCTGCTGCCGGGTTGTTATTATGGTGCCGCCCACGGAGAGGGATATGTCAAATTTAGGGAGGTTAGTAGACGGCGGGAGCAGAAGAAGTTCAGTTTTGGAGAGGTTGAGTTTCAGATACAGAGCGGACATGATGTTGGAGACTGCGGACAGACAGTCGGTGGCGTTCTTTAGTACAGCTGGGGTGAGGTTGGGGGATGACGTGTATAGTTGTGTGTCATCAGCATAAAGATGGTACTGAAAGCAAAATCTTCTGATGGTCTTTCCAATTGTGGCTGTGTAGAGAGAGAAGAGAAGGGGGCCAAGGACTGAGCCCTGGGTACACCGACAGTGAGAGGAAGAGAAGATGACGTGGAGCCAGAGAACAAAACACTGAAGGAGCGGTCAGAAAGATAGGAGGAGAACCAGGAGAGAACAGTGTCCTTAATACCTAGTGAGTGGAGCCTAGACAGTAGGAGACGGTGGTGAACCGTGTCGAAAGCTGCAGAAAGGTCGAGAAGAATGAGCAAAGAGTGTTCACCGTTACGTTTTGCTGTAAGAAGGTCATTGCTCACGTTGATGAGTGCAGTTTCGGTCGAATGTAGGGTGCGGAAGCCGGACTGTGAAGGGTCTAGGTGTAAGGTTCTGTATATCTGTTTCTGAAACTCAGTTTGTTCGTCGGCCATTTTGCTTTCTGTTTTGCTGCAGCTATCTTGCCCTCAGTTAAAATGGAGTTTTCCAGCTTGCATGTTCCCGCCCTGATTCTCTCCGTTTGCTTCTTAAACAGCCACACCTGAGCAATCAGTGCTTCAGAATCTGGCCTGCAGTGAACCTGTGTTCTGACTCCTGAAGCCTTGGACTTTGTACTCCAGCCATTTCTACTGAGAAACTCTGGAGCTCTTGTGGACTCTGAACTCTGCTCTTGAAAGCCTCACGGTTGCATGGACTTGCGGTAACATAGAAGAAGATCTGAATCTGTTGTGGAGAGTTATTGATGAACTTAGATTACTTTGGCCTGCTGTGTCTCCTGCTTCTGTGTTTGCAACCTGTGTGTTTATTTTTGCCAATTTGTATGAAGCAATACAAGACTTTCTTTTTCAACCTGTGTCTCAAGTATTTTCATCGCACCCAAGCACAAGACGCTATATGAACTGTATCACATACATTACAAGATTCTGAAGCCAAACGTTAGTGTCTGCTGGGTCTGGAAAGGCTTGTCTGCTGTACTGTGGATATCGGATGTCCGGTTGTACTTTCTGTGATAACAGTGGTTGTGACTTCTCACAACCATTCCAGGTGAGCAATTCCCTTAAGTTTTTTTCTGCAGAGTTATCACAGGTAAACACTATTGTTTTTTTTTTCCTCTTCTCTTTTGTCTGCTGAAACTCTGGATATCAGATGTCTGGTTGAAAGCTTTCTGTGATGATAGTGGTTGTGACTTCTCACAACCATTCCAGGTGAGCAGTTCCCTTAAAGTTTTTTCTTTCTTCAGTGTTGCCACAGGTGAACACTATTGTTTTTTTTTCTCTCCTCTTCTTCCAGTATCCTGTCTTAAAAGATCTGGAAAATGGAGGCCCGCATAAAGGAACTTTGTGGAGTGACTGATAATATCCTTGCAGATTTGCAGAATATAAAGACCCGTCTTACAAATCTTCAGGACCTAAATAATCACAATTTGCAAGTGGTTGGACAGACTACTCAGGATTTGCGAGCCAGGATTGAGGTTCTAGAGGGGCGAGTCCAGGCTCCTGCCATGGCCCCGAGTTCTGGGATTCCCAAGTTGCCCCCTTTTCGTTTTGGTGGTGAACGTGAAAAATTCAGGGGATTTGTTAATCAATGTAATCTTTTTTTTTCTGCACATGCTTCACAATTTCCTACTGAACGATCTAAGGTGCTTACTATAATTATGTTGCTTACCAACAAGGCTTTGATATGGGCAAACCCTCTGATTGAGACTGAGGATGATTGTTTGAATCACCTTGATGACTTTATTTCAGCCATGGGGCAGGTGTTTGATGACCCCAATCGAGGTGCAACAGCTGAAGCAGCCATGTTAGTTTTGCGCCAAGGTAAGCACTCAGTAGCTGAATATGCCTTGGATTTCAGGAGATGGGCCCTTGATACCACCTGGGACAATTCCGCCAAAAAATCTATTTTTCGAAAGGGGTTATCCCCACTAATTAAGGATGAACTTGCTCGTGCCGACCCTCCCACTGCGTTAGGTGACTTTATTAACTACTGCATCCGTATTGATACTCGTTTAACTGAACGCAGGCAAGAGAGATGGTTCGAAAGCAATCGTACTAACCTTTTCCTACCTTCCTCTCCAGCTAAGGAACCTTTGAATAGGATTACACGGGAACCTGAACCTGAACCCATGCAGGTAGACTCTTTGCTACGACGGGTTAGTGATGCACGCAAGGAACATCGTTTTAAGGAGAATCTATGTTTTTACTGTGGTAAGTCAGGGCACTTTATTATTAACTGTCCCAGCCGTTCTCGCAAGACTACTGCAGCACTCATTCATTGTGAGTGTTGCGAGAGGGGATCTGTCAGGTCCGAGCCTCAGGCTCCAGAGATAGCTGCCGCAGCAGATCTTGATTTCTCGGACTTAAACTCCGTTACCTCTGAGGACGTTGACTGTGTAAATGCTGCCATCTTTCAAGTTTCCTCAGCGGTGTCCCAGCTGAGTTGTAAGAAAAACAATTCTCACTGTTTTCTTTCCATCAAACTCTGGGTTGACTCAGCCTGGGTGTCTAGCTCTGCCATGATCGACTCAGGTGCAAGTGGAAATTTTATGGATGTCTCCTTTGCTCTAAAACAGGGAATACGTTCAGTGAAGAAGGCTGCTCCCGTACAGATGGAAACTGTGGATGGCTCCCTGCTGACCTCTGGACCAGTGGATCAGGAAACAGAGCCTTTAAAGGTTCTTATGGGTAAAGATCATCAAGAGAAACTGTCCTTTATGCTTATCTCTTCTCCTCACTTTCCCATTATTCTAGGGCTACCATGGCTGCAGGCTCAGAATCCTACCATTAACTGGGAGACCAAGGAATTACACTTCCCAGAGAAACAGATGAGTCAAAAAATTTCAGCTTGCTCTGTTCCTAAAGGAACCATGTCAGTCCCTGAATTACCAGCTGTATACCAGGACTATGTGGATTTATGTGACAAGAAGAACGCTGACCAGCTTCCTCCTCACCGTCCATATGATTGTCCAATTGAATTATTGCCTGGAGCAGAGATACCTTTTGGTAAGATCTACCCCCTGGCGGGGCCCGAGCTGAAGGCTTTAAAAGAGTACATAGACGAAAATCTAGCCAAGGGCTTCATACGCCCCTCTTCATCTCCTGCAGGGCACCCATATTCTTTGTAAAGAAGAAAGATGGATCCCTGAGACCATGCGTAGACTATAGGGAACTTAATAAGGTTACTATTAGAAACCGTTATCCATTGCCTTTAATCCCTGAGTTATTGGAGAGAGTGCGACATGCTAAAATTTTTTCTAAACTAGATCTTCGTGGGGCCTATAACTTAGTCCGTATTAGACCTGGGGATGAATGGAAGACTGCATTCAGGTCACGCTATGGACACTTTGAATATCTGGTTATGCCTTTTGGTCTGAGTACCGCCCCAGCCACTTTCCAACACTTGGTGAATGACATCTTCAGGGATCTCCTAGATACATTCGTGGTAATTTATTTGGATGATATTTTAATTTTTTCTAACTCCACAGAGGAACATCATGGACATGTGAGAATGGTCTTGGAACGTCTAAGACAAAATCATCTTTACATCAAGCTTGAAAAGTGTGAATTCCATAAGACCGAAATTCAATTTCTGGGGTATGTACTGTCTACACAAGGAATTAGTATGGATGGAAGTAAAACCCAAGCCATCAATGATTGGCCAAGTCCTAGAAATGTGAAGGAGGTACAGCGCTTCATCGGGTTTGCAAACTTCTATAGACGTTTCATTAGAAATTTCTCTGAGGTAGTGTCACCTATCACCCAACTTACCCGGAAAGAGTCTAAGTTCTCCTGGACTCCCCAAGCCCAGGAAGCATTTTCCCGTCTAAAAGATAAATTTACCACTGCACCTATTCTAGTACATCCCAACCCAGAGCTTGCCTTCATAATAGAGGTGGATGCTTCAGACTGTGCCGTGGAGCTATACTCTCTCAGAGAACAGGTGAGAAGAATGTCTTGCATCCCTGTGCCTTCTTTTCCCAGCAGTTGTCTTCGGCTGAGAAGAACTACGATGTGGGCAATAGAGAGTTGTTGGCCATTATTGCCGCCTTCAAAGAATGGAGACACCTTCTGCAAGGAGCTGCACAGCAAATAGTCGTTCTGACAGATCATCGTAATCTTGAGTTTATCAGGTCGGCTAAGTGCCTGACTCCTCGCCAGGCTCGCTGGAATCTTTTCTTAAACCAATTTAATTTTATTATTTCTTATAGACCAGGATCGCGCAATGGAAAGGCTGATGCACTCTCTAGGATTTACTCAGCAGAGACACGTCCAATTACTCCTCCTAAGACTATTCTTCCTGACTCTAGATTCCTAGGAGTGATTCATCATCAAGACCTAATTAAAGACATCAAGGAAGCATACCATGCGGATTCTTTTTTGGCTCAACCCCCAAGGGACGTAAGTCTTGTCTTTAAGAATGGTGTGTGGATTCTGGGACAACGTCTGTATATACCTGAAACAGTCAGATTGAGAGTATTGCAACTCATTCATGATTCCAAAATAGCCGGGCATAGAGGAATTCTAAAGACACAGGAATTTCTTTCTCGTTTCTTTTGGTGGCCCACTTGTAGGAAGGATGTTTTGGATTATGTCACTTCGTGTGAGGTTTGTGCAAGATGCAAAACACCTCGCTCTTCACCAACTGGTCTGTTACAGCCTCTTCCCACCCCGTCCCGCCCGTGGGGATCCATTTCTATGGACTTCATTGTCGAATTACCAACCTCTCAAGGGAAGAACACTATTCTAGTGGTGGTTGATCGTTTAACAAAGGCAGCTCATTTTATCCCTTGTGTCGGCTTACCCACTGCAAAACAGACATCAGATTTGATGATTAAAGATGTGTTTCGTTTACATGGAGTACCGGATGAGGTTATTTCGGATCGAGGGGTGCAATTCACTTCTAGGTTTTGGCAAAATTTCTGTGCAGCATTGGACATTAAAGTAAACCTTTCTTCTGCTTTTCATCCCCAGACTAATGGACAAACCGAACGAACCAATCAAACCCTGGAGCAGTATCTCCGCTGTTTTATCTGTCACCTACAGGATGATTGGGTGGATCTACTTCCATTGGCTGAGTTCTCTTACAACAACTCTCAGAGTGCCTCCACTAAACAGTCTCCTTTTTTCTCTAATTTAGGTTATCATCCTAATATTCTACCACGATTTCCCATAGAGACGCCTTTGCCAGCAGTGGCTGAAAGAGTCACGACTTTACAGAAGAATATGGATCTTCTAAAGGAGAATCTGGAATCGGCTCAGGAAAGGTACAAGAAGGCAGCAGATAAATTTCGTAAACCTGCACCAGTTTTTAAGGTAGGAGACCTGGTCTGGCTGTCAACCAGAAATCTTAAGTTAAGGATTCCATCATCTAAGTTGGGACATAAGTACATTGGACCCTATAAAATCAGTAAGATTATAAGTGCCGTTGCTTGTCGTCTTCAATTGCCCAGAACTATGAGAATCCACCCTGTCTTTCATGTATCCCTACTAAAGGCTGCAACACCCAATACGTTTCCTGGACGTTCTTCTCCTTGCCCTGACCCAGTGCTAGTCGATGGTCAGGAAGAATTTGTGGTGGAAAGGATTTTAGATTCCAGGTTGTATAGAAATCAGTTACAATATCTGATCAAATGGCAGGGCTACCCAGTGGAGGACAACTCATGGGAGCCAGTCAATAACGTTAATGCTCCTCGCTTGCTCCGTCAGTTTCATCAGAGGTACCCACATAAGCCTGGTCTGAGGTCATCCGGAGGTTGCCCCTAAGGGGGAGTAATGTAAGGTTCTGTATATCTGTTTCTGAAACTCAGTTTGTTCGTCGGCCATTTTGCTTTCTGTTTTGCTGCAGCTATCTTGCCCTCAGTTAAAATGGAGTTTTCCAGCTTGCATGTTCCCGCCCTGATTCTCTCCGTTTGCTTCTTAAACAGCCACACCTGAGCAATCAGTGCTTCAGAATCTGGCCTGCAGTGAACCTGTGTTCTGACTCCTGAAGCCTTGGACTTTGTACTCCAGCCATTTCTACTGAGAAACTCTGGAGCTCTTGTGGACTCTGAACTCTGCTCTTGAAAGCCTCACGGTTGCATGGACTTGCGGTAACATAGAAGAAGATCTGAATCTGTTGTGGAGAGTTATTGATGAACTTAGATTACTTTGGCCTGCTGTGTCTCCTGCTTCTGTGTTTGCAACCTGTGTGTTTATTTTTGCCAATTTGTATGAAGCAATACAAGACTTTCTTTTTCAACCTGTGTCTCAAGTATTTTCATCGCACCCAAGCACAAGACGCTATATGAACTGTATCACATACATTACACTAGGAGGGAGTGATTGGAGAGGTAACGGGTGAGGAGGGAGAAGACTAGGCGCTCCAAAAGTTTAGAGATGAAGGGAGATTGGAGACCGGTCTGTAGTTGTTTGTGCAGGAAGGGTCGAGAGCGGGTTTCTTTAATAGTGGAGTAATGATGGAGTGTTTGAAGGCAGATGGGAAAATGCCAGAGGAGAGTGAGAGATTAAAGATTTTAGTTAGGTGAGTTGTGACAACTGGAGAGAGAGACTGGAGGAGATGTGAGGGAATGGGGTCGGTAGTGCATGTAGTCGGACGAGAGGAAGAGAGGAGTCTGGACTCTGGAGACTTCTTCTTCTGTGATGGGATCAAATTTGTAAAGTTAGCCAGGGGAACAGCAGGGTGGGATGGGAGTCACAGCCCTTGGTGGTTGAGAACAGATTTCCTGACGGATAGTATCTATTTTTTATATAAAATGGGAGGCCAGGTCGTCAGCACAAATGTCTGTGATAGGGGCTTGTGCTTTTGGCCTGAGGAGGGAGTGAAAAGTGTCAAAAAGTTTCTTGGGGTTGTTGGCTAGTGAGGAGATCAGGGTGGTGAAGTAGGTCTGTTTGGCGAGGTGAAGGGCAGCATTATAAGTTCTTTTTTTTTTTTTCAAAATCTTTCTTTATTGAAATTTTTAGAACATACACATTATGCACATGAAATAAACAGTGACATTAAGAAAAATACAACAAGTTCTTGTTCCATCAACCATCAATATGTAACTCATCCCCATCAGTAGGAAATTTCCCACGGGACGTCCATATAAGTATCTATTGCAGGAGGGGGTTTTGACTGACCCCAAGCTACTCCTGCAGCAGCCTACAAGTCGGATTAATGTGACATAACATGGGTGTGAGAGCCCAATACGTATCTCAGAACAAAGAACCCAAACAATGACAGTTATGACACAACGTAGCACGACACAAAACGCCAGACAAAGGAAAAAGACAACGAACAACAAAGAACAAACGACAAAGACTCATACAGTAGACGAGGACGTCAGATCATGGATGTCGGGGCAGCATCATCCTGAAGCACAGTGGCGCAATCCGAAAGAAGAGTCAGTGACCAGAAGAAAGATGGAAGAGAGATAGATAAGACGGCAAGGAGGGTAGGAAGAAGCAGTGCAAGAGAGGAACGAGAAAGATGAGGGAGGACAGGAGTAAAGGTGAAAAGCGGGGTGGTTAACAGAGCAGTGAGGCATAAGACTAAAGAAAAGAACACCCAAACCCTGGTACCCTGGAATCTATAGCTGCTGAGCAGCTATGTGTGGGAGGGGCTGTCCATCCGTCACCACATTTGTGGAACCTGTACTCTTCCACCTCTGCCACGGTTCCCAGGTATCTAAATGCTTATCATGTTTCCCCCTTTCCCAACTAGTCAATTCCTCTAGCCGTTGTAATTGGTTAACCTTATCCATCCATTCCTCTCGACTAGGGACCAAGGTACTGTTCCAAAATCTGGGCACCAAGAGTTTGGCTGCAATAATAAGAAAGGTGAGTAATGAGCCCTTCCGCAGTCGCACGCTCTGGGTATCCAAATTCAGCAGCACCAAAGAAGCCTCTAACAATATAGTGTAGCCCAAGATCTCATTTACACAATTATTCACCATCTCCCAGAAAGCCCTAAGTCGCGGACAAGACCACCAGATGTGTACCAGCGTGCCACGTTCCACTCCACAGCGCCAGCACCTGTCCGATGCCTGCGGATACATCTGTGCCAATCTAACCGGATGCATGTACCAGCGTGAGACCACTTTATAGGTATTTTCCTGAGTGAGGACACAGGAAGAAAAACCATGCGCCCTCTCCAGTATCTGGCGAATATTGGCCTCAGAAAAGACCATATCCAACTCTCCCTCCCATTGCATTAGAAAAAAGGGACGCTTGGGGGCATTTTCTGCGATCAATCGGTAATACAGGCAAGAGGTCAGCTTTCCCGGGAGAGTCGGCTGAGCGACCACCATCTCAAATCACGAAGGAGGACATCTATGGGTCTCCAGACCTAAAAACTTTTTCCAGAAAGACCGAACATGCTGGATATGGGTGTCGCCCAAGCCCACCTCACTTGCTATAAATTGAAAAAGATCCTCAGTGTGCGCTGCCTCACCTTCGAGCAAGTCCCCTAGGGACCATTTAGAGAGTCTCTTCCACACCCCTAGGTGGTCATGGAAATCAGGGTTAACAACTCAAGGCAATACCGACAGGGGAGTACAGTGAAATGGCCTGGGGAAAAGTCTTTGCTCGTCCAGGGTGAGTTTTTCCGTCAGAGGAATTCCGCGAAAAAGCCAATGCATGTCTTTCACCTTGCCCAGTGCCCTGGCAGATGAGCCTCGCCCATGGCGCCATGACGAGGTCCATAGCATCGCAACCCCTCTATCTCCCAATAGTTTGAACGCCAAGCTCTTGCAGGAAGTACGCCTAGAAGCCGACAGCAAGTCTGCCAGAAGACGGAGTTGAGACGCTTTATAATAAACCTCCATGTCTGGCAGGCCAATGCCCCCCGCGTGGGTAGTCCTCCTCAAAGCCGCGTGGGCCTGTCTAGGTTTCTTCCCTCCCCAAATAAAGCTCGAGAAAAGTCTACGCACGGTAGTAAAAAAGGACTTAGGGACAGGAATAGGGAGTGTCTGCAAAAAATACAAAATTTTGGGCATTACATAAGATTTTACAATATTTTTTCTACCCAGCCAGGAGAGATACGGGATATTAATAGAAGATAATTGGCCCCTCACTTTCTGCAAAATATGACCCTAATTGAGCTCATATAACGAATCTAAGTGTTCAGGGATCCGAACCCCCAGGTGTGTAATAAAGGTGGGCGCCCAGGTGAACGGGAAGTTCTCTTGAACCCTCCCCCTCCTGCCAGGCAAAAAATTGTGACCCAACATCTCGCATTTATTGAGATTAATTTTATAATTAGATACGGAACCAAATGATTCCAATAAAGACAACAAAGGGCCCAGCGATAATTCCGGAGAAGGTAAGAAAAAAAGTAAGTCATCCGCGAAGGCATTCACCTTATGACACCTACCCCCCACGAGATCCCCTGTATCCCTTGGGTCGCCCGAACAGCCTGTAAGAAGAGCTCTAGCATCAATACAAATAAAGTAGGGGACAGTGGGCAGCCCTGTCTCGTTCCATTCCTAATTTCGAATGGAGCGGACATCGCATTATAAGTTCTTAACATAAATTTAAAGTGGATGAAGTCTTGTGGTGTGCGGGTTTTTCTCCAAAGGCGTTCAGCACTCCTAGAGCATCGCTGAAGAAGTTGAGTTTGCAATGTGAGCCAGGGCTGTTTTACTGTGTGTTTGGAAGTTCTGAGGGTGAGCGGCGCTACTTGGTCAAGGGTGCTTCTAAGAGTGTCATTGTAGTGATGAACAGCCATATCAGGACAGGAAAAAGAGGAGATTGGGGACAGTGATGAGTGTAGGGAATCTGAAAGTGTCTGAGGGTTAATGGCTTGTAGATTTCTGAATGTGTGGTAGGTAGGAGTGCGCTGGGATGGTGGAGGATTTGTGAGCGTGAAGGAGAGAATGTTGTGGTCAGACAGTGGAAGCGGTGAGTTATTTAGGTGGGAGATTGAACAGAGGCGGACAAAGACCAGGTCAAGGGTGTTACCATCCTTGTGTGTCTCAGAGGTTGAAAGCTGTGAGAGGCCTAGAGAAGTGGTTAGTGATAGAAGGAAGATAGAGGAAGACATTGCCCCAACGGTACAAACAGGAGGGAGAGTTAGGCTGCAGACTCGGTTGCCTGTAGCCTCCAGTTTGGCACCTGTTCGGAGCAGTTGTCTTCCAAAAGTCAAAACGTGCGCTCCCAGGACTTGCACTGCGTGGTCCTTTTTTGACACACTTACAGATGATATTTGCTATGTGAAATGCAAGCTGTGTAATCAAAAAGTAAAAAGAGGTAAAAGTGTCAGTAACCTCAATACCACTAATATGTGGAAACATGTGCAGACAAAGCACGTAGTTGAGTTACAAAGACACACTGGAGATGTAGGCCAACCTACAGCAGCACCTACATCTTCAGGTCGTGTTGAAGCCTCTTCATCGAGCTCACACACAGCTGGTTCGGCTTCCTCACAGGATCGCCATGGAAGAACCTCGGTCACTGTTGTCCAGAGACAAAGTGTTATTCCACCCACAGCAGCAAGTTCCCTGTCATCCTCATACTCCCAGGCCACAAAACAGCCATCGGTAGCACAGGCATGGGATAAAAGACGGCCATACTCGGCAAACCATCCACGAGCACAGGCTCTGAATGCTGGCATTGCAAAACTCCTGTCCCTTGAAATGCTGTCATTCAGGCTGGTGGAGACTGACAGTTTACGTAACTTAATATCATTGGCAGTCCCACAATAAAATGTGCCAAGCCGATTTCATTTCAGCAGGCAAGCCGTCCCTGGTCTGCAAAAGCATGTTGAGGGAAAAATTAAACATGCGCTACTAAACGCCATCAGTAGCAAGGTCCACCTGACTACCGATGTGTGGACCAGTACCCATGGCCAGGGACGATACCTTTCCCTCACTGCCCATTGGGTCAATGTTGTGGAGCCGGGTACTGATCTTGCGAGTGGCGCTGTACGTGTTCTGCCAACTCCAAGGATTGCAGGAATCAATTCTGTACACATTGACTCTTCCTCCTACTCCAGTTCCTCAGAATCATCGCTGCAGGAGCCGTCACGGTCTAACTCCACATGGACCCGTGAACGCTTACCTGTTGTGACCGATATGAGCACAGCCAAGCCAAACGTCAACAGGCCGTCATGAAATTAATTTCCATGGGGAATCGAAGCCACACAGCGCAGGAGCTCTGGAATGCCATCAAGCAGGAGAGCGACGTGTGGTTTTGCCAGCGAATCTCCAGCCAGGCTTGGTAGTGTGTGACAATGGCCAAAATCTGGTGGCAGCTCTGGGCCTTGGCAACCTCACTCACATACCATGTCTGGCACATGTGCTCAACTTGGTCGTGCAGAGTTTTTTGAGGGACCATCCGGATCTTGATGCACTGCTGCACAAGGTCCGCCTAGAGTGCGCTCACTTGCGACGTTCCAGCATGGCCAGATCGCTGATTGCAGCTCTGCAACGCAGATTTCGCCTTGCTGAACATCGCATCATATGTGACGTACCCACCAGGTGGAATTCCACTTCACATATGTTTGAGCGGTTGTGTGAGCAGCAGCCAACAGTAATGGAGTATCAGCTGCATCAGGCGCAATCAACTCGCAATTTGCGCCGTTCACACTTCACCACTACTGAGTGGGACTCTATAATAATAATAATAATAATCTTTATTTATATAGCGCCAACATATTCCGCAGCGCTTTACAGTTTAACAGTTTCAGAACACAAGTCATAAGTAACAACGTTAACAATACAATAATTAAAGCAATATAAGCCGGCCCTGCTCGTGAGAGCTTACAATCTACAATGAGGTGGGGGAGATACAAAGTCCAGGTGTTTATATACAATGGTGTATTTACAATGATGGTCCAGCCATTTTGAGGGAGTGATGGATGGATGGAGATAGTGAATGGGCTACACACACAGACTTACACATAGAATGACTTTGATTAGTGAATGTGATAGGCCGCTCTGAACAAATGTGTTTTGAGGGAGCGCCTGAAACCATGCTAATTGCGGATAGTCCTAATTTCTTGGGGTAGAGCATTCCAGAGGATTGGCGCAGCACGGGAGAAGACTTGGAGTCGGGAGTGGGAGGTACGGATTAGTGCAGAGGTTAGTCGAAGGTCGTTTGCAGAGTGCAGCAGTCGGTTAGGCCGATAGATAGAAATGAGGGAGGAGATGTAGGGGGGTGCTGCACTGTGGAGAGCTTTGTGGGTGAGAACAAGTACTTTGAATTGGATCCTATAATGAATGGGCAGCCAGTGTAAGGACTGGCGAAGGACTCTATGAAGGACATCTGCCACGTTTTGCGTGCGTTTGATGAGTCAACGCGGATGGCGAGTGCAGATGATGCACTAGTCAGCCTGACTGTCCCCCTTATCTGCCTGCTTCAAAAAACAGTGCAAGCACTAAGGGATGAGGTTTTGGAAGAGGTGGAGGATGAGGAGTCACAAATTCCATCACCTTCTGGACAGTCAGCGCAACGTGGTTCCTCACAAAGGGCTGGGCAGGGCTCACTTTGTGAGGAGGATGAGGAGGAGTCAATGGAGGAGGAAGACATCGCTCCAGAGGGAGGTACACAACGCTCTAGTCAGTATGTATAGCGAGGGTGGGGTGATGCAGAGCAGGCAGAGATGACGCCTCTTGCAGGGGACAGCGTTTCTTGGCCAGTTGGGAGTCTGCAGCACATGGTTGATTTCATGCTGCAGTGCCTGAGAAACGACCGCCGCATCGCCCACATTCTCACCACGTCTGATTATTGGGTGTCCACCCTCCTAGACCCTCGCTACCGTGACAACTTACAAAGCCTCATCACACCGTTGAACCGGGAGCGTAAAATGCGGGAGTACCAAGACACACTGGTGCAATCCATAATATTCTCCATTCCAGCCGAGAGCACTGCTGCTGCTACTGCTTTACAAAGCAGCTGTGTGCGTCGAGGCAGTGGAGACAGCTCTGCAACAAGAGGGAGCACAAGCAGCGCCTCTGCACAGGGCAAGATGTTATGATTTGGTAGCTGAGGAGAGCAGGCAAAAAAGGCAATACACCAGAGAGGTTGGAATCTATGGGATTGCAGTACCCTGACTAACCACCACAACTAAAGGCAGCCGTGGAGCGTACCTACGTTGGTCCTAGACGCCTCGTCACAGCCTGAGAAGCTAACTACACCTAAAGATAGAAAGAGGAAAGCTATCTGCCCCGGAGCAGATCCCCAAAGAACATAGAAAGCCCCCAAACATGTAATGGCGGTTAAACAAGAAGAAATACTGACACAGACAGAAAATAGTATGAACGTTGGATCCCAAACTTCCTAAATAGAAAAGGATAGGAAGGGCACTTACTGCAATCCCCAAAAAACCCTGAAAAGTACCAACTCTACTAATTACAAAAACACCTGAGATCACACGACCTCTACCACATAAATTAGTTCTCTGGTGTAACAAAAACTAAACAGCAGCCACTGAAAAAACTGGAAAAGGCAAATGAACAAACAACAGTGGCTGAACTAAACTGAGAGGAGCACAAGCCCCCCAAGGGGACCCGGCAGACCCCCACAGAAGTGCAGGACAAAATGCAAAAAACAAGCACAAAAAATAAAAGAAGAAAAAGTCTTATCTGTTAGCAAAAGATGCAGGCACGAAACAGTAAGCTACAAAGTGTACAGGAATCAAAGATGAGACCAGAACAATTGATCACCGGCAACCCTGATGGGAGGGAACCTCTCTTATATAAGACCAGTCAGTAACACCTGATCTCCAATCTTCACAATCTTCATTGGATAGTTCAGTACTGTTTGTAACCACCAGAGGGAGATTCTGCTCAGAATTCATTTCTAGCACATTCACAACAGCAAGACCAGTATGTTCCAAATGTGGTAAAGTTTTGTGGCAGCGCCACCAATGTCTACACCATCCGAGACGGCTCCAGTCAGCAGGAGGCAACGTTTCCGTAAGATGGTGACAGACTACATGTCTTGCCCTCTCAGTGTACTCCCAGATGGCTCTTCCCCATTCAAGTTTTGGGTCTCTAAGCTGGATACATGGCCAGAGCTTAGCCAGTATGCATTGGAGGTGCTGGCTTGCCCTGCTGCCAGTGTATTATCGGAGCGCTTCTTTAGTGCTGCAGGTGGTGTACTAACAGACCGTCGCATGCGATTATCTTCCGATAATGTAGACCGGCTTACTTTTCAGAAAATGAACAAGGCATGGATCTCGCATGAATTTGCCTGTCCGGTTTCAGATTAAATAACTGGTTGGCAACGTTATCCATGTCTCCTGTTATGTTCATCTTTCTACCATCTGAACTCTACTCCCTGGGCTACAACACTGACAGTTGCTGCTCAGAAGTGTCGTGTACACAGACCAATACACAAGCTATAGTGTTAGTGGGGTTCAGTAACGCCTGCTGTTCCCCTGCTGTGTGTCTGGCAAAAATTAATGCTGCTAACTCCAAATTAAACTTCTTACATCTCATACTAGGCCTCTGCCTACACCCTCCTTGACCCTGGGCTTCAACACCGCCAGTTGCTGCTCAGAAGTGTTGGATGCACAGATCAAAACAATCGCTGATGTGTTTGTGGGGTTCAGTAATGCCTGCTGTTCCCCTGCTGTGTGTCCGGCAAAAATTACTGCTAGCTAGCTACACATGTTGAAAAAAACATGACATGTTAAAGTGGCTACTGCTACACATAGATAAGAGGCTACACCCTTATTTCTAAGCTGTAAACAAGTGAAACGTCACCTTTAAAACCATAAAATTATTAGTCTTTGTCACAAATCTGTAACAAAATAATTGTGACATATGACTGCAGATATCCACATGTCGATCACAAATGCTAACACAAAAGCCTACTTATGCTATAGGGTACTGATGGTGAACCTTGTCACTCCATAACTTAGACAAATCCAACTCACATCATGCCTCAAATGCTGCAATGTTGGAAGTGCATAATGTGGGTTGAACTTTGACAACAGCTTCAGTGCGAAGGTTAGCCTTCAGTCTTCTTGGCTTTTAACCCCTTAATGACCAAGCCATTTTGTAGGTTAAAGACCAGGCCAATTTTTACAATTCTGACCACTGTCTCTTTATGAGGTTATAACTCTGGAACGCTTCAACGGATCTTGGTGATTCTGAGATTGTTTTCTCGTGACATATTGTACTTCATGATAGTGGTAAAATTTCTTCAATATAACTTGCGTTTTTTATGAAAAAAATGGAAATATGGCAAAAATTTAGAAAATTTTGCAATTTTCAAACTTTTAATTTTTATGCCATTAAATCAGAGAGATATGTCACAAAAATTAGTTAATAAATAACATTTCCCACATGTCTACTTTACATCAGCACAATTTTGGAACCAAAATTTTTTTTTGTTACGAAGTTATAAATGTTAAAAGTTGACCAGCAATTTCTCATTTTTCCAACAAAATTTACAAAACCATTTTTTTAGGGACCACCTCACATTTGAAGTGAATTTGAGGGTCAATATGACAGAAAATACCCAAAAGTGACACCATTCTAAAAACTGCACCCCTCAACGTGTTCAAAGCCACATTCAAGAAGTTTATTAACCCTTTAGGTACTTCACAAGAATTGAAGCAATGTGGAAGGAAAAAATGAACATTTAACTTTTTTTCCCAAAATTTTTCTTTCGACACAATTTTTTTAAATTTTGTCAAGGGTATCAGGAGAAAATGAACCACAATATTTGTTGTACAATTTCTCCAGAGTACACCGATATACCATGTGTGGGGTAAACCACTATTTGGGCGCATGGCAGAGCTCGGAATGGAAGCAGCGCCATTTGACTTTTTTGGCTGGAATTGAGATTGGACGCCATGTCGCATTTGGAGAGTCCCTGTGTGCCTAAACAGTGGAAACCCCCCACAAGTGACCCCATTTTGGAAACTGGACCCCTCAAGGAACTCATCTAAATGTGTTGTGAGAGCTTTTAACCCCCAAGGGCTTCACAGAAGGTTATAACGTAGAGCCGTAAAATTAAAAAATCATATTTTTTCCACAAAAATGATCTTTTCATCCCAATTATTATTTTCCAAAGGATAAAAGGACCCCAAAAGTTATTGGGCAATTAGTCCTGAGTACGCTGATACCCCATATGTGGGGGTAAACCACTATTTGGGCGCATTGGCAGAGCTCGGAAGGGAAGCAGCGCCATTTGACTTTTTTGGCTGGAATTGAGATTGGATGCCATGTCGTATTTGGAGAGTCCCTGTGTGCCTAAACAGTGGAAACCCCCCACAAGTGACCCCATTTTGGAAACTAGACCCCCCAAGGAACTTATCTAGATGTGTGGTGAGAGCTTTGAACCCCCAAGGGCTTCACAGAAGGTTATAACGTAGAGCAGTAAAATTAAAAAATCATATCTTTTCCACAAAAATTATCTTTCCACCCCCAATTGTTATTTTCCAAAGGGTAACAGGACCCCAAAAGTTATTGTGCAA
This sequence comes from Oophaga sylvatica, assembly GCA_033576555.1. Taxonomy (NCBI): domain Eukaryota; kingdom Metazoa; phylum Chordata; class Amphibia; order Anura; family Dendrobatidae; genus Oophaga; species Oophaga sylvatica. Next base: position 752,646,132 of record JARQOD010000001.1, on the reverse strand, counting down.
TTTGTCCTGAGTACGCTGATACCCCATATGTGGGGGGAAACCACTATTTTGACGCATGGCAGAGCTCGAAAGGGAAGTAGCGCCTTTTTCAAATGCAGACTTTGATGGAATGGTCTGTGGGTGTCATGTCACATTTGGATAGCCCCTGATGTGCCTAAACAGTAGAAACCCCCCACAAGTGACTCCATTTTGGAAACTAGACCCCCCAAGGAACTTTTCTAGATGTGTGGTGAGCACTTTGAACCCCCAAGTGCTTCACAGAAGTTTATAACGTAGAGCCGTGAAAATAAAAAAATCATATTTTTTTCCACAAAAATAATCTTTTTGCCCCAAATTTTTTTTTTATAATGGTAACAGGAGAAATAGGACCCCAAAAGCTATTGTGCAATTTGTCCTGAGTACGCTGATATCCCATATGTGGGGGGAACCATTATTTTGACGCATGGCAGAGATCGGAAGGGAAGGAGCACCGTTTTTAAATGCAGACTTTGATGGAATGGTCTGCGGGTGTCATGTCGCGCTTGGAGAGCCCCTGATGTGCCTAAACAGTAGAAACCCCCCACAAATGACCCCATTTTGCAAACTAGACCCCCCAAGGAACTTATCTAGATGTGTGGTCAGCACTTTGAACCCCCAAGGGCTTCACAGAAGTTTATAACGTAGAGCCGTGAAAATAAAAAAAATCATATTTTTTTCCACAAAAATGACCTTTTTGCCCCCAAATTTTTATTTTTATAAGGGTAACAGGAGAAATAGGACCCCAAAAGCTATTGTGCATTTTGTCCTAAGTACGCTGATACCCCATATGCGGGGGGAACCACTGTGATCGCCTTACTGCGATCTTTGGGAGGCACAATGAACAAATCTACCAAAGGTGAAGAATTGGTTTTCTTTTTTACGCCGTTCCTCGTGCGATATTAGTGATTAGGCGACTTTATTCCTGGGATCGGTGCGATTACAGCGATACCAGATTTACACCCTTTTTTCATGTTTAGCTTCTGTCACACACTAAAAGATGCTTTTTTTTGGAATAATTTTTTGTAAGAATTTTTTGCATCGCCGTATTTTGAGAGCTATAATTTTTCCATATTTCGGCCGACAGAGTTATCTATGGGCTTATTTTTTGCGGGACGAGCTGACGTATTTATTGGTACCATATCGGGCACATAACGTTTTTTGATCGCTTCCTATTCCGATTTTTGTGGAAGCAGAATGAACAAAAACCAGCAATTCAGGAATTGTTTTTTTTTTAATTTTTTTTCCCCCGTTCCGCGTGTAATAAAATTGATAAAGCAGCTTTATTCTTCGGGTCACTACGATTACAGCGATACCTCATTTATATATTTTGTTTTGGCGTTTTTTACACAATAAGGAATTTTATAGAAAAAATAATTATTTTTGCATCAGTTTATTCCGCGAGCTATAACTTTTTTATTTTTTCGCTGATGATTCTATATAGTGGCTTGTTTTTTGCGGGACAAGATGACGTTTTCAGCGGTACCATGATTATTTATATCTGACTTTTTGATCGCGTGTTATTGCACTTTTTCCAAGCGGTGTGATGATACCGCTTGGAAAAAGTATAATTTACTACTTTTTTGTGTTTTTTTTTACGACTTTCACTGAAGGGGTTAACTAGGGTTATGGTTTTATAGATGGGATTTTTACGGACATGGCGATACCTAACATGTGTATTTTTTTTGTTTTTTATTTTTTTTATTACATAAAAATGTGTATTTTTTAGGGGATTTTTTTTAAATTATTTTTTAATATTTTTTTTTACATTTTTTTTTTAAAAAAATATTTTTTTCAACTTGTCCCTTTATGGGACTTTCACTTTTTTTACTTTTGATTGCAGTTACAATGCATTGCAATGCTCTGGCATTGCAATGCATTGCAACTATAGTGGAAGCTGCTGTGACATGATAACAGCAGCTTCCCGTAGCTAAATGACCCGGAGGTTGTCATGACAACCCCCGGGTCATCAAGGCAGAGATCGGCCCCTGCAAATACAGTGCAGGGTGCCAATCTGAGGCAGAGGGAGCTCCCGACCCTCTGCCTCCCCCCCTGAGCTCTGCGATCGCGCTGGATCGCAGCAGTCAGGGGGTTAACAGCCAGGGGCGGTGGGGGCTCCGCTCCTGGCTGTCAGTGCAGGAAGCCTGGCCACTGCAGCGCCGGCTCCTGCACTGATCGCGCTGGGGAAGCTGAAATTTCAGCTTCTCCTGCGCGATCGCTGCTGTGTTTGGTCAGTCAGATTGACTGACCAATCACAGCGCTGTGAGTGCGGGGACCGACGGCAAAGGTCCCCGCACCACTTGCCGTGCCTGTCAGCTGTCTGTGACAGCTGTCGGCACTGATTTACCACTGCGTGTTTACACGCAGTGGTAGATCAAAGCATGACGTGCAGAGTCCGTGCTGGTGCCGGAACTGGCACCTTGCCATGACGGACTCTGCACGTCAGTGGACATTAAGGGGTTAAATAAAAGCATACAAGTAAATATAATAATCCATTGTTGATTAAGGGACGTGATGTACACCTGTAATATTGTGCAAACAATGGATGTAGGACTAGTCCTCTTCAACATTACTTATATTTGTGTCATTTGAAAAAAATGCATATTTAATTAAAAATTTAACAACCCATATCATAAAGGTCCATCATGTAAACATGAGAATCGGTAACAAAACTCATGCATTACCTTGTTAAAGTCAATAGTGCATAGTCACAATAGCAAAATATATACCTGCAAGTGGTGCTGAAACAACGACAACTGATAGAAAAGGTGAATGATATCTAGTTATCAGACTGAATAGCGACACCTGTACAATGTCGATATAATACTGTACCTTAACAAAAAGGCTGTTTGCAACCAATGTATTGTATACGGATGGAAGCGTGTCACACTAATAGATTTGAGTTATTTGAAATAGAATGGAGCAGCACCAATTAGAGAAAAATGTCAAGGATGAGGCAGTGACACACGCTCAACAGACTACAACCAGCATTGTTTGAAGAACTAACTGGAGCGTGATCTGCACTCCAAAAATGAAAACCTCAGACTACAGTGAACACTGCACACAACTGTTCACTAGCTGTGAAAGGCCCCTTTGTGTACTTCTAGACTGTTTGCAACCAATGTATTGTATACGGATGGAAGCGCGTCACACTAATAGATTTGAGTTATTTGAAATAGAATGGAGCAGCACCAATTAGAGAAAAATGTCAAGGATGAGGCAGTGACACACGCTCAACAGACTACAACCAGCATTGTTTGAAGAACTAACTGGAGCGTGATCTGCACTCCAAAAATGAAAACCTCAGACTACAGTGAACACTGCACACAACTGTTCACTAGCTGTGAAAGGCCCCTTTGTGTACTTCTAGACTGTTTGCAACCAATGTATTGTATACGGATGGAAGCGCGTCACACTAATAGATTTGAGTTATTTGAAATAGAATGGAGCAGCACCAATTAGAGAAAAATGTCAAAAATGAGGCAGTGACACACGCTCAACAGACTACAACCAGCAGTGGTTGAAGAACTAACTGGAGCGTGATCTGCACTCCAAAAATGAAACCCTCAGACTACAGTGAACACTGCACACAACTGTTCACTAGCTGTGAAAGGCCCCTTTGTGTACTTCTAGACTGTTTGCAACCAATGTATTGTATACGGATGGAAGCGCGTCACACTAATAGATTTGAGTTATTTGAAATAGAATGGAGCAGCACCAATTAGAGAAAAATGTCAAGGATGAGGCAGTGGCACACGCTCAACAGACTACAACCAGCATTGTTTGAAGAACTAACTGGAGCGTGATCTGCACTCCAAAAATGAAAACCTCAGACTACAGTGAACACTGCACACAACTGTTCACTAGCTGTGAAAGGCCCCTTTGTGTACTTCTAGACTGATTGCAACCAATGTATTGTATACGGATGGAAGCGCGTCACACTAATAGATTTGAGTTATTTGAAATAGAATGGAGCAGCACCAATTAGAGAAAAATGTCAAGGATGAGCCAGTGACACACGCTCAACAGACTACAACCAGCATTGTTTGAAGAACTAACTGGAGCGTGATCTGCACTCCAAAAATGAAAACCTCAGACTACAGTGAACACTGCACACAACTGTTCACTAGCTGTGAAAGGCCCCTTTGTGTACTTCTAGACTGTTTGCAACCAATGTATTGTATACGGATGGAAGCGCGTCACACTAATAGATTTCAGTTATTTGAAATAGAATGAAGCAGCACCAATTAGAGAAAAATGTCAAGGATGAGGCAGTGGCACACGCTCAACAGACTACAACCAGCATTGTTTGAAGAACTAACTGGAGCGTGATCTGCACTCCAAAAATGAAAACCTCAGACTACAGTGAACACTGCACACAACTGTTCACTAGCTGTGAAAGGCCCCTTTGTGTACTTCTAGACTGTTTGCTACCAATGTATTGTATACGGATGGAAGCGCGTCACACTAATAGATTTGAGTTATTTGAAATAGAATGGAGCAGCACCAATTTGAGAAAAATGTCAAGGATGAGGCAGTGACACACGCTCAGCAGACTACAACCAGCATTGTTTGAAGAACTAACTGGAGCGTGATCTGCACTCCAAAAATGAAAACCTCAGACTACAGTGAACACTGCACACAACTGTTCACTAGCTGTGAAAGGCCCCTTTGTGTACTTCTAGACTGATTGCAACCAATGTATTGTATACGGATGGAAGCGCGTCACACTAATAGATTTGAGTTATTTGAAATAGAATGGAGCAGCACCAATTAGAGAAAAATGTCAAGGATGAGCCAGTGACACACGCTCAACAGACTACAACCAGCATTGTTTGAAGAACTAACTGGAGCGTGATCTGCACTCCAAAAATGAAAACCTCAGACTACAGTGAACACTGCACACAACTGTTCACTAGCTGTGAAAGGCCCCTTTGTGTACTTCAAACTGTTTGCAACCAATGTTTTGTATACGGATGGTAGCGCATCACACTAATAGATTTGAGTTATTTGAAATAAAATGGAGCAGCACCAATTAGAGAAAAATGTCAAGGATGAGGCAGTGACACACGCTCAACAGACTACAACCAGCATTGTTTGAAGAACTAACTGGAGCATGATCTGCACTCCAAAAATGAAAACCTCAGACTACAGTGAACACTGCACACAACTGTTCACTAGCTGTGAAAGGCCCCTTTGTGTACTTCTAGACTGTTTGCAACCAATGTATTGTATACGGATGGAAGCGCGTCACACTAATAGATTTGAGTTATTTGAAATAGAATGGAGCAGCACCAATTTGAGAAAAATGTCAAGGATGAGGCAGTGACACACGCTCAGCAGACTACAACCAGCAGTGGTTGAAGAACTAACTGGAGCGTGATCTGCACTCCAAAAATGAAAACCTCAGACTACAGTGAACACTGCACACAACTGTTCACTAGCTGTGAAAGGCCCCTTTGTGTACTTCTAGACTGTTTGCAACCAATGTATTGTATACGGATGGAAGCGCGTCACACTAATAGATATGAGTTATTTGAAATAGAATGTAGCAGCACCAATTAGAGAAAAATGTCAAGGATGAGGTAGTGGCACACGCTCAACAGACTACAACCAGCATTGTTTGAAGAACTAACTGAGCGTGATCTGCACTCCAAAATGAAAACCTCAGACTACAGTGAACACTGCACACAACTGTTCACTAGCTGTGAAAGGCCTCTTTGTGTACTTCTAGACTGTTTGCAACCAATGTATTGTATACGGATGGAAGCGCGTCACACTAATAGATTTGAGTTATTTGAAATAGAATGGAGCAGCACCAATTTGAGAAAAATGTCAAGGATGAGGCAGTGGCACACGCTCAGCAGACTACAACCAGCAGTGGTTGAAGAACTAACTGGAGCGTGATCTGCACTCCAAAAATGAAAACCTCAGACTACAGTGAACACTGCACACAACTGTTCACTAGCTGTGAAAGGCCCCTTTGTGTACTTCTATAGTGTTTGCAACCAATGTATTGGATACGGATGGAAGCACGTCACACTAATAGATCACTGTTAATTTCAATTGAATGGAGCAGCACCAATTCCACAAAATAAAAAAAAAAAGAGTCAGTGAGTGACACGTGCAGATGACTACAAACAGCGTTGGATGCAGAGCAAACTGCAGCGTCACCTGCACTCACACACACACCTTGCACAGAGCTGTGAAAACAAGACTGCAAGGAAAAAGGATGATTTACGAAGCGGTTTCTCAAATAGCCTGCCTACAGGACAATTCACAAAAACTCTATCTCTAACTGTCCCTCAGAGTCAGCAGAGCAGCGTCCTGTCCCTAACTTAATTCACAGCACAGTAACGGTAAAATGGCGGCGGCGCCTTTTATAGTGCATTCTGACATAATTTCAGCATCCAATCACAGCAATGCCATTAGTTAACATGACCGCAGCATTACAGGATGTGCCCACACTTCGTAGGATTCCTCATTGGCTGTCTAAAATCACATTGCCTCTCAAAGAATTATGGGAACTTCCGATTCCGGTATACGATATATGAAAAATATCAGAACTAAGTATCGGAATTCCGATACAGCGAATATCGGCCGATACCCGATACTTGCGGTATCGGAATGCTCAACTCTAGTTGTAATGTATGCTTGTTGATAATGGAAATAAAGGGAGTCTGTCTGCACAGAATTACAGTTAAAATCAAGTACAGTCACTTGTACACTCTTGGCATGGCCAAACATTTAAGAGCAGCTTCTCATTTATTTTTTTTCTAAATAAGTAGGTGTGAAGGTGTAATTTAATGTTTGGTCATGCCAAGAGTTCACCTAGAGCCCGTACTTGGTTGTTAGAGTCTGCGGAACGCACCTAATAGATATATTAGAGAGGTGCGTTCGCAGCCCGGGGTCCACCGAGCAGGCGAAGCCCGCTGCTAGTAAGATGGCGAAAGTAGCTAACTCTGTTATCCCACAGAGTCGCAAAAATAAACGCCATAGCACACTGTGGCAGTAAGTGCGAACTCTATTAATCCCCAGAGCCGCTAACGGGAATGCCACAGCGCTATATGGCGATAAGTGCGAACTCACTTAGCTTCAGTGAGCCGCAAAGTAAAACGCTAGGGCGCTGAACCAGTGTTATAAAGCGAACCGTGTTTCGTCACAGAGCCGCTGAGAAAAAGACTGTGTCCTGTTAGACTCACAGGGATACACAGATAACTGCAGTGCGGATAGCAGTCCGTGATCATGCAGACAGCAACGCAATCAAGCAATCTCCTCACCGGAGAAGCCAGTATTCTAGGGGATTATTTCAGCCAAGCCCTAATCACGTGCACCTAAATCTCCTCACCGGTGGTGCCGGTATTCTTGGGGCTTATTTCAGCCGAGCCCTAAACACATGCGTACATGATCACACTGGCGCAAAGCACATAATGCCATTGATACTAGCGCATGGCGGCCCAGCCATGCCACCCTTCTATAGTAACAGCTACAGGACCTGCCAGAACTAAGGACCAATGAGAAACTGTTCCAAAACACATGTAGTTTCAGGACCTTCCTGGCGGACCAATAGGAGCTGCTGCAGTACCTGAACATGTGACCCCTGATCTCCAATGAGAGATCTTACCCTGGGCATGCTCAGAAGGGGAAACGCAGGACTTCGTCCCTAATACGTCTGCTCCAGCACTGGCTATAATAGAAGATCCAGGAGGGGCAGCAGCAAGTCTTTGCACAGTATTGGAATGGGCAAGACGCTGGGACTGACGTCTCTGCTAAGCAGGTTCCTCTGCGGACGGAGATGGATGGGTGACCGCAGTGGGACTGGTTCGAGACCCCCCTTGTGCAGCAGTGGGAACTCGAACCCTAACACTGGTTTGAACATTATTTCTCTGCCGACAGATTACCTTTAAAATCCCATTAGTATGGTTCCACAGACAATCTTGGACTTCTGTATGCAGTAATTATTTTTTGTCTTACAGGAATAATTTAAATTTTATAGCTATATGGGGACTTTCCAAAAATTTGTGATCTGATTTACTCAAATTGCAAACTATGAGTGAACAAGCACACATGATGAGTGGCCATGCAGTGTTCCCCACATTGCCTGGCAGCTACATCCTTTCCTTTAGAATTGATTTATTGCCAGCAGTGCCATAAGCTTCAACCTGGCAGCAACCAGTGGGATCCAGTTACACCCATCTACTGTTCAGAGAAGTAAGGTCAAAAGGGGTCTTCAAATAGGAACAAGAGCCAAAAACTATACTTTCTACATGGAAACAAGGACTTACTTAACCACACACAAAAACATCAAACCTTTAGTTCAGATAATGTCAGGAAATGCTGTGGACTGAGGAATCAAAGTTTGATAGTCAAAATTTGACAATAACAGTTTTTGCTTACAATGTGCTGGAGAGTGGTGTAATAATTAAAGCAACAGTCTTAAAGCAACAATGAAGCAAGGTGTAGATTGCTTGAAAGTTTGGATCTGAACTTCAGAAAAGTTGGGAATTTGTTCAAGATAATTGTCCTCAATGCTGAGAAATACAAGCAGATACTTATACATTATTTACAATTTAATACCATAAGAAAGGCATCTGATGGGCTTCAAAGACTTTAGCACTTTAGCACTTGCGATGGACAACAGTGAGCATCTGTCTGGGCCGTAAAAGTGAGCTGTAAGAGGGAGTATAAGTATTTTGTTTTCAACCTTTTGATAGCCCTTTATGGTTCAGTAAAATGTTCAATCCACAAGGAAGCAAATTACAAAAAAATGCATATTGTTGGTAATTGTGGATGTTTGCAAAGTAGAAGTAAAATTCAAATCCAGTTGAATGTATTCTCTTATCTCTTATTAAGACCCATTCAGAACTAATTACTAAGGGGTTAAAGTAAGTAAAATGGTTGCTCTCATATTTGCTTAAAATATAATTCAATCAAAAGCCACAAAACAATTTAAAGAGAACCTGACATCTAACACATGGTGCTCTTACAAAGAGCAGCATGTACAGCTGTGCTCAAAATTTACATACCCTGACAGAATTTTTGCTTTCTTGGCCTTTTATGGTGTTATGTGAATGATAACACCAAAACTTTTTCTCCACTCATGGTTAGTTGTTGGGTGAAGACATTTATTGTTAAATACTGTGTTTTCTCTTTTTAAATCATAATGACAGCCCAAAATATCCAAATGACCCTGATCAAAAGTTTACATACCCCATTTATTAATACCATGTATTGCCCCCTCTAACATCAATGACAGCTTGAAGTCTTTTGTAGTAGTTGTTAATGAGGTTCTTTATTTTATCAGATGGTAAAGCTGCCCACTCTTCTTGGCAAAAAGCCTCCAGTTCCTGTAAATTCCTGGGCTGTCTAGCATGAACTGCGCGCTTGAGATCTCCACAGAGTGGCTCAATGATATTGAGGTCAGGAGACTGAGATGACCACTCCAGAACCTTCAATTTGTTCTGCTGTAGCCAATTGCAGGTTGACTTGGCCTTGTGTTTTGAATCGTTGTCATGTTTGAACATCCTAGTACGTCCCATGCACTGATGATTGCAAATTTGCCTCCAGTATTTACTGATAACGTGCTGCATTCATCTTTCCTTCAACTTTGACCAAGTTTACTGTGCCTTTGTAGCTCAAGCAACCCCAAAACATCAGCGATCCACCTCAGTACTTTACTGTAGGAATAGTGTTCCTTTCATCATACAGGAAAGATGTGTATCGTGTTAGCCTGTAAATAGAAAAATGCTCAGAATTGAGAGTCCTTAGTGGTTGATACCTTTTAATGGCTAACTGAAAAGATGGTAACAAATTGCAAGCTTTCGAGACCACTCAGTTCTCTTCATCAGGCATTGACTAATACAAAATCTGAAGAATCACATATTTATGCACAACACAGCACAGAAATAATGCAATAGATAAGACAAGTGATGTGAAGCAGAACTATCATTATGGGAGAGTGATAAACAGTTAAGCCTGGGTCTCACATAGCGATACACCAGCTATCCCGACAACGATCAGGATCGCTGGTGTATCGCTACATGATCGCTGCTGAGCTGCCAAACAGGCAGCTCAGGCAGCGATCAGCACAGCGACACTGCGGGTAACATCGCTTAGTTACCCGCAGTGTACCTTGGATACCAGCGCCCTGATGCAGGGAGCTGGTAACCAAGGTACATATCGTGTTTCCAGGCGCTGCGCGGTGCCTGGAAACCCGCTGTGTACCTTGGTTACCAGCTCCCTGCATCAGGGCGCTGGTATCCAAGGTACACAGCGGGTTTCTAGGCACAGCCCCGCGCCTGGAAACCCGTTGTGTACCTTGGTTACCAGCGGATCGCTGGTCTCCCACCTGTCACACGCAGCGATGCGTGCCTGCCAGCGGGAGACCAGCGATCAAAAAAATGTCCAGGACATTCAGCGACGATCAGCGATTCCCAGCAGGGGGGCTGATCGTCGCTGAATGTCACACACAGCGATATCGCTGGGGAGATCGCTGCTACGTCACAAAACTAGTGACTCAGCAGCGATCTCACTAGCGAGATCGCTGTGCGAGACGGGGGCTTTATGGCCATAAACATTGGAACAGTTCATAGATAAAGAGTGAAAGTTTTATTGTCCTTTGATTAGGGTCTGGTACTGTGTTGTGATGCCCTCACAAGGTCTTAGGAGCAAATTCCTTAATTGATGTAAAAAGACATAAATCATGGATCATGCTGCATTGGGTGACTAGTCCATGAATCCGACCTTGACAGCTTCTTACCTCCCGGATCCTCTTGAGAGAAAGGTCTAATTTTATGTTTGTGCACATATGGACAGCTTTTTTTTAAACATACGTGGCTGACATGATACAGCAAGTGCCTGATGCATACTTCAGGTAGTATGTATTAGCTGCCTGATTCCTTTTAAGAAGTAAGAAAAATACAAGATACTTTAAGTAAATCTTATTGCATTACGTAGAAACTGTAGCTAGATGCATTTCCCACATATATGCATATTAAGTGGGGATAATAACAGGAACTTCAGGAAGTGAATTTCTTGAGCTAACGCAAATTCTATTTTCCTATGTTTCTTTCTTTTTTTCTTTTTCTGAAATGAGGACACCAGGATAAATGCTGTAATTGTGACAGTAACTCACTAGGCCAAACCTGACATGTTTCTAATTACCTGCTAAAATTGTCGCTGTCTCTTAAAGTGCAAATTATCACCCGAAATGACAAGAATAATGAATGAGTAACTCTGATGTAATGCAACAATTAGACCTTAAAGACACTGTCTAATATGGTAATTCTGAACACCCACTCTCTGTTATTAAATGGCTGATAATTATTTAATTATCTAGGTGCCAGAATGATTTACTTCATTTGTTCAATAGTAGAATTGGGCCAAGAGCAGAAAGCTTAAGGTCACAATGTACTGTCCGGAGCTAGCGAATGTTTACTTGTTGTTTTTTTCACCTCACATTTTCATACCCAATTAAGCAAGAAAAAAAATTATAAGAGGCTTTGAATAAACAAATTTATTGTTGGTAGGGTTGTCAAAGAAGTTTATGAGTGAACAATAATGTGCATAGAAAATTAGATTTCCAAATGTTATCTATGTTTTATATAATAGATTGCATGAAAGATTTTAGACAAATGGGGCACTAGGCAAAATCAATATGGAGTCTTACACCTAATGAATACTCCATCAATGGTTTAATCTGAATTCATATACATTTTTCAAATATTTCAAATACAATGAACTCTTTATGCATCAAATGGCCAAGTTCTCCAAAAAATATGACATAGTAGTCATGGGAGATTTCAACTATCCAGACATTTGTTGGGAATCTCTCTCAGGCAAAACTAACAGGTCCAGGAAATTCTTATCCTCTCTTGCTGACAACTTTATCTTCCAAAAGGTAATGGAGAAAACAAGGGGATCTGCTACCTTGGATCTAATCCTCATAAACAGGGAGGAAATGGTGGAGGAGGTAAGAGTGGCTGGGACCCTAGGAGGTAGTGACCATGCTATTTTAGAATTTTGGATAACAAGAGGAGGAAGACCTGTGAAGACTCAGACGTCAAGGTTAGATTTCAGAAAGGCAGATTTTAAGGAACTCAGAAAGAGAATTGGAGGGATCCAATGGCTGGATATCCTTAAGGACAAAAATGTCCAGGAAGGATGGAAAATCTTGAAAAATGAGATTCTCAAAGCACAATCGTTAACAATTCCGAAAAGAGGGAAGAATGGGAAGCATTTAAGGAAACCAGGATGGATGAACATAGAACTTAAACACATGCTAAAAAGGAAGAAAGAAATGTTTATCAAATGGAAAGAGGGAGGCATATCTAAAGAAGAATATAATGCCGTCTGCAGAACCTGCAGGGCACAAATCAGATTATCTAAAGCTGACAATGAATTAAGGCTTGCAAGTGACGTCAAAAGCAACAAAAAAGGATTTTGGGGATACGTCAAAAGTAAAAGAAAAGTCAAAGATGCTATAGGATTTTTACAGGATGAAAATGATGAAACGGTAAGTCAGGATGTTGAGAAGGCTGAACTTTTAAATTCCTATTTTGCATCTGTTTTCTCTCAGAAAGGAAATGTAACATCAACTGATCTTCACTGTCCTGTTGAAGGAATAGAAGAATCCAGGATATCTATAAACAGAAAGATTGTGAGGAAACACTTAGCTAACATAAATGAATTCAAGTCTCCAGGTCCAGATGAATTACACCCCAGGGTACTGAAGGAGATAGCAGAAGAAATTCTTGAACCACTGTCCATAATCTTTGAAAATTCTTGGAGAACAGGAGAAGTCCCAGAAGACTGGAGAAGAGCAAATGTTGTTCCTATCTTCAAAAAGGGGAAGAAGGTGGACCCAGGGAACTACAGGCCGGTGAGTCTGACTTCTATACCAGGAAAGATCTTTGAACAAATTATTAAAGAACATGTATGCAAGTACCTGGATAAGAATGAAGTGATTAAACAGAGTCAGCATGGGTTTGTAACTAATAAGTCATGTCAGACTAACTTAATTTCCTTCTATGACAGAATCACTGACTGGGTGGATCAGGGAAATGCTGTAGATATAGTATATCTTGACTTCAGCAAAGCATTTGACAAAGTATCTCACACAATCCTTATTGAAAAAATGACTAAGTATGGAATGGACAAGGCAACTGTTAGGTGGATTCATAAGTGGCTTAGTGATCGTACCCAAAGAGTGGTTGTAAATGGCTGCACATCCAGTTGGAAGAATGTCTCAAGTGGGGTACCACAAGGCTCTGTTTTGGGCCCTGTATTGTTCAACATCTTTATCAATGATTTAGATGAAGGAATTGAGGGTAAACTGATCAAATTTGCTGATGACACAAAGCTAGGAGGGGTAGCTAATACTAGAGAAGAGAGAGAGAGGATTCAAAAAGATATACATAAACTGGAGCAGTGGGCAGCAACTAACAGAATGGATTTTAACAGGGAAAAATGCAAAGTACTACATCTGGGCAATAAGAATGAAAAAAGCATATACAATATGGGAGGAATAGGGCTAAGTAACAGCACATGTGAAAAAGACTTGGGTATACTAATTGATCACAGACTTAACATGAGTCAACAGTGTGATGCAGCAGCAAAAAAGGCAAATGCAATTCTAGGATGTATCAACAGAAGCATACAGTCTAGATCACGTGAGGTCATTATTGCCCTCTACTCCTCTTTGGTCAGACCTCATCTGGAATACTGTGTCCAGTTTTGGGCACCACATTTTAAAAAAGACATCAACAAACTGGAGCAAGTTCAGAGAAGAGCCACCAGAATGGTGACCGGTCTGCAAACCATGTCCTATGAGGAACGGTTGCAGGATTTGGGAATGTTTAGCTTGCAAAAAAGAAGACTGAGAGGAGACTTAATAGCTGTCTACAAATATCTCAAGGGCTGTCACATTGTAGAAGGATCATCTTTATTCTCATTTGTGCAAGGAAAGACTAGAAGCAATGGGATGAAACTGAATGGGAGGAGACACAGATTAGATATTAGAAAAAAGTTTTTGACAGTTAGGGTGATCAATGAGTGGAACAGGCTGCCACAAGAGGTGGTGAGTTCTCCTTCAATGGAAGTCTTCAAACAGAGGCTGGATAGACATCTGTCTGGGATGATTTAGAGAATCCTGCTTTGAGCAGGGGGTTGGACCAGATGACCCAGGAGGTCCCTTCCAACTCTACCATTCTATGATTCTAATGTCTAATATACCGATAGCTAGTATGTATGTAGAATATATTTTCTCAATAGTCAAATTTATATATACCGATTATTTTATATGAAATAATATATATATATATTTAAAATCTAACTCTTGCCAGGTATTCACTGCAGTTGGACTTGTCTTTGGGAGAGACTAATCCTATTACCTTCATGTCTATTCTTGTTCTCTACAGCATCCTTAATGGGAACCAACAACAAAACTTATCCATTACAATGTTAACTGCTTCTTAAGCTATCAGCCAGATATACATGGGTGGGATGTTTTATTTTATATTTTATTTCAAACAAGATACTCCACTTGAAGAAAAGCAAGATTCTACATCTGGACAAGAAAAACGAAAATACACCTACAGAATGGGAGAAATAGATCTAAGCAACAGCACAAGTGAAAAAGACTTGGGTATACTAATAGATCACAGAATGTGCATGAGTCAACAGTGTGATGCAGCAGCAAAAAAGGCAAACATATTTCAAAAATGTATTAAGAAAAGCATAGAATCTAGATCTGAAGTAATTATCCCCCTCTACTCTTCCTTGGTAAGACCTCATCTGGAATACTGTGTCCAGTTTTGGGCACCACATTTTAAAAAAGACATTGAAAACCTGGAGCAAGTTCAGAGAAGAGCTAACAGGATGACTGAATGGACTGCAAAGTATGTCCTACGAGGAATGGTTAAAGGATTTGGGAATGTTTAGCTTGCAAAAATGAAGACTAAACTGAGACTTCAAAGCTGTCTACTAATATTCTTAATATCATTTGCACATGGAAACAGGAGACGAAATAGAATTAAACGAAAGGGAGAAGATACATATTTGATATTAGAAAAAAAAATTGACAGTGAAGGTGAACAATCAGTGGAACAGGCTGCCTCAAGGAGTGGGGAATTTTCCTTCAATGTAAGTCTTCAAACAGAGGTTGAACAGACATCTGGCTGAGGTGGTTTAGTGAATCCTGCATTGAGTAGGAGGTTGGACATGATGAAACTGGAGTTCCTTTCAAACTCAAACATTTTTTGATTCTACAATTCTATGTTTACAAAGACCCCTCTACCCCTTTCTGAACAGGTATGACAGTAGTGTGAGATTTTTATTCTTAAATTTTCACTTGAAGATGATCGAGTGAGTGACCAAAAATGGGAAAACATTATTCCTTGCAAATAGAGATAAAGAAAATTGATTTGCATGACCATGCTCACAAACAACGTCAGTTGATTAACAAGCGAATCATGCAGCAATGATCATGCCAGCTAATCAGAAAAAGATCTGTGGATATGGGCAAGTAGAAGGTGATTCTTAGAGATTCTGTTCAATGCCTACAGATCATCAATGTGATCTAAGTACCAGTTCCTGCAAATTAGTTTGTGCTTAGTCTAATTACAAATGTTTATGATTTGCTTTAAAATGGATCTTGATGTACCATTTTTATCATGTCTATTTTAATGATGACCTCAATTCATAACATCCCAAAATAATGATTGTGACTAAATGAAGACATACTTACTAATAAACAAAATTGAAATATAGGAAATTCTCTTTTCTCATATTATAGGTTAGCAAGAGGATCCCTATGGAACTTAGTGGTATCATTGAGAACAACCAGTGCTTTATTATACCACTGCAAATTGGACCAAGGAGGATTTTTAAGAATTGGTAGATGTGTAATACTTCAATTATCTCTTGCTGTTAGACATCATGTTCTTAAAGCAATGACACCTGTTGTGAATGTGTTGGAGACGACTTTGGAGCTGAAGCTCCCTCTGGTAGTTGCTGAGGGTATTGAACCTATGTTGAACAGCAAAAGTCCCACAACTGCAATTAATGATTGGTTATCAGGTGGGACGGACTGGCTTGATATAAGTGAGCTGACCTCCCATGATCCTTGCCAGTGATCAATTGTTTTTCCTTGTCTAGGTTGGAATTTAGCTTGCTTTTCTGCTGTCTCCTGCTTGCATTTAGATAAGTCACTTTCAGTTTTTTTTTACTGCTTTTTGATTTTCCTTGCTTTTTTGCTGCATTGCTTTTTGTCTTCAGCCGGGTCCCCTTTGGGGGGCTTTGGCTGGTCTCCATTAGTTTTTTGTAATTGCATTTGCTCAGTTCTTGTGATGTTTTTCTACGTGTCCACACCAGAGATCTGATATAGGTGGTCGAGACCGTGTGGTCTCAGTATTTTTGGATTATGAAATGTTGGAGTTTTTCCTAGGGTTTTTCGGGTTGCAGACAGTATTCTCTCCTGTGCTGTCCTATCCAGACAATTTTGGGCCCCAGCGTTTGCTCAATCCATTTTCTGTCTGTGTTCATGTTTTCATCTTGTCTAACCGCCATTATATGTTTGGGGGCTTCCTATTCTTTTTTGGCTCTCCTCCGGGGCAGTTAGCTTTTCTCTTTCCATCTTCAGGGATAGCTAATCTCTCCGGCTGTGACGATGCTTCTAGGGCACCGTAGGAATGTCCCACGGCTGCTTCTAGTTGTGCGGTTAGTTTAGGGGTCTGCAACCTATTAGTTTCCAACCTCTCTGGTGTTTTGCTGCCTATGCGGTTATCTGCTCTTGCCTCCTCAGCTTCCAAAACATAATAGAATCACCGGGCCCTGAGCCCATGCAGTGTGATGGAGTTACTTCTGGGACACAGCGTCATGAATTTTGTAAGCGTAATAAGTTGTGCTACTATTGTGGTGACGTTTCTCATGCTATTTCTGTCTGCCCCAAGCGGGGAAGATGTTTTGCATGCTCAGTTGTTTTGGATAGTGTTCAGACTAAATTTCTGTTGACTGTTACCTTCATTTGCTCCATGTCCACATTTTCAGCTCAGGTTTTTGTTGATTCAGGAGCAGCTATAAACCTGATCAATTTTGATTTTGCCAAACATTGTGGTTTTCCTATGATAACCCTGCAGAAGTCTATTCCTTTGCTGGGCATCGATTGTACCCCTTTGGCAGAGAATAAACCCTAGTTTTCTACCCAGGTAATAATGCGGGTTTACACGGACCTCCAAGAGAATTGCAAATTTTTGGTGTTACATAATTTACTTGACATTGTTGTACTGGGTTTTCCTTGGTTACAGACTCATAATCCTGTTTTGGATTGGAAATCTGTGTCTGTGACCAGTTTGCAGGGCCGGCGTCAGCATCCGGCACACCCGGGCAAGTGCCGGGGCCCTGAGCAGGCTGGGGGGCCCACTCGCCGTCGGGCACCCCGGCGCCCGTTAGCGGTGCCAGTGCCGCCACTGGGCCCCCCCGCTTGCTCAGGGCCCCGGCAGCAGCCGGCGTAATACTTACCTCTGAGCCCCGTGCCTCCGCTGCCGTAGCTCCGGTCTCCAGGGGGCGCCTGCGCTTCCTCTCACAGCAGCGCCGCTGAATGACGTCATCATTCAGCGGCCGGCTGTGGCAGAGAGCGTGCGGACGCTGGACAGGTGAGATGTGATGTGTATGTGTCTGTGTGTGTGTGTGTCTGTGTGTGTGTGTGTGTCTCTGTGTGCATCAGTGTGTGTGTATATAATGCGGTGCTTTGTGTATGTGTGTGTGTATATGTATGTATGTGAGAGAGTGCTTGTGTGCTGCGGTGCTGTCTGTGTGATGGTGGTGGGGAGGGCAGTGATGATGATGATGATGACGGGGAGGCGATGATGATAATGGGCAGGCATTGATGATGATGATGGGGAGGCAATCATGATGATGGGGAGGAGATGATGATGATGGGCAGGCATTGATGATAATGGGCAGGCAATGCATTGATGATGATGGGGAGGCCATGATGATGATGGGCAGGCATTGATGATAATGGGGAGGCCATGATGATGATGGGGAGGCGATGATGATGATGGGCAGGCATTGATGATAATGGGCAGGCCATGATGATGATGGGGAGGCAATGATCATGATGAGGAGGCAATGATGGTGATGGGGAGGAAATGATGATGATGGGGAGGCAATGATGATGATAATGGGGAGTCTTTCCACAGCGCCCTTTCCTGAGCCGTAACAGTGCAGAACGCAGCACAGCGCAGAGGAGAGCTCCATATTTTGTATGGAGCATTATATGGGGACCAGTATCTTGTATGGAGCATTATATTGGGTCCAGTATTTTGTATGGAGCATTATATTAGATCCAGTATTCTGTATGGAGCATTATATGGGGGATGGGAGGGTGACATCCTACATGGGGTGTTATATGGGTGATGAGGGGGAGACTATGTGGTGCCCATAATATTGTATGGAGGACTGTACTGTTCAGTCTGTACTGTGGGCTGCGAGGATTTGGCAGTTTTTGAGCTATTGTACAATTTACAATAGATATCACTCATGTAATGGAAGAAGTGAAGTATTGGGCATTGTACTGTACCTATATTTCTCTGCCGTATTTGTGCATCATGAATTGTGGTCTGTGTTAAAGGGGCCCACTGAGGCTCTTTCGCCCGGGGCCCATAAAAACCTGGAGCCGGCCCTGCCACTTGGGGTTGTCAATGTGTTCGTACTGACACTCCTGTTTTTTCTGCCTCTCCCCAGTCTCAAGATGTCCCTGACCATTTGACTGATTTTTCTGATGTGTTTAGTGAGAGTAAGTCTGCATCCTTACCTCTGTTAAGGGCCTGGAGAACGCACCTAATAGATATTAAGGAGAGGTGCATTCGCAGCCCGGGGTACACCGTGCAGGCAGAGCATGCTGCTAGTAAGATGGCGTAAATAGGCAGTATGAGCGAACTCTGTTATTCCGCAGAGTCGCAGATGTAAACGCAGTAGCACTATATGGCGATATAAGCGGACTCTGTTAATTCACAGAGCCGCTGTAACAAAGACTGTGTCCTGTTAGACTCACAGGGAACACAGATGACTGCTAAGCGGATTGCAGTCTGTGGTCATGCAAACAGAACCCAAGCAGTAATCTCCTCACCGGAGTAGCCGGTATTCTAATGGAGATTTCAGCCGAGCCCTGAACACGTGCATACAATCTCCTCACCGGAGGTGCCGGTATTCTAGGGGCTTATTTCAGCCAGACCTAACCACAAGCATACATGACCACACTGGTGCAAGCACGTAACAGATTTGATACTAGCGCACGGCCGTGTGGTAAGGACAGCCTTTTATAGCAGCCACGAGAAAAAGACCTTCCAGGAAGGACCAATGGGAAGCTGCTTCAGAACATCAGCAGCCACAGGACCTTCCTGAAGTACCAATAGGAGTGGCAGCTGTATCTGAGCATGTGACCCCTGATCTCCAATGGGAGATCTTGCCCTGGGCATGCTCAGATGAAGCAACAAAGAACTTAGTCCGAAAGACGTCTGCTCGCCGCTGACCAGTACTGGCTACACTAGCAGGACCTGAAGAGCAGCAGCAAGTCTCTGCACAGTATTAGACCGGGCGAGATACTGGCTACAATAGCAGGACTTGAAAAGGCAGCAGAAAGTCTCTGCACAGTATTAGACCGGGCGAGACGCTGGGACCGATGTCTTTGCTGAGTAGGCTCCACTGCGGCCGGAGATGGATGGGGGACCGCAGGGGGACTGGTTCGAGACACCCCTTGTGCAGCAGCGGGAACTTGAACCCTAACATTACCCCCCCTCCTAGGGCCCCCCCTTCTTTGGGCCTCACTGCGCTCAAAGGCAGCGATGAGCTGCGGAGCGTGAACATGCTCGGCAGGCTCCCAGGACCTATCCTCAGGCCCATAACCCCTCCAATCCACCAAATAAAATTTTTTGCCTCGTACCACCTTGCACCCAACAATGGCATTCACCTCATGATTGTCGGTAGGTGAACCTGACGTCCCGGCAGATGACTCAGAAAACCGGGAAATGGCTACGGGTTTCAGGAGGGACACGTGAAAGTTGTCGGTGATACCAAGGCGAGGCGGAAGGGCTAGGCGGTAAACCACCGGGTTCACCTGCTCAAGAACTTTAAAGGGACCCAAAAAGCGAGGTGTCAACTTGGTGTACTCTACACGAAGCCTGATGTTTCGGGCAGAGTGCCACACTAGGTCACCCGGAGCAAATGTAGGTGCGGGGCGCTGATGGTCATCGGCCGAAGACCTCATCCTCTCTTTGGAGTCCTGAATGGCATCCTGGGTGTGGTCCCAAATGTCCCGTGCCTCCACAGCCCAGTCTGTAACCCTGGAATCGGCGGAAGACACGGGCATGTGCACTGGTACCCGTGGATGCTGACCGTAGTTAAGGAGGAATGGGGTCTGTCCGGTGGAGTCAGCCACAGCATTATTTAGAGCGAACTCAGCCTACGGTAGCAAGGATTCCCAGTCATCCTGCCTGGCAGAGACAAAATGTCGCAGGTATGCGACCAAGGTCTGGTTGGTCCTCTCTACCAACCCATTCGTCTGGGGATGGTATGCAGAGGAGAGAATCATCTCAATGCTGAGTAAACAACACAGCTCTCTCCTGAATCGAGACGCAAACTGGGGACCTCGATCACTGACAATTTTGTCTGGCATATCGTGTAGGCAGAAAATATGCCTAATGAATAATGCTGCCAAGCCCCGTGCAGACGGTAACCGTGGTAACGGCACCAATTGCACCATTTTAGAGAAGTGGTCGGTTATCACCCAGATGATGGTGCAGCCCCGAGACTTGGGTGACCCTACCACAAAATCCATCCCGACCATCTCCCAGGGCCTGTCTGCCACCGGCAAAGGGAAAGTTGCCCAGCCGGCCGTTGTCGAGGGGATTTATTCTTGGCGCAGGAGACGCACGCCTGAAATACTCCCTGACGTCACGGGCCATCTGCGGCCACCAGTATGTCCTCGCCAGCAACTCAGAAGTCCTTTTTGTCCCAAAATGTCCACCCACCCTGTACAAATGTGCCCAAGAGAGTACTTCCGGTCGCAAATTCGTGGGCACAAAAGTCTTGCCCGGAAGCACAGACTCAAGCGAAACCGGAGCCACCATTC
Organism: Oophaga sylvatica; assembly: GCA_033576555.1. Taxonomy (NCBI): domain Eukaryota; kingdom Metazoa; phylum Chordata; class Amphibia; order Anura; family Dendrobatidae; genus Oophaga; species Oophaga sylvatica. Next base: position 752,624,987 of record JARQOD010000001.1, on the reverse strand, counting down.
TTAGGCTCTCTGTTGGGACAATAAGCCGAGGCTCCTACTCTACCTCCTCAGAGGACTCCACGGAGCGAGATAGAGCGTCGGAGCGAATGTTCTCACCGGAGAGGAAATGGAGGGTGAAATGGAACCGGGAAAAGAACAGGGACCATCTGGCCTGACGAGGATTTAGCAGCTGGGCGGTCTGTAAATAGATCAAATTTTTGTGGTCAGTGAAAACTTGAAAGGCAAAGCGAGCCCCATCCAGGAGATGTCTCCACTCGGAAAAGGCCAACTTCATGGCTAGCAACTACTTATCCCCTATGGAACAATACCTCTCCGCTGGTGTGAAGGTCTTGGAAATGTAGAAACAAGGATGTTTCTGACCTTGAGCATCCTTTTGAAAAAGGACTGCTCCAGCACCAACGGACGAGGCATCAACCTCCAATATAAACCTCCTCGGGGCGATGTAACATGGGAGCGCTAGCAAAATGGGACTTAATTGAAGTAAAGGCCTTGGAGACCTCCTCTGACCACAATTTGAGATTGGCTCCCTTCTTGGTGAGGGTTTCCAAGGGAGCTACCAAAGTGGAGAAGTGGGGAATGAATTGGCGATATTAATTAATGAACCCCATAAAGCGCTGCACCGCTTTAAGAGAATGGGGTTCTTGCTAATCCATCACAGCCTGTAGTTTGGCAGTATCCATAGCCAATCCCTGGGCGGAGATGATATAGCCCAGGAAAGGTAAAGACTCCTGCTCATACATGCATTTCTCCAACTTTGCATAGAGGGAGTTCACCCGTAACAGGTCGAAGACTTTGCAGACATCCCTCTGGTGAGAGTCAATATCTGGACAAAAGATGAGAATATCATCCAGATAGACTACTACAGAGGTGGAAAGCATATCCCGGAATATGTCATTGACAAAGTCTTGGAAAACAGCTGGGGCATTACAGAGCCCAAAGGGCATCACCAGGTATTCATAATGCCCATCCCTGGTATTAAAAGCCATCTTCCATTCGTCCCCTTCACGGATGCGAATCAGGTTATAAGCATCACGCAGATCTAATTTAGTAAATACCCTTGCTCCCCGGAGCCTATCAAAGAGCTCAGAAATCAGGGGCAACAGGTACTTATTCTTAACGGTGATGGCGTTAAGACCTCTGTAATCTCAACATGGATGCAATTCTCCACTCTTCTTCTGCATGAAGAAGAACCCTGCTCCTGCTGTTGACACCGACTTCCTAACGAACCCTCTTGCCTGATTCTCCTGGATATATTGAGACATAGCCTCCGTCTCAGGAAGAGAGAGGGGATAGACCCTTCCCCGAGGAGGTTCTGCTCCAGACAAGAGGTCAATAGGACAGTGATAGTGACGATGGGGCGGCAGAGTCTCCGCAGCCTTTTTAGAGAACACATCTGCATATGACTGAAAGCACTTGGGAAGAGGAGAAAGATCTGCGGGTATCTCTGTAGTGGTAACCTGAATGCACTCCCTGACACATCTGTCCTTACATGACTCACTCCAACCCAGTATCCTACCGGAGGTCCACTCAATATGAGGAGAGTGGGAATGGAGCCAGGGTACTGAAAGTAGGATTTTGTCTATTTCCTCGGAAAGGACGAGAAGGGAAAAAATTTCCTGATGGGAAGGGGGTACACACAAAGTGTGAGGGACAGTCTGATGTGTAGTTGGCGAAGGCAATATCAATCCATTCACTACCCGTACAGTCACTGGTTTGTCGAGTGCTACCAGATGTATTGCGTGGTGAAGAGCAAAGGTAGATGACATGAAATTCCCCTCTGCTCCTGAGTCCACACAAAGCTCGACTGTAAGTGTGGAAGAGTCTACAGTGACTGTCCCTTTAAATGTCATCTTGGAGGAAAATGCCGCTGTATCTAGTGAACATCCTCCCAGGGCCACTAGACGCAATCGCTTCCCCGATTGCTGTGGACATTTATTAGCATAGTGTCCTATCTGCTGACAAAGTTTACAGACCACGGATACTCGGACGGCCCGAGACTTAGGTCCTGCACGAGGAACCTCTGTGGCCTTTTGGGGTTCGGACGCCAGATCGGGAGATTCGAGAGGTTTGGCAAAGGTGGGAGCCAACCGAATCCTCTGCCTACACTGGCCCGCTCCAACCTCCGCTCGTGAAAACGGAGGTCGATGCGGGTAGATAAGGAGATAAGCTTCTCCAGTGTGGCGGGAATCTCCCTGGTAGCCAAAGCTTATTTAACATGGTCAGCCAGTCCTCGCCAGTAGACTGGAATGAGAACTTTATCCGACCAGTCTAGCTCTGAGGCCAGAGTCCGAAACTGGACGGAAAACTGACTGACCAAAGATGAACCCTGTGCCAATGTCAGCAGTTGGAGCGCCGTATCGTGGGTGACCTTAGGTCCTAAAAAGACCTTTTTAAGAGCCTCCAGGAAATGAGGAGCACTCCACACCACACGATCGTCGCGCTCCCACAGCGGTGTTGCCGACTCCAACGCTCTGCCTGAGAGTAGAGACAGTACAAAACCCACTTGTGCCCGATCCGTGGGGAAACAGGCAGTTTCTGCATTTCAGGAGCTTAAGCGGAGATTCACTTTTGCTCCTGTTCTACGGCAACCTGATGTTTCTCTACCATTTCAGGTGGAGGTTGATGCTTCTGATATTGGTGCAGGAGCCGTTTTGTCCCAAAGGCATCCGGAGACCTCTAAGATAAACCCTTGTGCCTTTTGCTCTCGAAAATTTTCCCCAGCAGAACATAATTATGATGTGGGAAATCGGGAGTTATTGGCTATGAAGTGGGATTTTGAAGAGTGGAGACATTCGCTGGAAGGAGCCAAACATCAGGTGGTGGTCCTCACGCAGGGCCGGCGTCACCCGGGCAAGTGCCGGGGCCCTGAGCAGGCGGGGGGCCCACTCGCCGTCTGGCACCCCGGCGACCGTTAGCGGTGTCAGCACCGCCACTGGGCTCCCCCCGCTTGCTCAGGGCCCCGGCAGCAGCCGGCGCAATACTCACCTCTCCCCGTGCCTCCGCTGCCGCAGCTCCGGGCTCCAGGGGGCGCCTGCAGGACGCCGGCGCTTCCTCTCACAGCAGCGCCGCTGAATGACGTTATCATTCAGCGGCCGGCTGTGGCAGTAAGCGCGCGGACGCTGGACAGGTGAGATGTTTGTGTGTTTGTCTGTGTATGTGTGTATCAGTGTGTATGTATGTAGTGCGGTGCTTTGTGTGTGTGTGTGTGTGTGTGTGTGTCTGCTGTATGTGTGATGGTGGTGGGGGGAGGGCAGTGATGATGATGATGGGGAGGCATTGATGATGATGGGCAAGCAATGATATTGATGGGGAGACGATGATGATGATGGGGAGGCGATGATGATGATGGGGAGGCAATGATAATGATTGGCAGGCATTGATGATGATGGGCAGGCAGTGATGATGATGGGCAGGCAGTGATGATGATGGGGAGGCAATGATGATTATGGCAGGCATTGATGATGATGAGCAGGCATTGATGATGATGGGCAGGCAGTGATGATGATGGGCAGGCAATGATGATTATGGGCAGGCATTGATGATGATGGGCAGGCATTGATGATGATGGGCAGGCAGTGATGATGATGGGGAGGCGATGATGATGATGGGGAGGCAATGATGATGATGGGGAGGCGATGATGATAATGGGCAGGCAATGATGATGATGGGCAGGCATTGATGATGATGGGCAGGCGATGATGATGATGGGGAGGCGATGATGATGATGGGGAGATGATGATGATGATGGGGAGGCAATGATATTGATGGGCAGGCATTGATGATGATGGCAAGGCAATGATGATGATGGGGAGGCGATGATGATAATGGGCAGGCAATGACATTGTGTCTGACAGAGGAGTCCAGTTTCGTTCCTGATTTTGGAGGATATTTTGTTCCAAACTGGGAGTTCAGCTGTCTTTTTCCTCTGCGTTCCACCCTCAGACCAATGGACAAACTGAGCAAACAAACCAGACCTTGGAGACTTACTTGAGATGTTTTGTGTCTGCTGATCAAGATGACTGGGTCTCTTTTTTGCATTTGGCTGAGTTTGCTTTGAATAATATTCCACTGCTATCATCTAAACCTCTGTCCTTTGAGATGCTTGCCGTCATGGATATCTGCACGCTTGCACATGCTGAAGCCCTTCCCTGCATAACGTGAGCGGCCACAACGCTGATGACGCTCAGGCTTACCATGATGTTCATGGTTTTGCCCGGGCTGAATCACCGGGCCGCCCCGGAGTGCAATATTTACAAGTGGGAATGGGGCAACAGCAGCGCATGCGTCAACAAAGAAGGTCCAGCTGACGGCAACCACACTTACATTTGGACGATTTGATTGGTTAGCGCTCCTTTTTAACGTTACCATTTTTGCCTCTCCACACGCTCCCCGTAGAAGCTGGGCGAAACGCGCGTCGGGGCTGTGAGACTGGTGGCTTCCCGGTTTGTGTCGCTGTAACTCAGGTAATGGCTTCGGCTATCCCGATGTCACAACATGATGTTCCCTTTTAATCATCAACAGGGCGTATCAGCTTTTTGTACTATATTTATATTGACACATGGGAAATTCATTGTAGCGCTATTAACCACTTAGGTACTGAATAGGCATGAACCAAAGGTTCCCCTTCTTTTTTTTGATTACCTTTACATGTGGATTTAGTCAGTATTTCCTTCCAGTCAGTGTATATATTCCAAACCGATAGCCACCTTGTCTCTCTTTTATACCTGCACTTTTGAGATAAAAATCATTGTCCACTTTTGTATATTATGTAGATCTCATTGAATATTGTTATCAATAAAATAATCAAATTTTGATATACAGAATTGATT
>JARQOD010000001.1:752553142-752620058 GCA_033576555.1 Oophaga sylvatica | reverse complement strand
TAACTTAATTTCCTTTCATGACAGAATCACTGACTGGTGGATCAGGGAAATGCTGTAGATATAGTATTATCTTGACTTCGCAAAGCATTTGACAAAGTATCTCACACATTCCTTATTGAAAAAAGACTAAGTATGGAATGGACAAGGCAACTGTTAGGTGGATTCATAAGTGGCTTAGTGATCGTACCCAAATGAGTGGTTGTAAATGGCTGCAATCAGTTGGAAGAATGTCTCAAGTGGGGTACCACAAGGCTCTGTTTGGGCCCTGTATTGTTCAACATCTTTATCAATGATTTAGATGAAGGAATTGAGGGTAACTAAATCAAATTTGCTGATGACACAAAGCTAGGAGGGGTAGCTAATATAGAGAAGAGAAGAGAGGATTCAAAAAGATATACATAAACTGGAGCAGTGGGCAGACAACTAACAGAATGGATTTTAACAGGGAAAAATGCAAAGTACTCATCTGGGCAATAAGAATAAAAAAAGCATATACAATATGGGAGGAATTGGCTAAGTAACAGCACATGTGAAAAGACTTGGGTATACTAATTGATCACAGATTTTAACATGAGTCAACAGTGTGATGCAGCAGCAAAAAAGGCAAATGCAATTCTAGGATGTATCAACAGAAGCATACAGTCTAGATCACGTGAGGTCATTATTGCCCTCTACTCCTCTTTGGTCAGACCTCATTGGAATACTGTGTCAGTTTTGGGCACCACATTTTAAAAAAGACATCAACAAACTGGAGCAAGTTCAGAGAAGAGCCACCAGAATGGTGACCGTTTCTGCAAAACCATGTCCTATGAGGAACGGTTGCAGGATTTGGGAATGTTTTAGCTTGCAAAAAAGAAGACTGAGAGGAGACTTAATAGCTGTCTACAAAATCTCAAGGGCTGTCACATTGTAGAAGGATCATCTTTATTCTCATTTGTGCAAGGAAAGGACTAGAAGCAATGGGATGAAAACTGAATGGGAGGAGACACAGATTAGATATTAGAAAAAAGTTTTTGACAGTTAGGGTGATCAATGAGTGGAACAGGCTGCCACAGAGGTGGTGAGTTCTCCTTCAATGGAAGTTTTCAAACAGAGGCTGGATAGACATCTGTCTGGGATGATTTAGAGAATCCTGCTTTGAGCAGGGGGTTGGACCAGATGACCCAGGAGGTCCCTTCCAACTCTACCATTCTATGATTCTAATGTCTAATATACCGATAGCTAGTATGTATGTAGAATATATTTTCTCAATAGTCAAATTTATATTTACCGATTATTTTATATGAAAAATATTATATTATTTAAAATCTAACTCTTGCCAGGTATTCACTGCAGTTGGACTTGTCTTTGGGAGAGACTAATCCTATTACCTTCATGTCTATTCTTGTTCTCTACAGCATCCTTAATGGGAACCACAACAAAACTTATCCATTACAATGTTAACTGCTTCTTAAGCTATCAGCCAGATATACATGGGTGGGTGTTTTATTTTATATTTTATTTCAAACAAGATACTCCACTTGAAGAAAAGCAAGATTCTACATCTGGACAAGAAAAACGAAAATACCTACAGAATGGGAGAAATAGATCTAAGCAACAGCACAAGTGAAAAGACTTGGGTATACTAATAGATCACAGAATGTGCATGAGTCAACAGTGTGATGCAGCAGCAAAAAAGGCAAACATATTTCAAAAATGTATTAAGAAAAGCATAGAATCTAGATCTGAAGTAATTATCCCCCTCTACTCTTCCTTGGTAAGACCTCATCTGGAATACTGTGTCCAGTTTTGGGCACCACATTTTAAAAAAGACATTGAAAACCTGGAGCAAGTTCAGAGAAGAGCTAACAGGATGACTGAATGGACTGCAAAGTATGTCCTACGAGGAATGGTTAAAGGATTTGGGAATGTTTAGCTTGCAAAAATGAAGACTAAACTGAGACTTCAAAGCTGTCTACTAATATTCTTAATATCATTTGCACATGGAAACAGGAGACGAATAGAATTAAACGAAAGGGAGAAGTACATATTTGATATTAGAAAAAAAAATTGACAGTGAAGGTTGAACAATCAGTGGAACAGGCTGCCTCAAGGAGTGGGGAATTTTCCTTCAATGTAAGTCTTCAAACAGAGGTTGAACAGACATCTGGCTGAGGTGGGTTTAGTGAATCCTGCATTGAGTAGGAGGTTGGACATGATGAAACTGGGTTCCTTTCAAACTCAAACATTTTTTTGATTCTACAATTCTATGTTTACAAAGACCCCTCTACCCCTTTCTGAACAGGTATGACAGTAGTGTGAGATTTTTATTCTTAAATTTTCACTTGAAGATGATCGAGTGAGTGACCAAAAATGGGAAAACATTATTCCTTGCAAATAGAGATAAAGAAAATTGATTTGCATGACCATGCTCACAAACAACGTCAGTTGATTAACAAGCGAATCATGCAGCAATGATCATGCCAGCTAATCAGAAAAAGATCTGTGGATATGGGCAAGTAGAAGGTGATTCTTAGAGATTCTGTTCAATGCCTACAGATCATCAATGTGATCTAAGTACCAGTTCCTGCAATTAGTTTGTGCTTAGTCTAATTACAAATGTTTATGATTTGCTTTAAAATGGATCTTGATGTACCATTTTTATCATGTCTATTTTAATGATGACCTCAATTCATAACATCCCAAAATAATGATTGTGACTAAATGAAGACATACTTACTAATAAACAAAATTGAAATATAGGAAATTCTCTTTTCTCATATTATAGGTTAGCAAGAGGATCCCCATGGAACTTAGTGGTATCATTGAGAACAACCAGTGCTTTATTATACCACTGCAAATTGGACCAAGGAGGATTTTTAAGAATTGGTAGATGTGTAATACTTCAATTATCTCTTGCTGTTAGACATCATGTTCTTAAAGCAATGACACCTGTTGTGAATTGTGTTGGAGACGACTTTGGAGCTGAAGCTCCCTCTGGTAGTTGCTGAGGGTATTGAACCTATGTTGAACAGCAAAAGTCCCACAACTGCAATTAATGATTGGTTATCAGGTGGGACGGACTGGCTTGATATAAGTGAGCTGACCTCCCATGATCCTTGCCAGTGATCAATTGTTTTTCCTTGTCTAGGTTGGAATTTAGCTTGCTTTTCTGCTGTCTCCTGCTTGCATTTAGATAAGTCACTTTCAGTTTTTTTTACTGCTTTTTGATTTTCCTTGCTTTTTTGCTGCATTGCTTTTTGTCTTCAGCCGGGTCCCCTTTGGGGGGCTTTGGCTGGTCTCCATTAGTTTTTTGTAATTGCATTTGCTCAGTTCTTGTGATGTTTTTCTACGTGTCCACACCAGAGATCTGATATAGGTGGTCGAGACCGTGTGGTCTCAGTATTTTTGGATTATGAAATGTTGGAGTTTTTCCTAGGGTTTTTCGGGTTGCAGACAGTATTCTCTCCTGTGCTGTCCTATCCAGACAATTTTGGGCCCCAGCGTTTGCTCAATCCATTTTCTGTCTGTGTTCATGTTTTCATCTTGTCTAACCGCCATTATATGTTTGGGGGCTTCCTATTCTTTTTTGGCTCTCCTCCGGGGCAGTTAGCTTTTCTCTTTCCATCTTCAGGGATAGCTAATCTCTCCGGCTGTGACGATGCTTCTAGGGCACCGTAGGAATGTCCCACGGCTGCTTCTAGTTGTGCGGTTAGTTTAGGGGTCTGCAACCTATTAGTTTCCAACCTCTCTGGTGTTTTGCTGCCTATGCGGTTATCTGCTCTTGCCTCCTCAGCTTCCAAACATAATAGAATCACCGGGCCCTGAGCCCATGCAGTGTGATGGAGTTACTTCTGGGACACAGCGTCATGAATTTTGTAAGCGTAATAAGTTGTGCTACTATTGTGGTGACGTTTCTCATGCTATTTCTGTCTGCCCAAGCGGGGAAGATGTTTTGCATGCTCAGTTGTTTTGGATAGTGTTCAGACTAAATTTCTGTTGACTGTTACCTTCATTTGCTCCATGTCCACATTTTCAGCTCAGGTTTTTGTTGATTCAGGAGCAGCTATAAACCTGATCAATTTTGATTTTGCCAAACATTGTGGTTTTCCTATGATAACCCTGCAGAAGTCTATTCCTTTGCTGGGCATCGATTGTACCCTTTGGCAGAGAATAAACCTAGTTTTCTACCCAGGTAATAATGCGGGTTTACACGGACCTCCAAGAGAATTGCAAATTTTTGGTGTTACATAATTTACTTGACATTGTTGTACTGGGTTTTCCTTGGTTACAGACTCATAATCCTGTTTTGGATTGGAAATCTGTGTCTGTGACCAGTTTGCAGGGCCGGCGTCAGCATCCGGCACACCCGGGCAAGTGCCGGGGCCCTGAGCAGGCTGGGGGGCCCACTCGCCGTCGGGCACCCCGGCGCCCGTTAGCGGTGCCAGTGCCGCCACTGGGCCCCCCCGCTTGCTCAGGGCCCCGGCAGCAGCCGGCGTAATACTTACCTCTGAGCCCCGTGCCTCCGCTGCCGTAGCTCCGGTCTCCAGGGGGCGCCTGCGCTTCCTCTCACAGCAGCGCCGCTGAATGACGTCATCATTCAGCGGCCGGCTGTGGCAGAGAGCGTGCGGACGCTGGACAGGTGAGATGTGATGTGTATGTGTCTGTGTGTGTGTGTGTCTGTGTGTGTGTGTGTGTCTCTGTGTGCATCAGTGTGTGTGTATATAATGCGGTGCTTTGTGTATGTGTGTGTGTATATGTATGTATGTGAGAGAGTGCTTGTGTGCTGCGGTGCTGTCTGTGTGATGGTGGTGGGGAGGGCAGTGATGATGATGATGATGACGGGGAGGCGATGATGATAATGGGCAGGCATTGATGATGATGATGGGGAGGCAATCATGATGATGGGGAGGAGATGATGATGATGGGCAGGCATTGATGATAATGGGCAGGCAATGCATTGATGATGATGGGGAGGCCATGATGATGATGGGCAGGCATTGATGATAATGGGGAGGCCATGATGATGATGGGGAGGCGATGATGATGATGGGCAGGCATTGATGATAATGGGCAGGCCATGATGATGATGGGGAGGCAATGATCATGATGAGGAGGCAATGATGGTGATGGGGAGGAAATGATGATGATGGGGAGGCAATGATGATGATAATGGGGAGTCTTTCCACAGCGCCCTTTCCTGAGCCGTAACAGTGCAGAACGCAGCACAGCGCAGAGGAGAGCTCCATATTTTGTATGGAGCATTATATGGGGACCAGTATCTTGTATGGAGCATTATATTGGGTCCAGTATTTTGTATGGAGCATTATATTAGATCCAGTATTCTGTATGGAGCATTATATGGGGGATGGGAGGGTGACATCCTACATGGGGTGTTATATGGGTGATGAGGGGGAGACTATGTGGTGCCCATAATATTGTATGGAGGACTGTACTGTTCAGTCTGTACTGTGGGCTGCGAGGATTTGGCAGTTTTTGAGCTATTGTACAATTTACAATAGATATCACTCATGTAATGGAAGAAGTGAAGTATTGGGCATTGTACTGTACCTATATTTCTCTGCCGTATTTGTGCATCATGAATTGTGGTCTGTGTTAAAGGGGCCCACTGAGGCTCTTTCGCCCGGGGCCCATAAAAACCTGGAGCCGGCCCTGCCACTTGGGGTTGTCAATGTGTTCGTACTGACACTCCTGTTTTTTCTGCCTCTCCCCAGTCTCAAGATGTCCCTGACCATTTGACTGATTTTTCTGATGTGTTTAGTGAGAGTAAGTCTGCATCCTTACCTCTGTTAAGGGCCTGGAGAACGCACCTAATAGATATTAAGGAGAGGTGCATTCGCAGCCCGGGGTACACCGTGCAGGCAGAGCATGCTGCTAGTAAGATGGCGTAAATAGGCAGTATGAGCGAACTCTGTTATTCCGCAGAGTCGCAGATGTAAACGCAGTAGCACTATATGGCGATATAAGCGGACTCTGTTAATTCACAGAGCCGCTGTAACAAAGACTGTGTCCTGTTAGACTCACAGGGAACACAGATGACTGCTAAGCGGATTGCAGTCTGTGGTCATGCAAACAGAACCCAAGCAGTAATCTCCTCACCGGAGTAGCCGGTATTCTAATGGAGATTTCAGCCGAGCCCTGAACACGTGCATACAATCTCCTCACCGGAGGTGCCGGTATTCTAGGGGCTTATTTCAGCCAGACCTAACCACAAGCATACATGACCACACTGGTGCAAGCACGTAACAGATTTGATACTAGCGCACGGCCGTGTGGTAAGGACAGCCTTTTATAGCAGCCACGAGAAAAAGACCTTCCAGGAAGGACCAATGGGAAGCTGCTTCAGAACATCAGCAGCCACAGGACCTTCCTGAAGTACCAATAGGAGTGGCAGCTGTATCTGAGCATGTGACCCCTGATCTCCAATGGGAGATCTTGCCCTGGGCATGCTCAGATGAAGCAACAAAGAACTTAGTCCGAAAGACGTCTGCTCGCCGCTGACCAGTACTGGCTACACTAGCAGGACCTGAAGAGGCAGCAGCAAGTCTCTGCACAGTATTAGACCGGGCGAGATACTGGCTACAATAGCAGGACTTGAAAAGGCAGCAGAAAGTCTCTGCACAGTATTAGACCGGGCGAGACGCTGGGACCGATGTCTTTGCTGAGTAGGCTCCACTGCGGCCGGAGATGGATGGGGGACCGCAGGGGGACTGGTTCGAGACACCCCTTGTGCAGCAGCGGGAACTTGAACCCTAACATTACCCCCCTCCTAGGGCCCCCCCTTCTTTGGGCCTCACTGCGCTCAAAGGCAGCGATGAGCTGCGGAGCGTGAACATGCTCGGCAGGCTCCCAGGACCTATCCTCAGGCCCATAACCCCTCCAATCCACCAAATAAAATTTTTTGCCTCGTACCACCTTGCACCCAACAATGGCATTCACCTCATGATTGTCGGTAGGTGAACCTGACGTCCCGGCAGATGACTCAGAAAACCGGGAAATGGCTACGGGTTTCAGGAGGGACACGTGAAAGTTGTCGGTGATACCAAGGCGAGGCGGAAGGGCTAGGCGGTAAACCACCGGGTTCACCTGCTCAAGAACTTTAAAGGGACCCAAAAAGCGAGGTGTCAACTTGGTGTACTCTACACGAAGCCTGATGTTTCGGGCAGAGTGCCACACTAGGTCACCCGGAGCAAATGTAGGTGCGGGGCGCTGATGGTCATCGGCCGAAGACCTCATCCTCTCTTTGGAGTCCTGAATGGCATCCTGGGTGTGGTCCCAAATGTCCCGTGCCTCCACAGCCCAGTCTGTAACCCTGGAATCGGCGGAAGACACGGGCATGTGCACTGGTACCCGTGGATGCTGACCGTAGTTAAGGAGGAATGGGGTCTGTCCGGTGGAGTCAGCCACAGCATTATTTAGAGCGAACTCAGCCTACGGTAGCAAGGATTCCCAGTCATCCTGCCTGGCAGAGACAAAATGTCGCAGGTATGCGACCAAGGTCTGGTTGGTCCTCTCTACCAACCCATTCGTCTGGGGATGGTATGCAGAGGAGAGAATCATCTCAATGCTGAGTAAACAACACAGCTCTCTCCTGAATCGAGACGCAAACTGGGGACCTCGATCACTGACAATTTTGTCTGGCATATCGTGTAGGCAGAAAATATGCCTAATGAATAATGCTGCCAAGCCCCGTGCAGACGGTAACCGTGGTAACGGCACCAATTGCACCATTTTAGAGAAGTGGTCGGTTATCACCCAGATGATGGTGCAGCCCCGAGACTTGGGTGACCCTACCACAAAATCCATCCCGACCATCTCCCAGGGCCTGTCTGCCACCGGCAAAGGGAAAGTTGCCCAGCCGGCCGTTGTCGAGGGGATTTATTCTTGGCGCAGGAGACGCACGCCTGAAATACTCCCTGACGTCACGGGCCATCTGCGGCCACCAGTATGTCCTCGCCAGCAACTCAGAAGTCCTTTTTGTCCCAAAATGTCCACCCACCCTGTACAAATGTGCCCAAGAGAGTACTTCCGGTCGCAAATTCGTGGGCACAAAAGTCTTGCCCGGAAGCACAGACTCAAGCGAAACCGGAGCCACCATTCTTAGGCTCTCTGTTGGGACAATAAGCCGAGGCTCCTACTCTACCTCCTCAGAGGACTCCACGGAGCGAGATAGAGCGTCGGAGCGAATGTTCTCACCGGAGAGGAAATGGAGGGTGAAATGGAACCGGGAAAAGAACAGGGACCATCTGGCCTGACGAGGATTTAGCAGCTGGGCGGTCTGTAAATAGATCAAATTTTTGTGGTCAGTGAAAACTTGAAAGGCAAAGCGAGCCCCATCCAGGAGATGTCTCCACTCGGAAAAGGCCAACTTCATGGCTAGCAACTACTTATCCCCTATGGAACAATACCTCTCCGCTGGTGTGAAGGTCTTGGAAATGTAGAAACAAGGATGTTTCTGACCTTGAGCATCCTTTTGAAAAAGGACTGCTCCAGCACCAACGGACGAGGCATCAACCTCCAATATAAACCTCCTCGGGGCGATGTAACATGGGAGCGCTAGCAAAATGGGACTTAATTGAAGTAAAGGCCTTGGAGACCTCCTCTGACCACAATTTGAGATTGGCTCCCTTCTTGGTGAGGGTTTCCAAGGGAGCTACCAAAGTGGAGAAGTGGGGAATGAATTGGCGATATTAATTAATGAACCCCATAAAGCGCTGCACCGCTTTAAGAGAATGGGGTTCTTGCTAATCCATCACAGCCTGTAGTTTGGCAGTATCCATAGCCAATCCCTGGGCGGAGATGATATAGCCCAGGAAAGGTAAAGACTCCTGCTCATACATGCATTTCTCCAACTTTGCATAGAGGGAGTTCACCCGTAACAGGTCGAAGACTTTGCAGACATCCCTCTGGTGAGAGTCAATATCTGGACAAAAGATGAGAATATCATCCAGATAGACTACTACAGAGGTGGAAAGCATATCCCGGAATATGTCATTGACAAAGTCTTGGAAAACAGCTGGGGCATTACAGAGCCCAAAGGGCATCACCAGGTATTCATAATGCCCATCCCTGGTATTAAAAGCCATCTTCCATTCGTCCCCTTCACGGATGCGAATCAGGTTATAAGCATCACGCAGATCTAATTTAGTAAATACCCTTGCTCCCCGGAGCCTATCAAAGAGCTCAGAAATCAGGGGCAACAGGTACTTATTCTTAACGGTGATGGCGTTAAGACCTCTGTAATCTCAACATGGATGCAATTCTCCACTCTTCTTCTGCATGAAGAAGAACCCTGCTCCTGCTGTTGACACCGACTTCCTAACGAACCCTCTTGCCTGATTCTCCTGGATATATTGAGACATAGCCTCCGTCTCAGGAAGAGAGAGGGGATAGACCCTTCCCCGAGGAGGTTCTGCTCCAGACAAGAGGTCAATAGGACAGTGATAGTGACGATGGGGCGGCAGAGTCTCCGCAGCCTTTTTAGAGAACACATCTGCATATGACTGAAAGCACTTGGGAAGAGGAGAAAGATCTGCGGGTATCTCTGTAGTGGTAACCTGAATGCACTCCCTGACACATCTGTCCTTACATGACTCACTCCAACCCAGTATCCTACCGGAGGTCCACTCAATATGAGGAGAGTGGGAATGGAGCCAGGGTACTGAAAGTAGGATTTTGTCTATTTCCTCGGAAAGGACGAGAAGGGAAAAAATTTCCTGATGGGAAGGGGGTACACACAAAGTGTGAGGGACAGTCTGATGTGTAGTTGGCGAAGGCAATATCAATCCATTCACTACCCGTACAGTCACTGGTTTGTCGAGTGCTACCAGATGTATTGCGTGGTGAAGAGCAAAGGTAGATGACATGAAATTCCCCTCTGCTCCTGAGTCCACACAAAGCTCGACTGTAAGTGTGGAAGAGTCTACAGTGACTGTCCCTTTAAATGTCATCTTGGAGGAAAATGCCGCTGTATCTAGTGAACATCCTCCCAGGGCCACTAGACGCAATCGCTTCCCCGATTGCTGTGGACATTTATTAGCATAGTGTCCTATCTGCTGACAAAGTTTACAGACCACGGATACTCGGACGGCCCGAGACTTAGGTCCTGCACGAGGAACCTCTGTGGCCTTTTGGGGTTCGGACGCCAGATCGGGAGATTCGAGAGGTTTGGCAAAGGTGGGAGCCAACCGAATCCTCTGCCTACACTGGCCCGCTCCAACCTCCGCTCGTGAAAACGGAGGTCGATGCGGGTAGATAAGGAGATAAGCTTCTCCAGTGTGGCGGGAATCTCCCTGGTAGCCAAAGCTTATTTAACATGGTCAGCCAGTCCTCGCCAGTAGACTGGAATGAGAACTTTATCCGACCAGTCTAGCTCTGAGGCCAGAGTCCGAAACTGGACGGAAAACTGACTGACCAAAGATGAACCCTGTGCCAATGTCAGCAGTTGGAGCGCCGTATCGTGGGTGACCTTAGGTCCTAAAAAGACCTTTTTAAGAGCCTCCAGGAAATGAGGAGCACTCCACACCACACGATCGTCGCGCTCCCACAGCGGTGTTGCCGACTCCAACGCTCTGCCTGAGAGTAGAGACAGTACAAAACCCACTTGTGCCCGATCCGTGGGGAAACAGGCAGTTTCTGCATTTCAGGAGCTTAAGCGGAGATTCACTTTTGCTCCTGTTCTACGGCAACCTGATGTTTCTCTACCATTTCAGGTGGAGGTTGATGCTTCTGATATTGGTGCAGGAGCCGTTTTGTCCCAAAGGCATCCGGAGACCTCTAAGATAAACCCTTGTGCCTTTTGCTCTCGAAAATTTTCCCCAGCAGAACATAATTATGATGTGGGAAATCGGGAGTTATTGGCTATGAAGTGGGATTTTGAAGAGTGGAGACATTCGCTGGAAGGAGCCAAACATCAGGTGGTGGTCCTCACGCAGGGCCGGCGTCACCCGGGCAAGTGCCGGGGCCCTGAGCAGGCGGGGGGCCCACTCGCCGTCTGGCACCCCGGCGACCGTTAGCGGTGTCAGCACCGCCACTGGGCTCCCCCCGCTTGCTCAGGGCCCCGGCAGCAGCCGGCGCAATACTCACCTCTCCCCGTGCCTCCGCTGCCGCAGCTCCGGGCTCCAGGGGGCGCCTGCAGGACGCCGGCGCTTCCTCTCACAGCAGCGCCGCTGAATGACGTTATCATTCAGCGGCCGGCTGTGGCAGTAAGCGCGCGGACGCTGGACAGGTGAGATGTTTGTGTGTTTGTCTGTGTATGTGTGTATCAGTGTGTATGTATGTAGTGCGGTGCTTTGTGTGTGTGTGTGTGTGTGTGTGTGTGTGTGTCTGCTGTATGTGTGATGGTGGTGGGGGGAGGGCAGTGATGATGATGATGGGGAGGCATTGATGATGATGGGCAAGCAATGATATTGATGGGGAGACGATGATGATGATGGGGAGGCGATGATGATGATGGGGAGGCAATGATAATGATTGGCAGGCATTGATGATGATGGGCAGGCAGTGATGATGATGGGCAGGCAGTGATGATGATGGGGAGGCAATGATGATTATGGCAGGCATTGATGATGATGAGCAGGCATTGATGATGATGGGCAGGCAGTGATGATGATGGGCAGGCAATGATGATTATGGGCAGGCATTGATGATGATGGGCAGGCATTGATGATGATGGGCAGGCAGTGATGATGATGGGGAGGCGATGATGATGATGGGGAGGCAATGATGATGATGGGGAGGCGATGATGATAATGGGCAGGCAATGATGATGATGGGCAGGCATTGATGATGATGGGCAGGCGATGATGATGATGGGGAGGCGATGATGATGATGGGGAGATGATGATGATGATGGGGAGGCAATGATATTGATGGGCAGGCATTGATGATGATGGCAAGGCAATGATGATGATGGGGAGGCGATGATGATAATGGGCAGGCAATGACCATTGTGTCTGACAGAGGAGTCCAGTTTCGTTCCTGATTTTGGAGGATATTTTGTTCCAAACTGGGAGTTCAGCTGTCTTTTTCCTCTGCGTTCCACCCTCAGACCAATGGACAAACTGAGCAAACAAACCAGACCTTGGAGACTTACTTGAGATGTTTTGTGTCTGCTGATCAAGATGACTGGGTCTCTTTTTTGCATTTGGCTGAGTTTGCTTTGAATAATATTCCACTGCTATCATCTAAACCTCTGTCCTTTGAGATGCTTGCCGTCATGGATATCTGCACGCTTGCACATGCTGAAGCCCTTCCCTGCATAACGTGAGCGGCCACAACGCTGATGACGCTCAGGCTTACCATGATGTTCATGGTTTTGCCCGGGCTGAATCACCGGGCCGCCCCGGAGTGCAATATTTACAAGTGGGAATGGGGCAACAGCAGCGCATGCGTCAACAAAGAAGGTCCAGCTGACGGCAACCACACTTACATTTGGACGATTTGATTGGTTAGCGCTCCTTTTTAACGTTACCATTTTTGCCTCTCCACACGCTCCCCGTAGAAGCTGGGCGAAACGCGCGTCGGGGCTGTGAGACTGGTGGCTTCCCGGTTTGTGTCGCTGTAACTCAGGTAATGGCTTCGGCTATCCCGATGTCACAACATGATGTTCCCTTTTAATCATCAACAGGGCGTATCAGCTTTTTGTACTATATTTATATTGACACATGGGAAATTCATTGTAGCGCTATTAACCACTTAGGTACTGAATAGGCATGAACCAAAGGTTCCCCTTCTTTTTTTTGATTACCTTTACATGTGGATTTAGTCAGTATTTCCTTCCAGTCAGTGTATATATTCCAAACCGATAGCCACCTTGTCTCTCTTTTATACCTGCACTTTTGAGATAAAAATCATTGTCCACTTTTGTATATTATGTAGATCTCATTGAATATTGTTATCAATAAAATAATCTAATTTTGATATACATGAATTGATTGTTCTTTGTATCAGTGACACCACGTTGTGCACTGATTTGGTTGTTAGTGTAATTATGATTAAGAGCAAATATTGGGTTTATTACTACAGGCAATTTTTGAGTACTTTGAATAATAGGGCTAGTTCTGCCACCTTGATGTCTCCATTATTCTGCAATTTCGGGTTTCATCCTCGATTTTCTTCTGGGCAGGTGGAGGCTTCTGTCTGTCCTGGTGTTGACTCTATTGTGGAGAGAATGCAGCAGCTTTGGGATCAAGTAGTGGATAAGTTGTCTCTCTCTCAGGAGAAGGCCCAGCGGTTTGCCAATCGGCATAGGACTGATGGTCCTCGGTTTAAACCCTATGAGGGTTGCGTCTCCAAAATTTAAGCCAAGGTTCATTGGACCTTATAAGATCATGGAAATTCATAATCCCATTTCCTTCCGTTTGCTTCTTCCTGGAACATTCAAGATTCACAACGTATTCCACAAATCTTTATTGAAGAGGTTTGTAGAGCCAGTGGTTCCTATGGCTGCGCCTCCTGATCCTGTTTTGGTTGAGGGCAATTTGGAGTATGTGGTTGAGAAGAAATTGGATTCTCGTTTGGCTATGCGGAGACTCCAGTACTTGGTGAAGTGGAAAGGCTAAGGTCAGGAGGACAATTCTTGGATGTTTGCTTCTGACATTCATGCGGAGAGACTGGTCCGTGCCTATCACCGAGCTCATCCTGATCGGCCTGGTGGCTCACGTGAGGGTTCCGTGACCTCTCCTCAAGGGGCGGTACTGTTGTGAACATGTTGGAGACGACTTCGGAGCTGAAGCTCCCTTTGGTGGTTGCTGAGGGTATTGAACCTATGTTGAACAGCAAAAGTCCCAAACCTGCAATTAATGATTGGTTATCATGTGGGACGGACTGGGCTGATATAAGTGAGCTGACCTCACATGATCCTTGCCGGTGATCAATTGTATTTCCTGGTCTAGGTTGGTATTCAGCTTGCTTTTCTGCTGTCTCCTGCTTGCATTCAGATAAGTCACTTTCAGTTTTTTTTTACTGTGGTTTGATTTTCTTTGCTCTTTTGCTGCATTGCTTTTTGTCTTCAGCCGGGTCCCTTTGGGGTGCTTTGGCTGGTCTCCGTTCGTTTTTTGTATTTGTTCATTTGCTCAGTTCTTGTGATATTTTTCTACGTGTCCACACCAGAGATCTGATATAGGTGGTCGAGACCGTGTGTTCTCAGTATTTTTGGATTCAGAAGTGTTGGTGTTTTTCCTAGGGTTTTTCTGGGTTGCAGACAGTATTCTATCCTGTGCTGTCCTATGTAGACAGTTTTGGGCCCCAGCGTTTGCTCAATCTATTTTCTGTCTGTGTTAGCGTTTTCATCTTGTCTAACCACCATTATATGTTTGGGGGCTTCCTATTCTTTTGGGGCTCTCCTCCGGGGCAGTTAGTTTTCCTCTTTATATCTTCAGGGATAGCTAATCTCTCCGGCTGTGACGAGGCATCTAGGGCACCGTAGGAACGTCCCACGGCTGCTTCTATTTGTGTGGTTAGTTAGTTTAGGGGTCTGCAACCTATTAGTTTCCAAACTCTCTGGTATTTGGCTGCCTATGCGGTTATCTGCTCCTGCCTCCTCAGCTACCAAAACATAACAGACACCACTATTCTGTTAAGATAAAAATGTTATATTTGAAACCTGACTGTATGTTGCATCAACAATTGGAAAGACTTGGTGATACATGCAGTGAAAGAAAAAAATTATTCGATCCATTGCTGATTTTGTAAGTTTGCCCACTGACAAAGACATGAACAGTTTATAATTTAAAGGTAGGTTAATTTTAACATTGAGAGACAGAATATCAAAAATAAAATCCAGAAAATCACATTGTGTAAATTATATAAACTTATTTGCATTTTGCAGTGAGAAAAAAGTATTTGATCCCTCTGACAAACAAGATTTAATACTTGGCGGCAAAACCCTTTGCTGGCAAGCACAACAGTCAGACTTTTTGTAATTGATGATAAGGTTTGCGCACATGTCAGGAGGAAATTTGGTGCACTCCTCTTTGCAGATCATCTGTAAATCATTAAAATTTTGAGGCTGTTGCTTGGCAACTCAGAGCTTCATCTCCCTCCATAAGTTTTCTATGAGATTAAGGTCTGGAGACTGGCTAGGCCACTCCACAGAGATGGACATATTGCCGGTGCACCGGGGCCCAAAGGTGGAGGGGGGCCTCTGCAGGCAGGGGCGCACTGCCCATAGCGGCACAGTATGCAGCCGCTATAGGGCCACTGAGTCACGATTATGGGTGGGTGTGAGAGGGGCCCGGTGTTATGCAGTATCTTGCCCTTCTCACTCCCTTCCGAAATCATGCGAATACTTAGAGTCGGGGAGAGAGTGGTGCGCAGAGTGCAGGAGTTCAAAAAGGGGTTGTGTCATGCAGGGAGAGATGCTGGCCACTGAACACTTTCCCCTCCAGACAGATGAGAGCGTTCACTGGTTGCCGTCTCTGTCCTTTTGCATGATGTGTCCCAATGGTGAGTGTTCACCTGTAGTAAGGGACCCTGGCCACACAGCACACCGAGGACATTAGTGAAGGAAGAGCAGGACTTACTTGTGTATTCTGCTCCCTCCACTGTTCTATTCCCAGCAGGCTGCAGCATCTCCTCAAAGAGAAGAGGTCGGGGAAGACGACGGCAGCAACAGGGGGCTGATATCAGTCTTCCCTGCTGTGTGTCCATCCCCCACAGTGGGTTCTGCATCCCTCTCTAACTGATCTCTGCACTATGTGACTGACCTCTTCCATGGCTCATCTGGACACCTGAGGTCCTAAATTAGTATGTGTGTGTTTGTATATGTACAGTATATGTATGTGTGTATGCATGTTTGTGTGTGCATCTGTGTATGTATGTGTATCTATGTGTGTGTATGTATGGACAGTATATGTATGTGTGTATCTATGTGTATGTATGTGTGTATCTATGTGTATGTATGTTTGTGTATCTCTGTATGTAAGTGTGTGTATCTGTGTGTGTATGTACGTACAATATATGTTTATGTATATGTATATATGTGTGTACATCTGTGTGTGTATCTATGTTTGTATATGTATGTACAGTATATGTATAGTTGTGTCTACATGTATGTGTGTATCTATGCACACTATATGCGGGTATCTATGTGTGTGTATGCATGTGTCTGTACATCTGTGTATGTATATGTGTGTATATATGGTATATGTGTATGTACTGTATATGTGTGTACGGTATGTGTATACTATATATGTATAAAATGTGTATGTATGTACGGTATATGTATATGTCCCCAAAAAGAGGATAGCAAGTATCCACAAATCAATGCTCAAAAAGAGAGATAGTAAGAAATAGATGAAATAATCAATTTTTATTCACAAAGTAATACACATTAAAAAAGACATGAATCAAAAAAATTAGCATGATACATGTAAGAGGAATAAAAAAGTAGAGGAAGTAATCAAGTCAACATGGGTGGTGAGGCGGAAAGTAATCAGACTGCAGATAGTAATAGTGCAGATAAGTCCATATGGCCATGAGTACAGGAAATGGTAGGCAAGCGCATACAGTAAAAACACATGTTAAACAGACCACCTGGAAAAAGGTATAGAATAGAGCTTACCCATAATGCTGTAAACAGCTCATCCGCGACACCACAGATGGTATATGTATGTACGGTGAATGTGTGTATATATGTATGGTATGTGTATGTGTGTGTATGTACGGTATGTGTGTATGTATGTACAGTATATGTATGTGTATCTGTGTATGTACGGTATACGTGTGTATGTATGTTATGTGTATGTATGCACGGTATATGTGTTTATGTATGGTATATGTATGTGCATCTGTGAGCAGGCCCGGCGTCAGTACTCGGCGTACCCGGGCAAGTGCCGAGGCCCTGAGCAGGCCCATTCGATGTCAGGGACATCGGCACACTATGGGGGCACAGTGTCTGTGCCAGCGCCGACTCCCGTGAGTGGGCCCCCGGCTTGCTCAGGGCCCTGTCATTTGTGATACTAACCTCTCCCCGTTCCATCACTGTGGCGTCTTCTGACTGTGACGTTACATGAGGTACATTCTACAACAAGTCAGAAACTTGACAGTATAGTCCTCCATACAGTATTATGGGCACCACATAGTGCTCCATACGGAATAATAAGCCCCATATATTACTCCGTATAGAATAATGGACCCATATAATGCTCAATACAGTATAATGAGCCACATATAATGTTCCTTACAGTATAATGAGACCATATAATGCTCCATACACTATTATGGGCACCATAAATTGCTCCATACAGAATCATGGACCCCATATTTTGCTCCATACAGAATAATGAGCCCTATATGTTGCTACATACAGAATAATGAGCCACATATATTGCTCCATGCAGAATAATGAGCCCCATATATTGTTCCATACAGTATATAATAGGTCCCATATATTGCTCTATAAAGAATAATGAGCCCCATGTATTGCTCAATACATAAAGGGGCCCATATAATGATCCATACAGTATATTATGGACTCTATATAATGCTCCAGTATATGATGGACCCATATAATGATCCATATATAATTGGCCCCATATATGCAATAGGCAGCATAAATCCCATAGGCAGCATAGTAGTCCCCAATAGGCAACATAATCCCCCATAGGCAGCATAATCCCCCATAAGCAGCATAGTCCCCCATAGGCAGCATAGTCCCCAATAGGCCGGCCCGGCGTTAAAAAAAAAATGCCAGTACTCACCTATGTCCCCTGCTGCTCAAAGAGGCATGCGCTCGACTCCATCCTCTTCTAGCACAGGCGGTGTGATGTCATGATGACGATCACGTCGTCTATGCTGCATTTGGAAGGCCGCAAGTCCTTCTTCGCCACATTGTAGTTCCGCCTGTGACTAAAGGGTCCACCGGCATTGAACTGTAGTGACGTTCAATGTCGGCGGGGCCGACAGGCCGGAAAAATGTCCTCAGCGGGCCGCTTGTGGCCCGTGGGCCGTAGTTTGAGGACCCCTGATCTATAGAGCTGGTTAGCACTGCACTCGGCTATTTCCATCAGTTAGGTAGACAATGAATGGAGCAGATACGAGACATATAATGTAATAAATGTAATAAAATAATATAATATAATATACACATGGTCACACTCTGCCGGTTCCGGCAATTATCACATAACCACGATGAGGTGCTTTGCACACTTGCTGTCATGTGCCGACTAGAACGTCAGTCACGTCTGCAGTGTTCTATTCACTGACATAGCCGACATTAGTTGTCACCTGACTGCAAGTATGAATGTGCTGGAACCAAATATGTGTGTGTGTACAGTCATGGCCAAAAGTTTTGAGAATGACACAAATATTATATTTTCACATGATCTGCTGCCCTCTGGTTTTTATGTATGTTTGACAGATGTTTTTATCACAGACAGAAATATAATTGCAAACATATGAGTAACAAAAGCTTATATTGACAGTTAGAATGAGTTAATGCAGCAAGTCAATATTTGCAGTGTTGACCCTTCTCCTTCAGGACCTCTGCAATTCTCCCTGGCATGCTCTCAATCAACTTCTGGACCAAATCCTGACTGATAGCAGTCCATTCTTGCACAATCAATGCTTTCATTTTGTCAGAATTTTTAGGTTTTTGTTTGTCCACCCGTCTCTTGATGATTGACCACAAGTTCTCAATGGGATTAAGATCTGGGGAGTTTCCAGGCCATGAACCCAAAATCTCTATGTTTTGTTCCCTGAGCCATTTAGTTATTACCTTTGCTTTATGGCAAGGTGCTCCATCATGCTGGAAAAGGCATTGTTGATCGCCAAACTGCTCTTGGAGGGTTGGGAGAAGTTGCTCTTGGAGGACATTCTGGTACCATTCTTTATTCATGGCTGTGTTTTTAGGCAAGACTGTGAGAGAGCCGATTCCCTTGGCTGAGAAGCAACCCCACACATGAATGGTTTCAGGATGCTTAACAGTTGGCATGAGACAAGACTGGTGGTAGCGCTCACCTTGTCTTCTCCGAATGAGGCGTTTTCCTGATGTCCCAAACAATTGAAAAGGGGATTCATCAGAGAAAATAACTTTACCCCAGTCCTCAGCAGTCCACTACCTGTACCTAGAATATCAGTCTGTCCATAATGTTTTTCTGGAGAGAAGTGGCTTCTTTGCTGCCCTCCTTGAGACCAGGCCTTGCTCCAAGAGTCTCCGCCTCACAGTGCGTGCAGATGCACTCACACCTGCCTGCTGCCATTCCTGAGCAAGCTCTGCACTGCTGGTAGCCCAATCCCGCAGCTGAAACACTTTTAAGAGACGGTCCTGGCGCTTGCTGGTCTTTCTTGGGCGCCCTGGAGCCTTTTTGGCAACAATGGAACCTCTCTCCTTGAAGTTCTTGATGATGCAATAGATTGTTGACTGAGGTGCAATCTTTCTAGCTGCGTAACGCTTCCCTGTTAGGCCATTTTTGTGCATTGTAATGATGACTGCACGTGTTTCTTTAGAGATAACCATGGTTAACAGAAGAGAAACAATGATGCCAAGCGCCAGCCTCCTTTTAAAGTGTCCAGTGGTCTCATTCTTACTTAATCATGACAGATTGATCTCCAGCCATGTCCTCATCAACATCCACACCTGTGTTAATGGAGCAATCACTGAAAAGAGGTTAGCTGGTCCTTTTAAGGCAGGGCTGCAATGATGTTGAAATGTGTTTTGGGGGATAAAGTTCATTTTCTAGCCAAATATTGACTTTGCAAGTAATTGCTGTTAAGCTGATCACTCTTTATAACATTCTGGAGTATATGCAAATTGCCATTAGAAAAAGTGAAGCAGTAGACTTTGTAAAAATTAATATTTGTGTCATTCTCAAAACTTTTGGCCATGACTGTATATACTGTATATATATATATATATATATATATATATATATATATATATATTATATATATATATATATCATACATATATATATATATATATATATGTGTATGTTATATATATACTAATATATATATATATATATATATATGTACAGTGTATTCAGATCCCTTTAACTCTTTTTCACTCTTTGTTTCATTGCAGCCATTTAATAAATGCAAAAAAGTTCATTTTTTTCTCATTAATGTATACTCTGCACCCAATCTTGACTGATAAAAACCATAAATGTAGAATTTTTTGCACATTTAGTAAAAATGAAAAACTGAAATATCACATGGTCATAAGTATTCAGACCCTTTGCTCAGACATATTTACATCACATGCTGTCCATTTCCTTGTGATCCTCCTTCTACTCATTCATTGGAGTCCAGCTGTGTTTAATTAAAATGATAGGACTCACAGTGAATGTCAGACCAAATGAGAATCATGAGGTAAAAGGATCTCTTCAAGGAACTCAGAGACAGAATTGTGGCAAGGCACAGATCTGGCCAAGGTTACAAAAGAATTTCTGCAGTACTCAAGGTTCCTAAGCCTACAGTGGCCTCCATAATCCTTAAATGGAAGAAGTTTGGGACCACCAGAGGTCTTCCTAGACCTGGCCATCCAGCCAAACTGAGCAATCATGTGAGACGAGACTTGGTGAGAGAAATAAAGAAGAACCCCAAGATCACTGTGGCTGAGCTCCACAGATGCAGTAGTGAGATGGGAGAAAGTTCCACAAAGTCAACTATCACTGCAGTCCTCCACCAGTCAGGCCTTTATGGCAGAGTGGCCCGACGGAAGCCTTTCCTCAGTGAAAGACATATGAAAGCCGGCATAACGTTTGCTAAAAAAACACATGGAGGACTCCCAGACTATGAGAAATAAGATTCTCTGGTCTGATGAGGCAAAGATAGAACTTTTAGGTGATAATTCTAAGCGGTATGTGTGGAGAAACCAGGCACTGCTCGTCACCTGCCCAATACTATCCCAACACAGTGAAACATGGTGGTGGCAGCATCATGCTATGGGGGTGTTTTTCAGCTGCAGTGACAGGAAGACTCGTTGCAAACATGAATGCGGCCAAGTACAGAGATATCCTGGATGAAAACATTTTCCAGAGTGCATGGGACCTCAGACTTGGCCAAAGATGCACCTTCCAACAAGACAATGGCCTCAAGCACAGTGCTAAAATAACAGAGGAGTGGCTCCGAACAGCTCTGAGACCATTCTTTACTGCCCCAGCCTAAGCCCTGACCTAAACCCAATTGAGCATCTTTGGAGAGACCTGAAAATGGCTGTTCACCAACTTTCACCATCCAACCTGATGGACAGGAGAGGATCTGCAAGGAAGAATGGCAGAGGATTCCCAAATCCAGGTGTGAAAATCTTTTTGCATCATTCCCAAGAAGTCTCATGGCTGTACTAGCTCAAAAGGGTACTTCTACTTAATACTGAGCAAAGGGTCTGAATATTTATGACCATGTGATATTTCAGTTTTTATTTTTTAATAATGTAAAGTGCTGAGGAATATGTTGGTGCTATAGAAATAAAAATTGTTATTAT
Organism: Oophaga sylvatica; assembly: GCA_033576555.1. Taxonomy (NCBI): domain Eukaryota; kingdom Metazoa; phylum Chordata; class Amphibia; order Anura; family Dendrobatidae; genus Oophaga; species Oophaga sylvatica. The sequence goes on along the minus strand of JARQOD010000001.1, from coordinate 752,598,631 downwards.
TATTATTTGCAAAAATTTCTACATTTCTGTTTTCTTCAGTCAAGATGGGGTGCAGAATGTACATTAATGAGGAAAAAAATGAACTTTATTGCATTTACCAAATGGCTGCAATGAAACAAAGAGTGAAAAATGTAAAGCGGTCTGAATACTTTCCGAACCCACTGTATTACACACACATACAGTATTATATATATATATATCTCTCCATCACAATGAAAAAATATAAATATATTTATTTTTTTGAGGTGTGTGTGTGCACAAATAGAACTCTTGCAGGGAAGTAATAATTAAGGCAATCTGGCTTGTTTCTCAGAGCCTGAGGTTCCAGGGGTCCCATTACCAGATTTCCCTCATCATAAGCAATATACCAGGCAGGGAGGGGGGCCCAGACACATTTCTTGCACAGGGGCCCCAAGCTGTCAGTGTCCACCCCTGCCACTCCATGACTGTAATGTGCATCTTTTTGAGCCACTCCTTTGTTGCTGTGGCTGTATGTTTTGGGTCATTGTCTTGCTGGAAGACCCAGCCACAACCCATTATTAGTGTCCTGGCGGAGGGAAGGAGGTCGTCACTCAGGATTTTACTTTTCATGGCTCCATTTATTCTCCCAATGATGCGATGACGTAGTTCTGTGCCCTGAGCAGAGAAACACCCCCAAAATAATGTTTCCACCTCCATGCTTAACAGTGGGAATAGTGTTCTTTAGGTCATAGACAGCATTTCTCTTTCTCCAAACATGGCTAGTTGAGTTAATGCCAAACACCTCAATTTTTGTCTCATCTGATAACAGCACCTTCTCCCGATCATTCACAGAATCATTCAGGTATTCATTGGCAAATTTTAGACGGGCCTGCGCATGTGGCTTCTTGAGCAGGGGGACGTTGAGGGCACTGCAGGATTTTAAACCTTTACTGCGTAATGTGGTTTTCTTGGTGACTGTGGTCTCAGATGCCTTGAGAACATTAACAAGTTCCCCCCATGTAGTTTTAGGCTGATTGCTCATGTTCCTCATAGTCAAGGATACCCCATGAGGTGAGATTTTGCATGGTGCTCCAGATCAATGTTGATTGACAGTCATTTGTATTTCTTCCATTTTCTTACTATTGCACCAACTCCTTCACACCCAGCATCTTACTTATGGTTTTGTAGCCCATTCCAGCTTTGAGCAGGTCTATAATCTTGTCCCTGACATCCTTATAAAGCTCTTTGGTCTTGTCCATGTTGCAGAAGTTAGAGTGCCTGATTAATTGAGTTTGTAGACAGGAGTATTTTATAAAGGTGACTATGTAAGACAGCTGTCTTTAATGCTAGGTTCACATTGCGTTAGGGCAGTCCATTCAAGGCAAGCATTAAACGAACTGTGCTAACGCAACTGCCTTTTTGTGATTGCGTTATGAGATCGCGCTAGTGCAGATGCTCCATCTGCTCTAGCAGTGACGGACCCTTGAACGCTGCAGATCGCGTCCGAGGGTCTGTTACAGCATGACGGCACATCGCTAACGTGTGCCAATTATGACATGCGTTAACGATGTGCTACATTGTGGCAGTCAATGGGTGCGCTAATGGATGCGTTATATCTCGCTAATTCCGCTTTGTAACGCAATCCGTTAGACGGACTGCCATAACGCAATGTGAACCCAGCCTAATGCAGTTAATAAGTTGATTTAGTGCGTCTAACTGATCTGTAGGAGCCAGAACTCCTAATGGTTGGCAGTGTATCAAATACTTATCTCTCACTGGAAAAAGTAAATAAATTTATATAAATTATACAATGGGATTTTCTGGATTTTATTTTTGATATTCTATCTCTCAATGTTAAAATTAACGTACCCTTAAAATTATAGACTGTTCTTGTCTTTGTCAGTGGGCAATCTTACAAAATCAGCAATTGATCAAATAATTATTTCCTTCACTGTAGACTAGAGACTGTCAGACACCACAGAGGCTTAGGTATAATAGCCTTTCATATGGCTTAGTGCCACTGCACAGCCATTTATTTATTTCTTACGAATACCTATAACCACCCCAAGTATCATATACTCCCCTGATAAGGCCGCCATAATAGGGCCTTGCGCCAGTGTGATCATGTATGCATGTGGTTAGGTCTGACTGAAATAAGCCCCTAGAATACCGACACCTCCGGTGAGGAGATTGTATGCATGTGTTCAGGGCTCGGCTGAAAACGACATTAGAATACCGGCTACTCCGGTGAGGAGATTACTGCTTGGGCTCTGATTGCATGACCACAGACTGCAATCCCTTAGCAGTCATCTGTGTTCACTGTGAGTCTAACAGGACACAGTCTTTGTTACAGCGGCTCTGTGAATTAACAGAGTCCGCTTATATCGCCATATAGTGCTACGGCGTTTACATCTGCGACTCTGCGGGATAACAGAGTTCGCTCATACTGCCTATTTACGCCATCTTACTAGCACGGTGGACCCCGGGCTGCGAACGCACCTCTCCTTAATATCTATTAGGTGCGTTCCGCAGGCCCCTAACATAATACTAGCGCCAGGGTCTGGCTAGTAAAATGGCGGATGACCAGCGTCTACTGCAGTACATCCAGCAGCTGGAGGGTAGGTTGTCGGCAGCTGTGGATGTTACCGCAGTCGCTATTCAGGCTGCTAGCGTGGCTGCAGCCAATTTGTCCTCTGCCACCTCTGCCCCTACCTTATCCCACCTCCCGCTTCCTGACAAGCTTGCTGGTGACAGCAAGCAATGTCGGGGATTCGTGAGTCAGTGCTCTATACAGCTTGAGCTTCTGGCTGCACGTTTCCCCACGGATCGGGCACAAGTGGGTTTTGTACTGTCTCTACTCTCGGGCAGAGCGTTGGAGTGGGCAACGACGCTCTGGGAGCGCGACGATCGTGTGGTGTGGAGTGCTCCTCGTTTCCTGGAGGCTCTTAAAAAGGTCTTTTTAGGAACTCAGGTCACCCATGATATGGCGCTCCAACTGCTGGCATTGGCACATGGTTCTTCTTTGGTCAGTCAGTTTTCCGTCCAGTTTCGGACTCTGGCCTCAGAGCTAGACTGGTCGGATAAAGTTCTCATTCCAGTTTACTGGCAAGGACTGGCTGACCATGTTAAAGACGCTTTGGCTACCAGGGAGATTCCCGCCATACTGGAGAAGCATATCTCCATATCTACCCGCATCGACCTCCGTTTTCACGAGCAGTGGTTGGAGCGGGCCCAGTGTAGGCAGAGCATTCGGTTGGCTCCCATCTTTGCCAAACCTCTCGAATCCCCCGATCTGGCGTCCGAGCCCCAAAAGGCCACAGAGGTTCCTTGTGCAGGACCTAAGTCTCGGGCCGTCCGAGTATCCGTGGTCTGTAACCTTTGTTAGCAGACAGGACACTATGCTAACAAATGTCCACAGCGATCGGGGAAGCGATGACGTCCAGTGGCCCTGGGAGGAGGTTAACTAGAGACAGCGTCATTTTCCTCCAAGATGACATTTAAAGGGACAGTCACTGAAGACTCTTCCAGACTTACAGTCAAGCTTTGTGTGGACTCAGGAGCAAAGGGTAATTTCATGTCATCTACCTTAGCTCGTCGCCACGCAATACATCTGGTAGCGCTCGACAAACCAGTGACTGTCCGGGTAGTGAAAGGGTTGACATTGCCCTCGCCAATTACACATCAGACTGTCCCTCTTACTTAGTGTGCACCCCCTTCCCATCAGGAAATTATTTCCCTTCTCGTCCTTCCCGAGGGAATAGACGAAATCCTACTAGGAGCACCCTGGCTCCATTCCCACTCCCCTCATATATAGTGGACCTCCGGTAGGATACTGGGTTGGAGTGAGTCATGTAAGGACAGATGTGTCAGGGAGTGCATTCAGGTTACCACTACAGAGATACCCGCAGATCTTTCTCCTTTTCCCAAGTGCTGTCAGTCATATGCAGACGTGTTCTCTAAAAAGGCTGCGGAGACTCTACCGCCCCATCGTCCCTACGACTGTCCTATTGACCTCTTGCCTGGAGCAGAAGCTCCTCGGAGAAGGGTCTATCCCCTTCTCTTCCTGAGACGGAGGCTATGTCTCAATATATCCAGGAGAATCTGACAAGAGGGTTTATTAGGAAGTCGGTGTCACCAGCAGGAGCGGGGTTCTTCTTCGTGCAGAAGAAGAGTGGAGAATTACGTCCGTGTATAGATTACAGAGGTCTTAACGCCATCACCGTTAAGAATAAGTACCTGTTGCCCCTGATTTCTGAACTCTTTGATAGGCTCCGGGGAGCAAGGGTATTTACTAAATTAGATCTGTGTGGTACTTATAACCTGATTCGCATCCGTGAAGGGGACGAATGGAAGACGGATTTTAATACCAGGGATGGGCATAATGAATACCTGGTGATGCCCTTAGGGCTCTGTAATGCCCCAGCCGTTTTCCAAGACTTTCTCAATGACTACCTCTGGGATATGCTTCCACCTCTGTAGTAGTCTATCTGGATGATATTCTCATCTTTTCTCCAGATATTGATTCTCACCGGAGGGATGTCTGCAAAGTCTTCGACCTGTTACGGGTGAACTCCCTCTATGCAAAGTTGGAGAAATGCATGTTTGAGCAGGAGTCTTTACCTTTCCTGGGCTATATCATCTCCACCCAGGGATTGGCTATGGATCCTGCCAAACTACAGGCTGTGATGGATTGGCAAGAACCTCATTCTCTTAAAGCAGTGCAGCGCTTTATGGTGTTCATTAATTACTATCACCAATTCATTCCCCACTTCTCCACTTTGGTAGCTCCCTTGGTTGCCCTTACCAAGATGGGAGCCAATCCTAAATTGTGGTCAGAGGAGGTCTCCAAGGCCATAACTTCAATTAAGTCTCATTTTGCTAGCGCTCCCATCTTACATCACCCCGAGGTTGATAAGCCTTTTATATTGGAGGTTGATGACTCATCCGTTGGTGCTGGAGCAGTCCTTTTTCAAAAGGATGCTCAAGTTAGGAAACATCCTTGTTCCTTCTTTTCCAAGACCTTCACACCAGCGGAGAGGAATTGTTCCATTGAGGATAGGGAGTTGCTAGCCATGAAGTTGGCCTTTTTCTAGTGGAGACATCTGGAGGGGGCTCGCTTTCCCTTTTAAGTTTTCACTGACCACAAAAATTTGGTCTATTTACAGACCGACCTGCGGCTAAATTCTCGTCAGGCCAGATGGTCCCTGTTCTTCTCCTGGTTCCATTTCACCCTCCATTTCCTCTTCGGTGAGAAGAACATTCGGACCGATGCTCCTTCTCGCTCTGTGGTGTCCTCTGAGGAGGTGGAGGAGGAGCTTCAATTGATTGTCCCAACAGAGAGCCTAAGAATTGTGGCCCCAGTTTCGATTGAGTCTGTGCCTCCGGGCAAGACTTTTGTGCCCACCAATTTGCGACCGGAGGTACTCTCTTGGGCACATTCGTCCAGGGTGGGTGGACATTTTGGGGCAAAAAGGACATCTGAGTTGCTGGCGAGGGCATACTGGTTGCCACATATGGTCCGTGACGTCAGGGAATTAGTTCAGGCGTGCGTCTCCTGCGCCAAGAACAAGTCCCCTCGACAACGGCCAGCTTGGCTACTTTTCCCTTTACAGGTGGCAGACAGGCCTTGGGAGATAGTCAGGATAGATTTTAGGGTGGTCTTACCCAAGTCTCGGGGCTGCACCATCATCTCGGTGATAACCAACCACTTCTCCAAAATGGTGCACTTGGTGCCTTTACCACAGTTACCGTCTGCACGGGCCTTGGCAGCATTATTTATTAGGCATATTTTCCATTTACACGGAATGCCAGACAAAATCATCAGTAATCGAGGTCCCCAATTTGCATCTTGGTTCTGGAGAGAGCTGTGTCGTCTACTCAGCATTGAGTTAAATCTCTCCTCGGCATATCATCCCGAGACGAATGGGTTGGTAGAGAGGGCCAACCAGACCTTGGTCACATACTTGCGACATTTTGTCTCAGCCAGGCAGGATGACTGGGCATCCTTGCTACCGTGGGCTGAGTTCGCTCTAAATAATGCTGTGGCTGACTCCACCGGACAGACCCCATTCCTCTTAAACTATGGTCAGCATCAGCGGGTACCGTTGCCCATGCCCATGTCTTCCACCGACTCCAGGGTGGCAGACTGGGCCGTGGAGGCACGGGACATTTGGGACTGCACTCAGGATGCCATTCAGGCCTCCAAGGAGAGGATGAGGTCTTCCGCCGACGCACATTTGCGCCCCCTCCTACATTTGTTCCTTTCGACCTAGTGTGGCTCTCCGCCCGAAGCATCAGGCTGCGAGTGGAGTCCACTAAGCCCCTAGAATACCGGCACCTCCAGTGAGGAGATTGTATGTACGTGTTCAGGGCTCGGCTGAAAACGCCATTAGAATACCGGCTACTCCGATGAGGAGATTACTGCTTGGGTTCTGATTACATGACCACAGACAGCAATCCGCTTAGCAGTCATCTGTGTTCCCTGTGAGTCTAACAGGATACAGTCTTTGTTACAGCGGCTCTGTGAATTAACAGAGTCCGCTTATATTGCCATATAGTGCTACGGCGTTTACATCTGCGACTCTGCGGGATAACAGAGTTCGCTCATACTGCCTATTTATGCCATCTTACTATCAGCAGGCTCTGCCTGCACGGTAGACCCCGGGCTGCGAATGCACCTCTCCTTATTATCTATTAGGTGCGTTCCGCAGGCCCCTAACAATTGGTTTACATACTTTAATCTTCCCTTCACCTAGCGCTCTGTTCTATGAATGCACGTCTAAGGCAGGGTGGGGATATCATCTGGTCCAGCCGGCAGCAACTTTGCCAGTGTTTTGGCTGTGGGCCCTTCAGGGGTGAGTGCGGTATTTTGTCGTACTGTATAGTAGTACAGTATGACATTGAAATACATCTCCAGACATGCCCTGAGAACAGATGGCGCTACGGCTGCTTGTGTCTTTCATTTCCGCTTCCAGGAACATCCAGTATTTTCCTACTATGTGAGTCCTGTGTCGCTGTGATGAGGATGGCGGCCCCGGGACCGGACAGCTCACATACCAGGGCTCTAGTAACTCAGAAACATGGGTCCACTGCCCTAGCTGTGCCTGGTGAGTCCCTGTAGAGAGCTGCCATTATGAAGCCGAAGAAACAAGTGTTGAGTGACAAGACATGCATCCAGGTGAGAGGACACTGCGGAGTTTAGATGTTACTTGTCATTTGTCAGCCGGTGAGGTGGTGTAAGCCTGTGGCTCCTGAGTGATGAGGTGTGTTAGTACCATGGAGATGTGCTTGTGCAAACACCTTGATGGGCTGATAACTGGACAGACTTACAATCATAAAATCATAGAATCGTAGAGTTGGAAGGGATCTCCTGGACCATCTGGTCCAACCCCCTGCTCAAAGCAGGATTCACTGAATCATCTCAGACAAATGTCTGTCCAGCCTCTGTTTTAAGACGTCTATTGAAGGAGAGCTCACCACCACTCGTGGCAGCCTTTTCCACTCATTGATCAGCCTGTCAAAAAGTGTTCTCTAATATCTAATCTGTGTCTCCTCACATTCAGTTTAATCCCATTGCTTCTAGTCTTTCCTTGTTCAAATTAGAATAAAGATGATCCTTCTACAATGTGACAGCCCTTGAGATATTTGTAGACAGCTATTAAGTCTCCTCTCAGTCTTCTTTTTTGCAAGCTAAACATTCCCAAATCCTTCAACCATTCCTCATAAGACATGGTTTGCAGACCGGTCACCATTCTGGTCGCTTTTTTTTTAACTTGCTCCAGTTTGTTGATGTCTTTTTTAAAATGTGGTGCCCAAAACTTGACACAGTATTCCAGTATTTGAGGTCTGACAAAAGAGGAGTAGAGGAAAATAATGACTTCACGTGATCTAGACTGTATGCTTCTGTTAATACTGTACATCCTATAATTGTATTTGCAATTTTTGCTGCTGCATCACACTGTTGACTCACATTCAGTCTGTGATCTATTAGTAAATCCAAGTCATAGAATCATAGAATCATAGAATGGTAGAGTTGGAAGGGACCTCCTGGGCCTTCTGGTCCAACCCCCTGCTCAAAGCAGGATTCTCTAAATCATCCCAGACAGATGTCTATCCAGCCTCTGTTTGAAGACTTCCATTGAAGGAGAACTCACCACCTCTTGTGGCAGCCTGTTCCACTCATTGATCACCCTAACTGTCAAAAAGTTTTTTCTAATATCTAATCTGTGTCTCCTCCCATTCAGTTTCATCCCATTGCTTCTAGTCTTTCCTTGTGCAAATGAGAATAAAGATGATCCTTCTACAATGTGACAGCCCTTGAGATATTTGTAGACAGCTATTAAGTCTCCTCTCAGTCTTCTTTTTTGCAAGCTAAACATTCCCAAATCCTGCAACCGTTCCTCATAGGACATGGTTTGCAGACCGGTCACCATTCTGGTGGCTCTTCTCTGAACTTGCTCCAGTTTGTTGATGTCTTTTTTAAAATGTGGTGCCCAAAACTGGACACAGTATTCCAGATGAGGTCTGATCAAAGAGGAGTAGAGGGCAATAATGACCTCAAGTGATCTAGACTGTATGCTTCTGTTGATACATCCTAGAATTGCATTTGCCTTTTTTGCTGCTGCATCACACTGTTGACTCATGTTAAGTCTGTGATCAATTAGTATACCCAAGTCTTTTTCACATGTGCTGTTACTTAGCCCTATTCCTCCCATTTTGTATATGCTTTTTTCATTTTTATTGCCCAGATGTAGTACTTTGCATTTTTCCCTGTTAAAATCCATTCTGTTAGTTGCTGCCCACTGCTCCAGTTTATGTATATCTTTTTGAATTCTCTCTCTCTTCTCTAGTATTAGCTACCCCTCCTAGCTTTGTGTCATCAGCAAATTTGATCAGTTTACCCTCAATTCCTTCATCTAAATCATTGATAAAGATGTTGAACAATACAGGGCCCAAAACAGAGCCTTGTGGTACCCCACTTGAGACATTCTTCCAACTGGATGTGCAGCCATTTACAACCACTCTTTGGGTACGATCACTAAGCCAGTTATGAATCCACCTAACAGTTGCCTTGTCCATTCCATACTTAGTCATTTTTTCAATAAGGATTGTGTGAGATACTTTGTCAAATGCTTTGCTGAAGTCAAGATATACTATATCTACAGCATTTCCCTGATCCACCCAGTCAGTGATTCTGTCATAGAAGGAAATTAAGTTAGTCTGACATGACTTATTAGTTACAAACCCATGCTGACTCTGTTTAATCACTTCATTCTTATCCAGGTACTTGCATACATGTTCTTTAATAATTTGTTCAAAGATCTTTCCTGGTATAGAAGTCAGACTCACCGGCCTGTAGTTCCCTGGGTCCACCTTCTTCCCCTTTTTGAAGATAGGAACAACATTTGCTCTTCTCCAGTCTTCTGGGACTTCTCCTGTTCTCCAAGAATTTTCAAAGATTATGGACAGTGGTTCAAGAATTTCTTCTGCTATCTCCTTCAGTACCCTGGGGTGTAATTCATCTGGACCTGGAGACTTGAATTCATTTATGTTAGCTAAGTGTTTCCTCACTGTCTTTCTGTTTATAGATATCCTGGATTCTTCTATTCCTTTAATAGGACAGTGAAGATCAGTTGATGTTACATTTCCTTTCTGAGAGAAAACAGATGCAAAATAGGAATTTAAAAGTTCAGCCTTCTCAACATCCTGACTTACCATTTCATCATTTTCATCCTGTAAAAATCCTATAGCATCTTTGACTTTTCTTTTACTTTTGACGTATCCCCAAAATCCTTTTTTGTTGCTTTTGACGTCACTTGCAAGCCTTAATTCATTGTCAGCTTTAGATAATCTGATTTGTGCCCTGCAGGCTCTGCAGACGGCATTATATTCTTCTTTAGATATGCCTCCCTCTTTCCATTTGATAAACATTTCTTTCTTCCTTTTTAGCATGTGTTTAAGTTCTATGTTCATCCATCCTGGTTTCCTTAAATGCTTCCCATTCTTCCCTCTTTTCGGAATTGTTAACGATTGTGCTTTGAGAATCTCATTTTTCAAGATTTTCCATCCTTCCTGGACATTTTTGTCCTTAAGGATATCCAGCCATTGGATCCCTCCAATTCTCTTTCTGAGTTCCTTAAAACCTGCCTTTCTAAAATCTAACCTTGACGTCTGAGTCTTCACAGGTCTTCCTCCTCTTGTTATCCAAAATTCTAAAATAGCATGGTCACTACCTCCTAGAGTCCCAGCCACTCTTACCTCCTCCACCATTTCCTCCCTGTTTATGAGGATTAGATCCAAGGTAGCAGATCCCCTTGTTTTCTCCATTACCTTTTGGAAGATAAAGTTGTCAGCAAGAGAGGATAAGAATTTCCTGGACCTGTTAGTTTTGCCTGAGAGAGATTCCCAACAAATGTCTGGATAGTTGAAATCTCCCATGACCACTATGTCATATTTTTTGGAGAACTTGGCCATTTGATGCATAAAGAGTTCATCCATATCTTCAGCTTGCACAGGCGGCCTGTAATAAATGCCTACAATGGTGTCCTTTCCATTGTTCTGTCCTTGTATTCTAACCCAAACAGTTTCCACAGAACTCCCAGTCTCTGAAGCGTCAATCTCTGTGCAGATATACGCTTTTCTAACATACAATGCAACACCTCCTCCTCGTTTATCAAGTCTGTTTCTTGCAAATAAGTTGTATCCTTCTAGCCTTGTATTCCAATCATGTGTATCGTCCCACCAAGTCTCAGTGATTCCAATGACATCATATTTCTTCTCCTGCGTTAGTAGCTCCAGTTCTCCTTGTTTGTTGCCCATGCTTTGTGCATTCGTATAGAAACACTTTAGTTTGTGATTGGTTTCTCTTCCTTCAATATTTTTATTATGTAAATTTTTTTGTCTTTGTTCTTCCCCTTCACTTCTAATAGCAGAAATCTCAATAGTATTTGTCAAGTGTATGGCTTTTGCTGGCGTTTTGCTTCCCTTCCCACATTGTTCTAGTTTAAAGCTCTCCTGATGAGTGTAGCAAGGCGACTTCCAAATACATGTTTTCCAGTCTTCGTAAGGTGCACCCCATCTCTAGCAAGTAGTCCATCGTATAGGTAATTCACTCCGTGATCCAGAAATCCAAATCCTTGCTGACGGCACCATCGACGTAGCCAGTTGTTCACCTGCAGAATCTTATTCCACCTCCTTGTTCCATGGCCATCCACTGGGAGGATGGAAGAGAAGACCACCTGCACTCCCAGTTCTTTCACTTTCTTACCTAAGTTTTCAAAGTCACTGCAGATGGTTTCCAGGTCGTTTCTAGCGGTGTCATTTGTCCTCACATGTATTAGCAGGAATGGGTAGTCATCTTTAGGTCTGAAGAGTCCTGATATCCTGTCAGACACATCTTTAATTTTTGCACCTGGAAGACAGCACATTTCTCTTGAGGTTATATCCGGTCTGCAGATAGCGGTCTCTGTTCCTCTCAACAGGGAATCGCCCATGACAACAACTCTCCGTTTCTTCTTCACAACAGTTTTCTTTCTCCATTCAGGAGGACTCTGAGGGCGTACAAGGTTGTTTGTGGGCAAAGTCTTATCCTGATGTATTTCTTCATCGTTCTCCTGTGTAAGAGCCTGGTATTGGTTCCTGAGCAGAATTGGTGCTGACTGCCTCCTGATCCTCCTGCTTCTCTGGGTCACATGCTTCCATTCCTCTGTTTCTTCAGTTGCACTTCGAATTTCTTCTCTTTCTGTACCATGAAGAGATAATTCTGCTCTGTCTAAGAACTCTTCACCTTCCTTAATGGTCTTCAATGTAGATAACCTCTCTTCCAGATTTTGCAACTTTTCCTCCAACAGGGACACAACCTTGCATTTCTGGCATGTGAAGTTTGGCTTTTCCACTGGTAAGTCTATGAACATGTAGCAAGAAATGCAGCTCACCACATGGCTCCTAGCCTCTTCCATGTTCTTATTGTTCAAGAGATAATCAAGCGGTGAAATATAAGCCAAAACTCACGCGCCGCTAGGCGCACAGTTTACTGATGTCCTCCTTTCAGCTGCAACAGCCAAAATCCAGAGTTCCTTGAGCTCGCGGAGACTCTTCACTTATCCCAGAAGGCACTGGGAATATGCAAATTATCTCCTCGGGACTCCTCCCCTTGTTTACTGATGTCCTCCTTTCAGCTGCAACAGCCAAAATCCAGTGTTCCTTGAGCTCGCGGAGATACTTCACTTATCCCAGAAGGCACTGGGAATATGCAAATTATCTCCTCGGGACTCCTCCCCTGGTTTACTGATGTCCTCCTTTCAGCTGCAACAGCCAAAATCCAGTGTTCCTTGAGCTCGCGGAGACTCTTCACTTATCCCAGAAGGCACTGGGAATATGCAAATTATCTCCTCAGGACTCCTCCCCTGGTTTACTGATGTCCTCCTTTCAGCTGCAACAGCCAAAATCCAGTGTTCCTTGAGCTCGCGGAGACTCTTCACTTATCCCAGAAGGCACTGGGAATATGCAAATTATCTCCTCGGGACTTCTCCCCTTGTTTCTGATGTCCTCCTTTCAGCTGCAACAGCCAAATCCAGTGTTCCTTGAGCTCGCGGAGATTCTTCACTTATCCAGAAGGCACTGGAATATGCAAATTATCTCTCGGACTCCTCCCTGGTCTTTTTCACATATACTGTTGCTTAGCCCTATTCCTCCCATTTTGTTTATGCTTTTTTCATTTTTATTTTTCTTGCCTTGGTGCAGATCTCCAGAAGGATTGGGGCAGATTCTTTGCTGTTATGGCCTGAGAACATCTACATTGTCATTTCTGATTTTCCAATCTGTCATGGCATCAGAAATCTTCAAAATGAAGATGTGTCCCATGATGTGACCCCAATATGCCTGACACTCAGTGTGTGCTGTTTTGGTAGATGACGTGCTCTACATGTGGTGCTATTCTTCCTGTCAACTATGATGGAATCAGCAGCAGTGAAGGATTGGACTTTTATGTGATGTGAGTGGTGCTAAGTGTCCGAAGCTGGAAATTGGCTGCTGGTCAGTTATTTTTGTTAATGTCTTTGAAAGTCACCAAACCACTAGCAAATTGAACTCTTTGTAGCCTAGCAGTTAGAGTTGAGCATTCCGATACCGCAAGTATCGGGTATCGGCCGATATTCGCTGTATCGGACTTTAGATACTTAGTTCCGATATTTTCCATATATCGTATACCGGAATCGGAAGTTCCCATAATTCTTTGAGAGGCAATGTGATTTTAGTCAGCCAATGAGGAATCCTAAGAAGTGTGGGCACATCCTGTACTGCTGCGGTCATGTTAACTAATGGCATGGCTGTGATTGGATGCTGAAATAATGTCAGAATGCACTATAAAAGGCGCCGCCGCCATTTTAGCGTCACTGTGCTGTGAATTCAGACAGGGACAGAATGCTGCTCTGCTGACTCTGAGGGACAGTTAGAGATTGCGATTTTGTGTACTGTGCTTTAGGCAGGCTAGTTTACCAACCGCTGTGTAAAGCTTCCTTTTGCCTTGCAGTGTTGTTTTTACAGCTCTGCAAGGTGTGTGTGTACGTGCAGGTGACGCTGCAGTTTGCTCTGCATCCGACGCTGTTTGTAGGCATCTGCACATGTGACTCACAGACTTATTTTTTTCTTTAGTGAAATTCTTGCTGCTCCATTCAATTGAAATTATAGTGTGACGTGCTTCCATCCGTATCCAATACATTGGTTGCAAACACTATAGAAGTACACAAAGGAGCCTTTCACAGATAGTGAACAGTTGTGTTTCAGTGTTCACTGCAGTCTGTGAGGTATTTTTTTTTTTTTTAAATGCAGATCACGCTCCAGTTACTTCTTCAACTAATGCTGCGTGTACTCTGCAGAGCGTGTGTCACTGCCTCATCCTTGTCATTTTTCTAAAATTGTTGCTGCTCCATTCTATTGAAAAAAACTAAAATCTATGAGTGTGACGTGCTTCCATCCTGATACAATACATTGCTTGCAAACACTATAGAAGTACACAAAGGAGCCTTTCACAGATAGTGAACAGTTGTGTTTCAGTGTTCACTGCAGTCTGTGAGTTTTTTTTTTGAGTGCAGATCACGCTCCAGTTACTTCTTCAACTAATGCTGCGTGTACTCTGCTGAGCGTCTGTCACTGGCTCATCCTTGTCATTTTTATAAAATTGGTGCTGCTTTATTCTATTTTAAATTTACTAAAATCTATTAGTGTGACGCTCTTCCATCAAAATACAATACATTGCTTGCAAACATAATAGAAGTCCACAAAAAGGCCTTTCACAGCAAGTGAACAGTTGTGTTCAGTGTTCACTCTAGTCTGAGGTTTACATTTTTGGTAGGAGTGTAGATCCCGCTCCACTTACTTCAACCACCGCTGCGTGTACTCTGCTGAGTGTCTGTCACTGGCTCATCCTTGTCATTTTTCTAAAATTGGTGCTGCTTTATTCTATTTTCAATTTACTAAAATCTATTAGTGTGACGCTCTTCCATCAAAATACAATACATTGCTTGCAAACATAATAGAAGTCCACAAAAAGGCCTTTCACAGCAAGTGAACAGTTGTGTTCAGTGTTCACTCTAGTCTGAGGTTTAAATTTTTGGTAGGAGTGTAGATCCCGCTCCACTTACTTCAACCACCGCTGCGTGTACTCTGCTGAGTGTCTGTCACTGGCTCATCGTTGTCATTTTTCTAAAATTGGTGCTGCTTTATTCTATTTTAAATTTACTAAAATCTATTAGTGTGACACTCTTCCATCAAAATACAATACATTGCTTGCAAACATAATAGAAGTCCACAAAAAGGCCTTTCACAGCAAGTGAACAGTTGTGTTCAGTGTTCACTCTAGTCTGAGGTTTACATTTTTGGCGGAGTGTAGATCCCACTCCACTTACTTCAACCACCGCTGCGTGTACTCTGCTGAGTGTCTGTCACTGGCTCATCCTTGTAATTTTCTAAAATTGGTGCTGCTTTATTCTATTTTAAATTTACTAAAATCTATTAGTGTGACGCTCTTCCATCAAAATACAATACATTGCTTGAAAACATAATATAAGTCCACAAAAAGGCCTTTCACAGCAAGTGAACAGTTGTGTTCAGTGTTCACTCTAGTCTGAGGTTTAAATTTTTGGTAGGAGTGTAGATCCCGCTCCACTTACTTCAACCACCGCTGCGTGTACTCTGCTGAGTGTCTGTCCCTGGCTCATCCTTGTCATTTTTCTAAAATTGGTGCTGCTACATTCAATTTCAAATAATTCAAATCTATTAGTGTGACATGCTTCCATCCGTATCCAAGACATTGGTTGCAAAGAATATAGAATTACACAAAGAGGGCTTTCACAGCTATTGAACAGTTGTGTGAAGTGTTCACTGTAGTCTGAGGTTTTCAGGTATTATTATATTTACTTGTATGCTTTTATTTAAAAGCCAAGAACAATGAAGGCAAACATTCGCACTGCAGCTGTTGTCAAAGTTCAACCCACATTATGCACTTCCAACATTGCAGCTTTTGAGGCATGATGTGAGTTTGATTTGCCTAAGTTATGGAGTGACAAAATGGCTCAGGGAACAAAACATAGAGATTTTGGGTCCATGGGCTGGAAACTCCCCAGATCTTAATCCCATTGAGAACTTGTGGTCAATCATCAAGAGACGGGTGGACAAACAAAAAATTAAAAATTCTGACAAAATGAAAGCATTGATTGTGCAAGAATGGACTGCTATCAGCCAGGATTTGGTCCAGAAGTTGATTGAGAGCATGCCAGGGAGAATTGCAGAGGTCCTGAAGAAGAAGGGTCAACACTGCAAAATTAGACTTGCTGCATTAACTCATTATAACTGTCAATATAAGCTTTTGTTACTCATATGTTTGCAATTATATTTCTGTCTGTGATAAAAATATCTGTCAAACACACATAAAAACCAGAGGGCAGCAGATCATGTGAAAATATCATATTTGTGTCATTATCAAAACTTTTGGCCATGACTGTACAGTTCAGGTGGTAGAAAGATGAACATAACAGGATACATGTATAACGTTGCCAACCAGTTATTTAATCGGAAACAGGACAGGCAAATTCATGCGTGATCCATGCCTTGTTCATTTTCAGCAAAGTAAGCCGGTCTACATTATCGGAGGATAGTCGCATGCGACGGTCTGTTAGTACACCACCTGAAGCACAAAAGACGCGCTCCGATAATACACTGCCAGCAGGGCAAGCCAGCACCTCCAATGCATACTGGCTAAGCTCTGGCCATGTATCCAGCTTAGAGACTCAAAACTTGAATGAGGAAGAGCCATCTGGGAGTACACTGAGAGGGCAAGACATGTCGTCTGTCACCATCTTACGGAAACGTTGCCTCCTGCTGACTGGAGCCGTCTCGGATGGTGTAGACATTGGTGGTGCTGCCACAAAACTTCGCCACATTTGGAACGTACTGGTCTTGCCCTGTGCAGAGGCGCTGCTTGTGCTCCCTCTTGTTGCAGAGCTGTCTCCACTGCCTCGACGCACAGAGCTGCTTTGTAAAGCAGTAGCAGCAGCAGTGCTCTCGGCTGGAATGGAGAACATTATGGATTCCGACAAGCTTACAACCTGCAATGATCCTCAGTGTACTCAACCATCGTACGACCAGCTGTACCCTTTCCTATTGCATTCTCACTCATCCCTGCAGACTGTGAGCCCTCGCGGGCAGGGTCCTCTCTCCTTCTGTACTTGTGTGTCCCTTGTCCAGCACATCTTTATTGTACCTGTCTATATTTTTCCCTTGTCATATGTAAAGCGCCATGGAATAAATGTCGCTATATAAATGTATAATAATAATAATAATTGCAGCAGTGTGTCTTGTTACTCCCGCATTTTACGCTCCCGGTTCAACGGTCTGATGAGGCTTTGAAAGTTGTCCCGGTAGCGAGGGTCTAGGAGGGTGTACACCCAATAATCAGACGTGGTGAGAATGTGGGTGATGTGGCGGTCGTTTCTCAGGCACTGCAGCATGAAATCAACCATGTGCTGCAGACTTCCAACTGGCCAAGAAACGCTGTCCCCTGCAAGAGGCGTCATCTCTGCCTGCTCTGCATCACCCCACCCTCGCTCTACATACTGACTAGAGCGTTGTGTACCTCCCTCTGGAGCGATGTCTTCCTCCTCCATTGACTCCTCCTCATCCTCCTCACAAAGTGAGCCCTGCCCAGCCCTTTGTGAGGAACCACGTTGCGCTGACTGTACATAAGGTGATGAAATTTGTGACTCCTCATCCTCCACCTCTTCCAAAACCTCATCCCTTAGTGCTTGCAGTGTTTTTTCAAGCAGGCAGATAAGGGGGACAGTCAGGCTGACTAGTGCATCATCTGCACTCGCCATCCGCGTTGACTCATCAAACGCACGCAAAACGTGGCAGATGTCCTTCATAGAGTCCTTCACCAGTCCTTACACTAGCTGCCCATCCATTATAGGATCCAATTCAAAGTACTTGTTCTCACCCACAAAGCTCTCCACAGTGTAGCACCCCCCTACATCTCCTCCCTCATTTCTATCTATCGGCCTAACCGACTGCTGCGCTCTGCAAACGACCTTGGACTAACCTCTGCACTAATCCGTACCTCCCACTCCCGACTCCAAGACTTCTCCCGCGCTGCGCCAATCCTCTGAAATGCTGTACCCCAAGAAATTAGGACTATCCGCAATTTGCATGGTTTCAGGCGCTCCCTCTAAACACATTTGTTCAGAGCGGCCTATGACATTCACTAATCAAAGTTATTTTATGTGTGTGTGTGTGTGTGTAGCCCATTCACTATCTCCATCCATCCATCCCTCACTCCCTCAAAATGGCTGGACCATCATTGTAAATACACCATTGTATATAAACACCTGTACTTTGTAGCTCCCCCTCCTCATTGTAGATTGTAAGCTCTCACGAGCAGGGCCGGCTTATATTGCTTTAATTATTGTATTGTTAACGTTGTTACTTATGACTTTTGTTCTGAAACTGTTAAACTGTAAAGCGCTGCGGAATCTGTTGGCGCTATATAAATAAAGATTATTATTATTATTATTATAGAGGCCCACTCAGTAGTGGTGAAGTGTGAACGGCGCAAATTGCGAGTTGATTGCGCCTGATGCAGCTGATACTCCATTACTGATGGCTGCTGCTCACACAACCGCTCCAACATATGTAACGTGGAATTCCACCTGGTATGATGCGATGTTCAGGAAGGCGAAATCTGCGTTGCAGAGCTGCAATGCGCGATCTGACCATGCTGGAACGTCGCAAGTGAGCGCACTTGTGCAGCAGTGCATCAATATCCGTATAGTCCCTCAAAAAACTCTGCACGACCAAGTTGAGCACATGTGCCAGACATGGTATGTGAGTGAGGTTGACAAGGCCCAGAGCTGCCACCAGATTTCGGCCATTGTCACACACTACCAAGCCTAGCTGGAGATTCGCTGTCAAAAACCACACGTCGCTCTCCTGCTTCATGGCATTCCAGAGCTCCTGCGCTGTGTGGCTTCGATTCCCCATGGAAATTAATTTCAGGACGACCTGTTGACGTTTGCCCACGGCAGTGCTCATATCGGTCGCAACAGCTAAGCGTTGTGTGGTGCATGTGTGGGGTGCACGCATCACAGAAAGCAAAGCATCATAGAAGACAAGCATTGAGTAAACGGCAGTTATTCATAGCAGTTAATCAGGGCTGGAATAAGGTAGTCCACACTTTGCTATATTTTTAATCCTGAACAAAACATTTTCATAAATATTATGTTTATCAAATACCCTTATTATTATTATTATTACAACCTCATGCATGTTTTGCAATATATTTTAAATTTTATTTTAGGATATTTGTTTCTTGCTTTTTGTTATGTTTTTAATTATGTACATTAACTGTATCCTCCTGTGTTCCCTTGCCTTCCACAAACACCGCCCCATCCCCCCTTCATCACGACTCATACACATGAGCCCCTCCATACTTCCCTCTCCCATGTACAGTTCCCATGCACTCATCACCTTCCTGAGAAACCTCAGCCCATCTAGCCGAAACACATCACTGAAAAAAACAACTTACAACACCAACAACTACCTGCTCTTTATCTTCCTACTCCTATTGATTTCAGGGGACATCTCCCCCAACCCTGGTCCACCATCCCCCAACCTCAATCCCTACCCTACCTCATATCGAAACCATAATAATCTTATTAATATTAATTGCACTCCCTCATCTCCTTCGTTTAACTGTGCCCTCTGGAATCCACGGTCTGCATGCAACAAGCTAACCTTCCTGCACAACTACTTTCTGAACAACTCTCTTCATCTGTTGGCCCTGACAGAAACCTGGATTCAGGATTCTGACACGGTTTCCCCTCCTGCCATTTCCTATGGTGGCTTATAGTTCTCACATTCCCCGAGACCCTCAAACAGACATGGTGGTGGAGTCGGCATACTCCTGTCCCCACAATGCACTTTCCAGGTCATCCCCCCAATTCCATCACTCTCATTCCCTTCTTTTGAGGTCCACACCATCATGCTCTTTCGTCCCCTCTCCCTCAGAGTAGCGGTCATATATCGGACCCCAGGCCCAAAGTCATTCTATGTGTAAGTGTGTGTGTGTAGCCCATTCACTATCTCCATCCATCCCTCACTCCCTCAAAATGGCTGGACCATCATTGTAAATAGACCATTGTATATAAACACCTGTACTTTGTAGCTCCCCCACCTCATTGTAAATTGTAAGCTCTCAAGAGCAGGGGTGGCTTCTATTGCTTTAATTATTTTATTGTTAACGTTGTTACTTATTACTTGTGTTCTGAAACTGTTAAACTGTAAAGCGCAGCGGAATCTGTTTGCGCTATATAAATAAAGATTATTATTATTATTAAGCGTTCACTGGTCCATGTGGAGGTAGACCGTGACGGCTCCAGCAGCAATGTTTCTGAGGAACTGGAGTAGGAGGAGGAGTCAATGTGTACAGACTTGATTCCTGCAATCCTTGGAGTTGGCTGAACACGTACAGCACCACTCGCAAGATCTATACCCGGCTACACAACATTGACCCAATGGGCAGTGAGGGAAAGGTATCGTCCCTGGCCATGGGTACTGGTCCACGCAGCGGTGGTCAGGTGGACATTGCTACTGACGAAGTTTAGTAGCGCATGTTTAATTTTTCACGCAACATGCTTTTGCAGACCAGGGACGGCTTGCCTGCTGAAATAAAATCGGCTTGGCACATTGTATTGTGGGACTGCCAATGCCATTAAGTTACGGAAACTGTCAGTCTCCACCAGCCTGAATGACAGCATTTCAAGGGACAGGAGTTTTGCAATGCCAGCATTCAGAGCCTGTGCTCGTGGATGGTTTGCCGAGTATGGCCGTCTTTTATCCCATGCCTGTGGTACCGATGGCTGTTTTGTGGCCTTGGTGTGTGAGGATGACAGGGAACTTGCTGCTGTGGGTGGAATAACACTTTGTCTCTGGACAACATTGACCGAGGTTCTTCCATGGCAATCCTGTGAGAAAGCCGAACCAGCTGTGTTTCAGCTGGAGGAAGAGGCTCCGACACGACCTGAAGATGTAGGTGCTGCTGTAGGTTGGCCTACATCTCCAGTGTGTCTTTGTAACTCAACTACGTGCTTTGTACCCACATGTTTGCACATATTTCCCACCTCTTCCGACAAGCCTACAACCTGCAATGATCATCAGTCTACTGAACCACCACACGATCAGCTCTTCCCTCTCCTAGTGTATCCTCAACCACCCCTGTAGATTGTGAGCCCTCGCGGGCTGGGTCCTCTCTCCTTCTGTACTTGTGTGTGCCTTGTATTGCTCATGTTTACTGTAATTGTCTATATTTGCCCTCTTCACATGTAAAGCGCCATGGAATAAATGGCGCTATTAAAATCTATAATAATAATAATATTACTGGTATTGACGTTACAGACACTTTTACCTGTTTTTACTTTTAGAATAGACAGCTTGCATTTCACATAGCAAATATCATCTGCAAGTGTGTCAAAAAAGGACCACGCAGGAGGCGGAGCCTAGCTGCACATGAGGAAGGAGCTGAGTCTGTGAGCTCCTCTCTTCAACCCAGCCAGCTTTAGCATTGTCACAGCGTATTTCTGCCCAAAATGGGGAAATCAGGAAGAGAAAAGGCTAAAGACTCCACTGGCACCCCAAAACCCCCAAGAAAGACGGGGGATTTGGATCATTATCTCCGGAGAAAGCCAGCTTCTGCACCAGTGCTTTCACCTAAGATGGCACCCGGAACCCTCTCTCTGTCTGACGCAGAGGACTCGGATATAGACACTGATGCTTGCTCAGGGCAATCACCCCGCAGGCCGGAGCGTTCCAACCAGGTCACCCGCTCTTTCATCCGCCGGATCATTGCTCCAGTGCTACAGGAGCTAGCCAGCATTAAGGCGGAGGTGTCGCATGTGGGACGCCGTGTGGAGGAGCTGGAGCAGGCCCACACTTCTTATGTGGAATTCGGCGATGGCATCTGTACCACGCTCCAGGACCACTCCAAGCATCTTAATGCGGCCCTCGGTGCTGCCGAGGACCTTGAGAACAGGAATCGCCGCCGCAATGTGCGAATTAAAGGTATCCCTGAGTCCTATGCCCCCGAGGCCCTGCGCTCTGTGGCACGCACTTTATTCTCTGCATTGCTGGGGGAAGAACCTGCTGAAGCTGTGGTTGTGGAGCACATCCACCGGGCCCTCAGAGCTCGCCCAGGGACACTGATCCCCCAGGGATGTTATTTGTGGTATACTGGACTACAACCATACCGCTGCGCTTCTCACTGCTGCGAGGGAGCAGGGGTCTCCGATGCTAGACGGGTCCCCAGTGGCCTTCTACCAAGACCTGGCCAGTTCTACCCTCCAGAAGCGCCGCTTGTTAAAGCCTCTTCTGACCCACCTGAAGGAACATGACGCCCAGTACAGATGGTTGTTCCCCTTTGGGCTCTTTGTTACACGCCACGACAAGAAAGTTACTATACGTCATCCAGAGGACTTACCTACTTTGTGGAAGGCCTTATCCATCCCTTCACTGCCTGTGCCGTCCTGGCTGCCTGTTCCGGAGTCGTCCATACCACCGATCCAGCCACGCCCGGACGATTGGCAAGTCACCCGCTCCAAGAACAAGTCGCATCATCGCTCTCTATCTGCCCGCGATGACCCGGCTGGAGACTGAGCTGTTACCAGACTGGCTTGCTGCTCTTGTTCTTGCCAGGACATGGTAGACCCGGTGTAATGCCTTTGTTCTGGAGGTCTCCTGCCCTCCTTCTACCTGAAACCTGAGGTTTACATTTTCCACTTTGCAGCCTCCCTGTTGAATTGTTGACTCACTGTGGTTATATCCAACTTATGATTCTGTTCACTCAGGCTCGTATTGTTGCTAGTGCTGACTGCTTTCCTGTGCTCTCTTCACCCTTGTCCCTCTTCCCCTCCCCCTCCTCCATCTTCTCTTCTTTCACCTTTGAAACTCAATGTGATATCTAGGTTTCCTATGTGCTTTGTAGATTGCTGTAGTGTGCTGTTCACATGACCTATTGCACTGCACTGCCCTCTCTGATTTTCAGTATCTACCTGTTGTCATTGCTGATTTTGGACAACAGAGATGGCTTTTGTTCCCCTGTGGTCTGTTTTAAAATTACCTGCAATTTTTCAACGTTTCATTATGCTGTTATTTTCTGGTACATTGCTCACTGCTGCCATCTGCAGTTCATTTACAGTTACTACTGTTGTTACACTACACAGCACTTTCTTCTCCTCCCTCTATCTTGCCATTCTCTGCATTCCTTTATCTTTTCCCTCCCCACTCTCCCCTCTCACTGTTCCCTCTTTCCGGCTACCTTTCCCTTCCTCTCCCTTTTCTCTCCGTTCCCTCTTCCACTCATCCTTGGGGGACCTGACCCTACTTCTCATAATCTCCCCCTCACCTTCCACACTAGGGCACCCTTGCCCTTCTCTACTATATCATAGGATCCTGATACACAGGACACGGTCCGCCTTACGGTCACAATCTTTTTCTCCCCCATCCTCCTTCCCTACCCTCCTGACCCCCGGCCTCTCTCCTCCATTACCCTATTCTTCACCTTCTTGGTCCGGGTAGTCGCCCCACCTGTAGCTATATGTGGGTCTGGTCTGCTATCCTCTCCCTTCTCCCCCCTTCACTCTCTCCCCCCTCCCCCCTTTTTCTCTCCTATACGCTGCCCCTTCTGCTTGCACCTGGGAAGGCATCATCTCCTGCTGGTCTTCTCTTGGTCCCTTCCCTTCTTTTTCTTCCTTACCTTTCTCTCCCCACTCTCCTCCCCATTTTTGGGCAAATACATTTCACTATGACCCAGGTTTTCTTGGGTTCCACAGGCTGGCTGGAGGTTATTGCAGGTGGGCTCTTATGCGACCCTTGCATCGCCTCCACTGCCCCCTCCTCCTTCAGGAGGGGTGCAATGTCTCCCGGCTCCCCTTGTGGATCCGCCTAGTTCACATTTCTCCAAATGTTTACAAGCACCGCTACCTATGGTGCTTTATTTTTTGTCTCTGTTTTGATTTTTTTGTGTTCTTTCCCTCTTGTGTCCTCCTTGTCACACTCCTCTTTCCTTGGGGTCGCTCTCTGTCCTTGCTACGGTACACCGCTTTATCGCTTCTCTATCCTCCCAGTGCACCTCCATGATGACTCCACGTGATATTGTTATACAATCCTATAATGCTAAGGGTATGAATGCGCCTGCGAAACGTGCTCACGTTTTGCGACTCCTTAAAAAAGATGGTGTCTCTGTTATTTTTATGCAGGAAACACATTTCCGCCACGATCATGTTCCACAGCTGTCTCGCTCTTCATTCCCAGTATGGTTCCACAGTTGCAGCGACTCCCACGCGTCGAGAGAGGTGAGTATAGCTTTTTGCCGCAATCTTCATTTTCAGTTGCAAGCGCAGTTGGCAGATACAGATGGTCGATATCTTTTCTTGAAGGGTAAACTGGGAAACACTTTAGTGACTTTTGCTAATATTTATGCGCCCAATGTTCGCACAGTCGACTGGTTACTATCTACTCTACGTCTTTTACAGCAATTTATGTCGGGGCTAGTGGTACTGGGTGGAGACTTTAACCTCACTATGGAGCCTCTCGTGGACTCCTCCACGGGCCGCTCCGCCATCTCTTTTCGGAATCTCACAAGACTTAAACTGCTATTGGCGGAGCTGTCCTTGGTGGACGCCTGGAGAGTCCTCCATCCTGACACTAAGGATTATACGTTTTATTCGACGCCGCATCGCTCATACCAAAGACTTAATTACCTCTTTCTATCCTGACTCCACCTGGGGTGTTATTCTACGGCGGATATTGGATCCATGACAGTATCGGACCATGCGCCTGTATCCTTAACACTGGCCTTACCTGGGGTGGGTGGTCTCGGATACACCTGGCGACTCAATGAGACACTGTTGAACGTTCAAGATAATACAAATGCCATTGAAATTCCCCTTCAGGATTTCTTCCATAGAAATTACACTCCAGGCATGCCAATCCCCATCGTCTGGGAAACTCACAAATCTTTTGTCAGGGGTGAATTCATCTCACTGGCCTCTAGACTTAAAAAATCTAGGGAGAAACAAACCGATGCCTTGCTCCTTCAAATTTGCAAATTGGAGTCGCTCCACAAGCGATCTTTGTGCCAACAACACCTCTCCGATCTACTGTCCTTGCGTATGGCCCTTAAATCCCTACTAAACCTAAAAATTGCGAAAAATTTCTTACACGCAAAACACCGTCTTTATGCTTCAGGTGACAGAGGTGGGAAACTTATGTCCGCCTACGTCAAAGAAACGTCTCCGCGTACATTCATCGCTGAGACGAGGTGCCCCTCGGGTGCCGCACTCACTGAGACTGCGCAAATCGCGCAAGATTTTCATCAATATTACACCGCCTTGTATAACTTACATAACCCCATGTATGAATCTGCCCCCACTGCAGACCCCCATCCTGCTATTGTGGACTTTGTCTCCTCCCTGAACCTCCCTAAATTGAAACCTTCCCATCACGCGGAATTGTTATCTCCAATTGCGGTGGAGGAAGTGGAGGAAGCTCTGAAGTCTACTCCATCGGGAAAATCTCCTGGCCCAGATGGTCTGACAATACTTTACTACAAAAAGTTTAAAGCTACCCTTCTCCCACATCTCACCTGACTTTTTAACGCCTTGATGACTGGCTCCTCCTTTCCTCCCCAATCCCTTTCTGCGGATATAGCTTTAATCCATAAGGAAGACAAAGATCCAGCACAGTGTAGTAGTTATCGGCCGATTTCTCTTCTTAACTGTGATTTGAAGCTCTGGGCGAAGGTCCTGGCGAACCGGGTGTCTCGCTTGGTCCCCCTCCTGGTGCAGAGCGATCAGACTGGGTTTGTACTGGGTAGGGAGGGGAGGGAAAACTCCACAAATATCTTACACCTAATCCATGGAGCAGTTTCCCGAAAAACGCCTTTGTTGTTGTTAAATACTGATGCCGAAAAGGCGTTTGACCGCATAGATTGGTCTTACATGAAGTCGGTCCTACGCCTATTTAATTTTCCCGATCGCTTTATAGACTCCATTTTTACACTTTACACCTCGCCCACTGCCAGGGTCAAGGTGAACAATTCTTTTTCGGCTCCATTCTCTATATCCAATGGAACCCGCCAGGGCTGTCCCTTGTCCCCCAGTCTGTTCGCTCTGTGCCTGGAACCTTTGTTACAGGCTTTTTGTACACACCCAGACATCCGAGGCGCGTCCACGCCTAAAGGCGAGGCCCTCGTGTCCGCTTACGCTGATGACATCATGCTTAGTATCACTAACCCGGAGACTGCTATACCCGCTGTGCTGGATCTTTTTCATCATTTTGGTACTCTTTCAAACTTCAAAATCAATTATAATAAATCGGTCGCGTTTGCTATCGGCTTCCCCAGGGACACTCTAACCCGCCTCCAACGAATGTCACCGTTCACCTGGAAGACAGACCATGTAAAATATTTAGGCATTCTTATTCCGAGGGATATTTCTCGCCTCTACGCTCTGAACCACCTACGCCTACTCTCCTCGATTAGGACACAGCTCCAGCGTCTACGAATACCGTTCATGTCTTGGTTGGGCCGAAAAAATTATCTGTCCACATATATAGTCCCAAAATTCCTCTACTTATTCCAGGCAGCTCCTATATTCCTTCCCAATTCCTTTTTTCGTGCCTTACACGTTCTGTTCTCACGGTTCCTATGGAACCAACATCCGGCTCGTATCGCTTTCTCGACTTTGACTCTGCCCACAGATACAGGTGGAGTGGGTATGCCCGACCTGAAGAACTATTACTTCGCTTGCCATCTTCATCATTGGGTGGAGATAAACAGCTGGAACAAAAGGTCTTTCTTGTCCTCCCTAGAAACGGCTCTTCTTTCGCCTCGGGAGGCACTTGAGTTATGGGGTGTGCATACTCAGATCCCTCGTACACGCGGCTTCTCCCCTCTCCTGAAGGGTTTGCTCCACACATGCCTGAACTGTCTACATCATGACACTATGAGTAAGTTCCCCTCTCCGCTCATGCCTGTACGCTTACTCCCTTTGTTGACCTGCTCGGATGAGGGTTTTTGGACTTTTCAGGGTTTGTGGAGCAAACTGGTAACGCCCCTCAATTCCTTTTTTGCTGGAGGCAATGTCCCTTCGGTGGAGGGCCTGTCATCCATCCTCGGACCTACACACGCCAACTTTTTATCGCTAGCACATGTACATCATGTCTGTCAGACCTTTATGGAGCAACATCGTCCCTTTTGGGCTGCCTCCAACTTGGAGCGGCTGTTGCTGGCACAGAGTCCTGTCAAAGGCGTGATCTCCACCATTTACAAATGGCTTATGTCTCTTCGCTCTGATACTGAGCCTACTTACCTTGCTGCCTGGGAACGGGAACTGGGGCACCCATTGTCCCTACGAGTCGCCAGGTGTATTAAAAGACACGCACTGGGATTTTCTAGGTGCGTTCGCATTAAAGAGAATTCTTATAAACTGATTGCCAGGTGGTACCGAACCCCGTCCTTCCTATTTCGCCATGGCTTGCAGACCTCTGACATCTGCTGGAGATGTGGGGCGGGTTCAGGAACTTATGCTCACATCTGGTGGGATTGTCCCCTCATTGTGCCCTTCTGGAATGCGATACGACAAAAAATCAAAGATATCTGCCTTCTGTCTTGTGATTTACCCAGGGACTCAGTCCTTTTTTGGGTGCCGGCGACGGGTTATAACCCCATTAAGCACAAACTGGCGACCTTTATGTTGACGGCTGCCAAACTTCTAGTGCCTAAGCATTGGCTGTCTACTGTGGCGCCTTCTCTGGAGGAGTGGACTGTTGCTGTGGACCATATCAGGGACATGGAGGACCTGTCGGCATGGATCAACCATACCCGGGATAAATTCCAGATAATCTGGTCCCCGTGGATTGCCTTTCGTACCCCTTCGCCTACATAGTGTAAGTGACTCATTGGAGTGCTATTTTTGTATGTAAGATTCTCTGCCACGTGGTGTGCTGTGGGCGGAGACCGAGGGTGCCCCCCCTCCCCTTCTTCCTTCCCTTACCTTTAACCTTCTTCATTTTTTCTTTGTCCAGTTATTTATTTTTCATTTAGGTTCATTTAATTCCCTTATTTTTCTTTATTTCCCCTTACATTTTCTGTGTCTTCTTGTTTTATTTTGTTCTTAGTTCTTGTTCTTGTAGAATGTTATTGGGGTTCGTTAGTCCAGGAACCCAATTTGTGTGCCAAATCTCACGCAATACTAGTAGTGATCCTCGATCACGCTGTTTCATTCATATATATTGTGCTCTGTTTTATTGGACATGACCTGATATGATGACGCTTGGCTTATATTATGTGACATGTTTTGTTGCTGTTCATACCCTTGATATGTGTTATACATGTGTGTTAATAAATACATATTCAACAAAAAAAGGACCACGCAGTGCAATTCCTGGGAGCGCCCGTTTTGAGTTTTGGAAGAGAACTGCTCCGAACAGGTTCCAAACTGGAGGCTACAGTCAACCGAGTCTGCAGCCTAACTCTCCCTCCTGTTTGTACTGTTGGGGCAATCTCTTCCTCAGAGCTGCTCCCACCACCTTCCTGTTCCTCACGCCATGTTGGGACTTGGACCTCATCATCTCCACTACCCTCTTCCAAAACCTGCTGCTGTTGGGTGGTCTGGCCAGCACCATGCTGAACAGAAACTGGCACCTGAGTCTCATCATCATCAGATGCGTTCTGCGGTGTGCTGAGCATCGGCACTGGCTCACCCGCTTCTTCAGATTCTGAGAGACACAGCTGTTGCGCATCACTGCATACTCCCTCTTCTTCACATTCCAGAATGCTGCTTGGCTGGGCCCCTGTTTGCAAGCCAACAGATTCTGAGAACAGAAGCAGAGACTCAGCTGGATCCTGTACAGAACTGTCTGACTGCCTGGGCAATTTGGCAGGCGGTGAAGAGACAGATGGTTGCTCAACAGTGCTGTGTTCCTGAGAGGAGGTGGAAGCAATTGAAGTCGATGCATTGGCTGCCATCCAAGCAACAACGGCTTCAATTTGTTCTTCCCGCAGCAGGGGGGTACGCCGACCTCCTACTAAAGTGCACATAAAGGAACGCTCGGAAGTGCTGTTAGCACAGTCAACACTTGCTCCTGTGTTACTGGGGTTCAGTAATGTCAGCTGTTCCCCTGCTGTGTGTACGCCAAAAAGTCATGCTGCCTCCACCCTGTCCTCCTCTCATCCCTGGGCTCCAACACCGCCAGCTGTTGCTCGGAAGTAATTGGCACGGGTACTGACTCCTGCCCAGCCTGGTTACAGCACGACAGCTGTTTACTGGCAGTGTCAACGTTAATTAGCCTCCAATAAGTTGTCCTGTCGTGTTGCATTCGGGTTAGCCGACTCTATGGTGCCTGCAGTTTAGGTGATTCCTATGTGTGCTGTGGGATATCTAAATAAAGTCTGTTTCCGTTGTGACAATAGGACAAGCACCCACTGTAGGACTGTGTGATTCGGTAACTGCGGACAGCTTGCGGCCTGTCAACTTACATTTTCATGGGTGCCTTATGGTACCCGTCCGGGTTCCAGTACCGTCAGCTGGTTCTCCGCAGTGCCTTTGGCTTAGGTGCCTCCATCTCGGTATCCGAGTTCCAGCAACGTCTGCTGGTCCTTGGTAGTGCTTTGGAGCACAGGTACCTCCTGCTTAGTAACCATGTCCCAGTAACGTCAGCTGGTCCTCGGTTGTGCCATTGGCTCTTTTCCTTCTGCTGCCCCTCCGGGTTCCAGCACAGTCAGCTGGTCCTCGTTCCTTGCATTGGCTCTTGTACCTTCTGCTACCCGTCCGGGTTCCAGTACCGTCAACTGGTTCTCCGCAGTGCCTTTGGCCTTGGTGCCTCCAGTTCAGTATCCGAGTTCCAGCAACGTCTGCTGGTCCTTGGTAGTGCTTTTGAGCACAGGTACCTCCTGCTTAGTAACCGTGTCCCAGTAACGTCAGCTGGTCCTCGGTTGTGCCATTGGCTCTTTTCCTTCTGCTGCCCCTCCGGGTTCCAGCACAGTCAGCTGGTCCTCGTTACTTGCATTGGCTCTTGTACCTTCTGCTACCCGTCCGGGTTCCAGTACCGTCAACTGGTTCTCCGCAGTGCCTTTGGCCTCGGTGCCTCCAGTTCGGTATCCGAGTTCCAGCAACGTCTGCTGGTCCTTGGTAGTGCTTTTGAGCACAGGTACCTCCTGCTTAGTAACCGTGTCCCAGTAACGTCAGCTGGTCCTCGGTTGTGCCATTGGCTCTTTTCCTTCTGCTGCCACTCCGGGTTCCAGCACAGTCAGCTGGTCCTCGTTACTTCCATTGTCTCTTGTATCATCTGATACCCGTCCGGGTTCCAGTAACATCAGCTGGTTCTCGGAAGTTAGACAACCGTAAAGACCACCCCGAAGAAGATGACAACCCCAAGGACGACGAGCATCAAGCCAACCAGCCTGAACACCATCACAAAGAGGAAATAAAATATTACCCAGAAGAAGATCACCAACAGGACAAAGAAGGTTAAGACAAACTACAAGATACAGAACAAGAGACAGAAGAACAATAAGCAGAAGATCAAAAAGCAGAAGAACATGAAAAATAACACCAAAATGAAGAGCAAAATATATGCTGTAAATTATAAGCAGAAGAAGACTAAGCAGTGTATGGGGGTGAGTCCGTTCCTCCTCTTGGTGCCCCTGGAAAATGCCTGCTGCTGCAGGCTAAACTGAACACGGACAAATACTGTTGTAATTTAAATCTTTTGTGACAGCAAGAACGGAAGGAAGAAAAATTCATACTTTTACAGATTACAAGTACAGGAATCTCTGTCACAAATAAGAATATGATGAAGAAGATGAAGAGGAAGAAGATGAAGAAGTAGAATATGAAGAAGAATAATAGTTTAATAAGAACAATATGAGTAATGTTAACAAAAAGATGAATAACAAGAAGTTTAAGAAGAAGATAAAGAAGGTGAAGATGAAGAATAATTAGATGACAAAGATGATGCTGCTGAAGATTATGAAGGTGAAAGTGTGGCAAAAGTTAAAAAGGTCAAGAGCATGGAAGTTGTGAAACATACATATTTGCCAAAATAGAAAAAAGGGTAACAACATTGTCAATTTCTTCGTCAATCCGAACGTCTTTAAAAAAAAAAATTAATGCTATTCCATTGGATTGGGTTATACATCTATGCCTTTAATGTCTCCTCAACCTCCCCCAATACATTCTACATTACTCTTTGTTGTTTTCCTTCATGTACAATTATCCAACAAGCCAAGAATGGGTTTTTTTTAATTACGATATTTTGTTCCCATAGACTTACATTGGATTTCCGGTATCGGTATCGGTTATCGCCGATATTTTGTGGATATCGTCGATACCATTCCGATCCGATATTTTTGGATATCGGAAAGTATCGCTCTACTCTACTAGCAGTATGTGAGTTAGTTTGATCTTTGTCCACTACCTTATTCACCCTTTTTAAATGATGTAGTCCGCCTCCTTATAACATAAAAAAAAAACATTTACTCTCCTTCCGCACCAGTGGTGTTGGTCGCCAGCTCTCTGGATAATATTTAAGTTAATAATTTTATACGGCCCCCGAACGCTATTATAAAATTCCAAGTGGTCTTTGGCAGAAAAGCGGTTCCCCACCCCAGGTCTAAAGATAAGACTGAGATCTTTCCAATTTATTATACCAGCACTGCTTTCGCCGTGGGCACTTTAAGCAATACCATTTTCTTTTTTTTGGCTTTATGTGCAAAATGTATTGTCTGTTGGTCATTATCTACATCTAATACCCAATTGGGTTCAATTAAAGGCTCCATTTTACGGTACTCTTTCCTTTTTAAATATATAATACATCTACAGACAAAAAATGCCATTTCTGTTTAAGCCAAAACAAGTTGTTACCTTTGGAGTGTATCTATTAATTCCAAATCTAATATAGCAGGCACTTACTTGGGGAACATTTTGCCATACTTTTAAGCCATAATGCTTTACCCTACTTCTCAATAGTCAGTTACCTTGAAAAAGGGTTTAGCATGTTATTTTAATAGTTTTACCATTCAACTTTCACTGATTGCAGTTTTACGTATGAAAAACGTGGCATCGGCAAACATAACATTTGTGATTCTTGTACAAGGGCCCAACAGGTATTGGGGGCCCACTTCCATCTCCAAAACTGTAAGCACTTCCTGTCACAGACATATAAATGAGTAAATTATGACTAACAACTGGAATGGAAAGATCCCATGTATTATGGTAGTCCAGGTGCCCTATTCTACCTGTGTTTTATCCAGGAACCTGGAATAGATGAACACAGGATCACTGTCCAAATGTAATTCATTATTCTGGAAGACAGCTCAAGGTTGGTATAAAAGTTAAAGTTTTGCAAAAAAAATAGTTAAGCAGGGATGAAATTGTAAGATGCAAAAACTACTGTCATGTCAATCTGGGCCTGCAACTCTTCCCAGTTGTATTTATTTATAGTTTTCATTTAAGCATACTTAATTATTTCAATTGGTCATTGTCTGTCAATCCATTTATTTTTTGCATTTTTTAATCTATTACAAAAAAGACATGCATGTACAAATGAGCCAATCAATTAAGTGGGCAAAAAATAGACTTGAAAAAGATCATATTGTTGAGCTATATACATACATTTTCATCTGTAAAAGATATTATTCAACTAAGAGGAATTATGTTTTTATATTACTTTTCTCATTTTCCTGTTCCTGTTCCACCATGACAGTACAAATATATGAGATCAGTTCATTGTGACCAAATATTTTGTCCATTGATAACAGATGGGAACACTCATGAAGGTAAAGGGCTGCTCCTCTCCATTTTACTATTTGTGTTTGTCTCTCCTTACAAAAAAATGCACTTACAGATACACAGTTAACTTACAGCTATACTTGTTTTTATTATAGCTCATTGTTTTCTCGTCATTCTTTGAAAAAAGGATATCCTGCTTAAAACCAATAAAATAGCACAATGCTCAAATATATGTTTACAATATAGGAAATTTCAAACAAATTTAAGACCTAAGAAGAATACTTTTTGATAGCCTTTTATTTCTTAGATTTATTACTGTTCCAACCAATGCCCTTTTTGTACACTTTAGTGAGACCAAATTCAGTTTGGACTGGTTCACTGATTTCATTATTTGTGGACAACCTTTCTTTTATCTCTTAACTTGGTTTGCTTGTCAATGAAGTGTGTCTGCTCTCACATCTGTCAGAGAGAAACATTCATCAAGACCCATATAAATCTTTACTCTCAATCATTGGAGCATAGGACTTTGTAGATTTGATCTACCAATGTGTGCTGTTTAAAAGCTTCAACTCATAGAGTCATCTCTAAAACACAGTTTTATTTAAAATGATATAGTGATACTTATATCAGATTATGTAGATAGCATACATAATAGCAAAAACGTAAATATATTGTAATACCTCAAAATATGTATTGTCAAATTTAAAAAAAATAATATATCTCCAGTAGGGGCTATACTGCTTAAAGGGATTATGTTAAAAATGTGTTTTCTTAGGCCTCTTTAACACATCCGTTTTGCGCCTGTCGGCGCGCTCCGGCCTTTTTTTGTCAAACCACATCCGGCAAAATGTAATGCCGGATCCGTTTTTTTTTCCATTGAGTAACATTATGGCCAGATTGCGCCGCTTTTTGCCGGATCCGGTGTCTGGTCGCAGTCCGGCGTCTGGAAAAAAACGGCTACTATAACGTTTTTTGTCTCCGGCGAAAAAGCCGGAAGCGCTTCCAGGTTTTGTCACAATGAAAGTCTATGAGCGCCGCGATGCGGCGGATCCAGCAGAAGCCGGATTCGGTGGCCGGATCCAGTTTTTCAATTGATATACCAGCCCACAGCAAACATATATAAAAGCATGCAGTGGGACACTCAGACATTACCATGCATCCAGCCAAGAGAGCAAGACAAAGACGAGGACCATCATAAGCACCATCACCAGCACAAGGTTTTGCTTCAGCACCAGCAGCAGATACGCAAATGGAGCGCCAGGACAGCAGAGTGTAAATATCACATCCCCTACCCCAAATTTTACCACGCATCTGTCACCACTGCTGCCTGAGCTAGTGCAGTGCCGTGTCTTTGCACCCTGGTACAGTTTCAAAATCATGTTTTTGCTGTGATGGGGTTGGTCCCCCTGGTACTGTATGAAATGTTCATGGTTTTCCAGTGATGGGGTGGGTCCCCCTGGTACTGTTTCAAATGGGCATGGTTTTGAAGTGATAATGTGTATCCCCTGCTACTGTATAATGTGCATTTTTTCAAGTGATAATGTGTATCCCCTGCTTCTGTATAATGTGCATGTTTTCAATTGATAATGTGGATCCCCTGCTACTTTATAATGTGCATTTTTTTCAAGCGATAATGTGTATCCCCTGCTTCTGTATTATGTGCATGTTTTCAATTGATAATGAGGATCCCCTGCTACTTTATAATGTGCATTTTTTCAAGTGATAATGTGCATCCCCTGCTACTGTATAATGTGCATGTTTTCAATTGATAATGAGGATCCCCTGCTACTTTATAATGTGCATTTTGTCAAGTGATAATGTGTTGGGGTTCGAGTTCCCGCTGCTGCACAAGGGGAGTCTCGAACCAGTCCCGCTGCGGTCTCCCATTCATCTCCGGCTGCAGTGGAGCCTGCTCAGCTTAGACGTCGGTCCCAGCGTCTCACCCAGTCTAACAGTGTGCAGAGGATTACTGCTGTTCCTCCAGGCTCTGCTATTGTGGCCAATACTGGTTAGCGGCGAGCAGACGTCTTTAGGACAAAGTCCTTGTTTTCCCCTTCTGAGCATGCCCAGAGTGAGATCTCTCATTGGAGATCAGGGGTCACATGCTCAGGTACTGCAGCAGCTCCTATTGGTCCGCCAGGAAGGTCCTGTGACTACTGGTGTTCTGGAACAAGTTTCATTGGTCCTTGTTTCTGGCAGGTCCTGTAGCTGTTGCTATAAAAGGGTAGCATGGCTGGGCCGCCATGCGCTAATATCAATCTTTATATGCTTTGCGCCAGTGTGGTCATGCGTGTGTGTGGTTAGGGCCCGGCTGAAATAAGCCCCTAGAATACCGACTTATTCGGTGAGGAGTTTGGTATGCTAGCTGGTCAGGGTCGGTGTCCTAGATGCCCTAGATTATCGGCATAACCGGTGAGGAGTTTGATTGCCGTATTCAGGGCCTGGGGTTCAGACGCTATAGATTGCGGGTGACTCCCACGAGGACATTAGCGCATGATCACATTCTATGTTCGCTTAGCAGTTAACTGTGTACCTGGGTGCCTGACAGGACACAGAAGTTTGTCTCAGCGGCTTTGTGACGTAACAGGGTTCGCTTTCAACGCTAGACAGCGCCCTAGCGTGTTTATTTTGCGACTCAGTTGTGTTAAGTGAGTTCGCACACATCGCCATATAGCACTGCGGCACTCCTTCTAGCGGCTCTGTGGATTAACAGAGTTCGCACATTTTGCCAAAGCGCGTTACGGCGTTTATTTTGACGACTCTGCGGGATAACAGAGTTAGCTTCTTGCGCCATTTTACTAGCAGCAGGCTCCGGGCTGCGAACGCACCTCTCCACATCAAATATTTGGTGCGTTCCGCAGACCCTAACATAATGTGCATCCCTGCTACTATATAATGTGCATGTTTTCAATTTATAATGTGTATATCCTGGTACTGTAGAATGTGTTTTTTTTGCTGTGATGGTGTTGCTCCCCTGGTACTGTATCTAATGTGCATGTTTTCACTGTAATGAAGTGTATCCCCTGGTAATGTTTATAATGTGCATGTTTTGCAAGTGATAATGTGCGTCACCATGGTTTCCCTGTGATGAAGTTGGTCCCCCTGGTACTGTATCAAATGTGCATGTTTTCACTGTGATGAAGTGGATCCCCTGGTAATGTTTATAATGTGCATGTTTTGCAAGTGATAATGTGCGTCACCATGGTTTCCCTGTGATGAAGTTGGTCCCCCTGGTACTGTATCAAATGTGCATGTTTTCACTGTGATGAAGTGGATCCCCTGGTAATGTTTAAAATGTGCATGTTTTGCAAGTGATAATGTGCGTCACCATGGTTTCCCTGTGATGAAGTTGGTCCCCTGGTACTGTATCAAATGTGCATGTTTTCACTGTGATGAAGTGGATCCCCTGGTAATGTTTAAAATGTGCATGTTTTGCAAGTGATAATGTGCGTCACCATGGTTTCCCTGTGATGAAGTTGGTCCCCCTGGTACTGTATCAAATGTGCATGTTTTCACTGTGATGAAGTGGATCCCCTGGTAATGTTTAAAATGTGCATGTTTTGCAAGTGATAATGTGCGTCACCATGGTTTCCCTGTGATGAAGTTGGTCCCCCTGGTATTGTATCAAATGTGCATGTTTTCACTGTGTTGAAGTGGATCCTCTGGTAATGTTTAAAATGTGCATGTTTTCAATTGATAATGTGGATCTCCTGGTACTGTAAAATTTTTACATTTTTTTGCTGTTATGCGGTTGGTTCCCCTGGTACTGTATCAAGTGTGCATTTTTGTCCAGTGATAGGGTGGTACCCCTGGTACTGTTTATGTGTCCAATTCATGATGGGATGTTGTATTCCGTACACCATAAAGCTCACTCCAGTAGTATTGAGCATTCCGATACCGCAAGTATCGGGTATCGGCCGATATTCGCTGTATCGGAATTCCGATACTTAGTTCCGATATTTTTCCTATATCGTATACCGGAATCGGAAGTTCCCATTAATTCTTTGAGAGTCACTGTGATTTTAGTCAGCCAATGAGGAATCCTACGAAGTGTGGGCACATCCTGTAATGCTGCGGTTATGTTAACTAATGGCATGGCTGTGATTGGATGTTGAAATGATGTCAGAATGCACTATAAAAGACGCGCCGCGCCATTTTAGCGTCACTGTGCTGTGAATTCAGTTAGGGACAGAACGCTGCTCTGCTGACTCTGAGGGACAGTTACAGATAGCGTTTTTGTGAATTGTTCTGTAGGCAGGCTATTTGAGAAACCGCTGTGTAAATCATCCTTTTTCCTTGCAGTGTTGTTTTCACAGCTCTGTGCAAGGTGTGGTGTGAGTGCAGGTGACGCTGCAGTTTGCTCTGCATCCAACGCTGTTTGTAGTCATCTGCACGTGTCACTCACTGACTCTTTTTTTTTTTATTTGGTGGAATTGGTGTTGCTCCATTCAATTGAAATTAACAGTGATCTATTAGTGTGACGTGCTTCCATCCGTATCCAATACATTGGTTGCAAACACTATAGAAGTACACAAAGGGGCCTTTCACAGCTAGTGAACAGTTGTGTGCAGTGTTCACTGTAGTCTGTGAGGTTTTGATTTTTTGAGTGCAGATCACGCTCCAGTTAGTTCTTCAACCACTGCTGGTTGTAGTCTGCTGAGCGTGTGCCACTGCCTCATCCTTGACATTTGTCTGTAATTGGTGCTGCTCCATTCTATTTCAAATAACTCAAATCTATTAGTGTGACGCACTTCCATCTGTATCCAATACATTGGTTGCAAACACTATAGAAGTACACAAAGGGGCCTTTCACACCTAGTGAACAGTTGTGTGCAGTGTTCACTGTAGTCTGAGGTTTTCAGTTTTGGAGTGCAGATCACGCTCCAGTTAGTTCTTCAACCACTGCTGCTTGTACTCTGCTGAGCGTGTCTCCCTGCCTCATCCTTGACATTTTTCTCTAATTGGTGCTGCTCCATTCTATTTCAAATAACTCAAATCTATTAGTGTGACGCACTTCCATCCGAATCCAATACATAGGTTGCAAACACTATAGAAGTACATAAAGGGGCCTTTCACACCTAGTGAACAGTTGTGTGCAGTGTTCACTGTAGTCTGAGGTTTTCATTTTTGGAGTGCAGATCACGCTCCAGTTAGTTCTTCAACCACTGCTGCTTGTACTCTGCTGAGCGTGTCTCCCTGCCTCATCCTTGACATTTTTCTCTAATTGGTGCTGCTCCATTCTATTTCAAATAACTCAAATCTATTAGTGTGACGCACTTCCATCCGTATCCAATACATAGGTTGCAAACACTATAGAAGTACACAAAGGGGCCTTTCACACCTAGTGAACAGTTGTGTGCAGTGTTCACTGTAGTCTGAGGTTTTCATTTTTGGAGTGCAGATCACGCTCCAGTTAGTTCTTCAACCACTGCTGCTTGTACTCTGCTGAGCGTGTCTCCCTGCCTCATCCTTGACATTTTTCTCTAATTGGTGCTGCTCCATTCTATTTCAAATAACTCAAATCTATTAGTGTGACGCACTTCCATCCGTATCCAATACATAGGTTGCAAACACTATAGAAGTACACAAAGGGGCCTTTCACACCTAGTGAACAGTTGTGTGCAGTGTTCACTGTAGTCTGAGGTTTTCATTTTTGGAGTGCAGATCACGCTCCAGTTAGTTCTTCAACCACTGCTGCTTGTACTCTGCTGAGCGTGTCTCCCTGCCTCATCCTTGACATTTTTCTCTAATTGGTGCTGCTCCATTCTATTTCAAATAACTCAAATCTATTAGTGTGACGCACTTCCATCCGTATCCAATACATAGGTTGCAAACACTATAGAAGTACACAAAGGGGCCTTTCACACCTAGTGAACAGTTGTGTGCAGTGTTCACTGTAGTCTGAGGTTTTCTTTTTTGGAGTGCAGATCACGCTCCAGTTAGTTCTTCAACCACTGCTGCTTGTAGTCTGCTGAGCGTGTGTCACAGCCTCATATTTACTTGTATGCTTTTCTTTAACCCCATCATGACCTGTGACACAGCGTATGTGTCATGAAAGGATCGCGTTCCTGCGGGTCGGGTGACCGGGGTCACTGAAAGGTTACCCAACACGCAGGCACAAGACCCTTTGTGCTTCACCACAGGGGGTTGGCTTAACCCCTACGTGGCTACGATCGCTCTGATTGGCTGTTAAAAGTGAAACAGTCCTCCCTTTATTCTGAGCCCCGACGTGTGCCCAAACAGTGGTTTAACCCCACATATGGGGTATCAGCGTACTCATAAAAAATTGCACAAGAACTTTGGGGCTCTAATTTCTCCAGATACTCTTGGGAAAAAAAAATTGGGGACTAAAAAAATTTTTTTTGTGGAAAAAAAATGATTTTTTATTTTCACAGCTCTGCGTTATAAACTTCTGTGAAGAACTTGGAGATTCAAAGTGCTCACCACACATCTAGAGGAGTTCCTTGGGGATCTAGTTTCAAAAATGGGGTCACTTGGGTGGGTTTCTACTGTTTAGGCACATCATGGGCTCTGCAAACATAACATGATGCCCACAGACGATTCCATCAAGTCGGCATTTCAAAACATCACTACTTCCCTTCCGAGCCCCGACGTGTGCCCATACAGTAGTTTTCTCCCACTTATGGGGTACCAGTGTACTCAGGACAAACTGTACAACAACTTTTGGTGTCCAATTTCTCCTGTTACCCTTATGAAAATAAAAAATAGGGGGCTAAAAAAATCATTTTTTGAGGAAAAATATGATTTTTTATTTTCAAGGCTGTGCATTATAAACTTCTGTATAGCACCTGGGGGTTCAAAGTGCTCACTGTGCATCTAAATAAGTTCCTTAGGTCTTGTTTCCAAAATGGTGTCATTTGTGGGGGAGCTCCAAAGTTTAGGCACACAGGGGCTCTCCAAACACGACATGGTGTCCGATAACGATTGGAGATAATTTCCATTAAAGTCAAATGGCACTCCTTCCCTTCTGAG
Organism: Oophaga sylvatica; assembly: GCA_033576555.1. Classification (NCBI taxonomy): domain Eukaryota; kingdom Metazoa; phylum Chordata; class Amphibia; order Anura; family Dendrobatidae; genus Oophaga; species Oophaga sylvatica. The sequence goes on along the minus strand of JARQOD010000001.1, from coordinate 752,559,347 downwards.
CCCTGCCGTGCGCCCAAACAGTGGTTTATGACAACATATGAGGTATCTGTGTACTCAGGAGCAATTGCCCAACAAATTTTAGGATCCATTTTATCCTGTTGCCCATGCAAAAATGAAAAAATTGATGCTAAAATAAAATTTTTGTTGGAAAAATTAAAATGTCCATTTTTTCCTTCCACGTTGCTTTAGTTCCTGTGCAGCACATGAAGGGTTAATAATCTTCTTGAATATAGTTTTGAGTACCTAAAGGGGTGCAGTTTTTATAATGGTGTCACTTTTGGGTATTTGCTAACATATAGACCCCTCAAAAGTGTCTTCAAATGTGAGGTGGTCCCTAAAAAAATGGTTTTGTAAATTTTGCTGTAAAAATGATAAATCGATGGTCCACTTTTAACCCTTCTAACTTCCTACAAAAAAATTTTTTTGGGAAATGTAATTTATTAATTATTTTGTGTCACATAATTCTCTGGTTTAAAAGAATAAAAATTCAAAATTTGAAAATTGCCAAATTTTAAACATTTTCACCAAATTTCCATTTTTATCACAAATAAATGCCAAAATTATCGAACTAAATTTACCACGAACATGAAGCCCAATATGTCACAAAAAATCTGTCTCCGAATCGCTAGGATCCGTTTAAGCGTTCCTGAGTTATTACCTCATAAAGGGACACTGGTCAGAATTTCAAAAAATGGCAAGGTCATGAAGGGGTTAAAAGCCAAGAACACTGAAGGATAACCTTCGCACTGCAGCTGTTGTCAAAGTTCAACCCACATTATGCACTTCCAACATTGCAGCATTTGAGGCATGATGTGAGTTGGATTTGTCAAAGTTATGGAGTGACAAGGTTCACCATCAGTACCCTATAGCATAAGTATGCTTTTGTGTTAGCATTTGTGTTAGACATGTGGATATCTGCAATAATATGTCACAATTATTTTGTTACAGATTTGTTACCAAGACTAATCATTTCATGGTTGTAAAGGTGACGTTTCACTTGTTTACAGCTTAGAAATAAGGGTGTAGTCTGATATCTATGTGTAGCACTAGCCACTTTAACATGTCATGTTTTTTTCAACATGTGTAGCTAGGTAGCAGTATTTTTTGCCGGACACACAGCAGGGGAACAGCAGGCGTTACTGAAACCCCCAAACACATCAGCGATTGTTTTGATATGTGCATCCAACACTTCTGAGCAGCAACTGGCGGTGTTGAAGCCCAGGGTCAAGCAGGGTGTAGGCAGAGGCCTAGTATGAGATGTTTGAACTTTAATTTGTAGTTAGCAGCATTAATTTTTGCCAGACACACAGCAGGGGAACAGCAGGTGTTACTGAACCCCACTAACACTATAGCTTGTGTATTGGTCTGTGGACACGACACTTCTGAGCAGCAACTGGCAGTGTTGTAGCCCAGGGAGTACAGTTCAGGTGGTAGAAAGATGAACATAACAGGAGACATGGATAACGTTGCCAACCAGTTATTTAATCGGAAACCGGACAGGCAAATTCAGGCGAGATCCATGCCTTGTTCATTTTCAGAAAAGTAAGCCGGTCTACATTATCGGAGGATAGTCGCATGCAAAGGTCTGTTAGTACACCACCTGCAGCAGTAAAGACGCGCTCCGATAATACACTGGCAGCAGGGCAAGCCAGCACCTCTAATGCATACTGGCTAAGCTCTGGCCATGTATCCAGCTTAGAGACCCAAAACTTGAATGGGGAAGAGCCATCTGGGAGTACACTGAGAGGGAAAGACATGTAGTCTTTCACCATCTTACGGAAACGTTGCCTCCTGCTGACTGGAGCCGTCTCGGATGGTGTAGACATTGGTGGTACTGCCACAAAACTTCGCCACATTTGGAACATACTGGTCTTGCCCTGTGCAGAGGCGCTGCTTGTGCTCCCTCGTGTTGCAGAGCTGTCTCCACTGCCTCGACGCACAGAGTTGCTTTGTAAAGCAGTAGCAGCAGCAGTGCTCTCGGCTGGAATGGAGAACATTATGGATTGCACCAGTGTGTCTTGTTACTCCCGCATTTTACGCTCCCGGTTCAACGGTGTGATGAGGCTTTGTAAGTTGGCCCGGTAGCGAGGGTCTAGGAGGGTGTACACCCAATAATCAGACGTGGTGAGAATGTGGGCGATGCGGCGGTCGTTTCTCAGGCACTGCAGCATGAAATCAACCATGTGCTGCAGACTCCCAACTGGCCAAGAAACGCTGTCCCCTGCAAGAGGCGTCATCTCTGCCTGCTCTGCATCACCCCACCCTCGCTCTACATACTGACTAGAGCGTTGTGTACCTCCCTCTGGAGCGATGTCTTCCTCCTCCATTGACTCATCCTCATCCTCCTCACAAAGTCCTTCAAATACATAAAAATTTACAAAATTTAAAACTCATAACATTTAAAAACATTTTATCATAATTCTGTAACATCAGTTTATGGAAACACAATAGCATTACAAAAGGATAGACAAAAACTGTACATTATGTGCTTTGTAAATACATTAAAAGTTTGCAATGGTTATGAAAATATAGACAGCGACTCTGGAGGTTCAATTGTTGATACAGCATGGTACTTTGAAAGTCCTCCAGCCCTTTGTGAGGAACCACGTTGCGCTGACTGTCCAGAAGGTGATGGAATTTGTGACTCCTCATCCCATAGTGCTTGCAGTGTTTTTTGAAGCAGGCAGATAAGGGGGACAGTCAGGCTGACTAGTGCATCATCTGCACTCGCCATCCGCGTTGACTCATCAAACGCACGCAAAACGTGGCAGATGTCCTTCATAGAGTCCTTCGCCAGTCCTTACACTGGCTGCCCATTAATTATAGGATCCAATTCAAAGTACTGGTTCTCACCCACAAACCTCTCCACAGTGCAGCACCCCCCTACATCTCCTCCCTCATTTATATCTATCGACCTAACCCACTGCTGCGCTCTGCAAACGACCTTCGACTAACCTCTGCACTAATCCGTACCTCCCACTCCCGACTCCAAGACTTCTCCCTCACTGTGCCAATCCTCTGGAATTCTCTACCCCAAGAAATTAGGACTATCCGCAATTTGCATGGTTTCAGGCGCTCCCTCAAAACACATTTGTTCAGAGCGGCCTATCACATTCAGTAATCAAAGTCATTCTATGTGTAAGTCAGTGTGTGTAGCCCATTCACTATCTCCATCCATCCCTCACTCCCTCAAAATGGCTGGACCATCATTGTAAATACACCATTGTATATAAACACCTGTACTTTGTATCTCCCCCACCTCATTGTAGATTGTAAGCTCTCACGAGCAGGGGCGGCTGATATTGCTTTAATTATTGTATTGTTAACGTTGTTAGTTGTTACTTATGACTTGTGTTCTGAAACTGTTAGACTGTAAAGCGCTGTGGAATATGTTGGCGCTATATAAATAAAGATTATTATTATTATTATTATAGAGGCCAACTCAGTAGTGGTGAAGTGTGAACGGCGCATATTGCGATTTGATGCATCATCTGCACTCGCCATCCGCGTTGACTCATCAAACGCACGCAAAACGTGGCACATGTCCTTCATAGTGGCCCACTCATTAATGGTGAAGTGTGGACGGCGCAAATTGCGTGTTGATTGCGCCTGATGCAGCTGATACTCCATTACTGCTGGCTGCTGCTCACACAACCGCTCCAACATATGTAACGTGGAATTCCACCTGGTGGGTACGTCACATATGATGCGATGTTCAGGAAGGCGAAATCTGCGTTGCAGAGCTGCAATGCGCGATCTGGCCATGCTGGAACGTCGCAAGTGAGCGCACTCTAGGCGGACCTTGTGCAGCAGTGCATCAAGATCCGGATAGTCCCTCAAAAAACTCTGCACGACCAAGTTGAGCACATGTGCCAGACATGGTATGTCAGTGAGGTTGCCAAGGCCCAGAGCTGCCACCAGATTTCGGCCATTGTCACACACTACCAAGCCTGGCTGGAGATTCGCTGGCAAAAACAACACGTCGCTTTCCTGCTTGATGGCATTCCAGAGCTCCTGCGCTGTGTAACTTCGATTCCCCATGGAAATTAATTTCAGAACGGCCTGTTGACGTTTGGCCACGGCTGTGCTCATATCGGTCGCAACAGGTAAGCGTTCATGGGTCCATGTTGAGGTAGACCGTGACGGCTCCTGCAGCGATGATTCTGAGGAACTGGAGTAGGAGGAGGAGTCAATGTGTACAGACTTGATTCCTGCAATCCTTGGATTTGGCAGAACACGTACAGCGCCACTCGCAAGATCAGTACCCGGCTCCACAACATTGACCCAATGGGCAGTGAGGGAAAGGTATCGTCCCTGGCCATGGGTACTGGTCCACGCATCGGTGGTCAGGTGTAACTTGCTACTGACGGCGTTTAGTAGCGCATGTTTAATTTTTCCCTCAACATGCTTTTGCAGACCAGGGACGGCTTGCCTGCTGAAATGAAATCGGCTTGGCACATTGTATTGTGGGACTGACAATGATATTAAGTTACGGAAACTGTCAGTCTCCACCAGCCTGAATGACAGCATTTCAAGGGACAGGAGTTTTGCAATGCCAGCATTCAGAGCCTGTGCTCGTGAATGGTTTGCTGAGTATGTACTTTAGTCTGCTCCACATATTTCAAATCCCATATTTCAAATTACAGATTTGTAATTACACTACTTTGAATTAGACAAGAATTTGACTGGGATTTGGCTGCAAGGTAACAGATTATAAAACCACTATGTTTCATTTTCTTATCACTTTCACCCCCATCCTCCTTTCTTTCTTCCCTGTAATCCCCCACCTAGTAAGGAATTAGTCATTTCCCCTCCATTCTACCCAGCCATCTCACCTATCCCTCAGAACTGTTCCTCCACATACAATCCTTTTTACCAAGACACACACGGCCACACCATGGCTTATCCAGCTCCCACCTTCTAACGCTCTGTCTGCTACTCCTCATCGCTGGCGATGTATCCCCAAATCCTGGCCCTCCTCAACACATCCCCACACTCATTTCTAACACCCTGCCACGATCTTCCACACATTTTTGCAACCCTGTCAACCTCATACCTATCCATCCACACCCCCCTCCCCCATTCCCCCTACCCGGAGCACTATGGAACGCACGCTCCGTCTGCAATAAACTGTCATTTATCCACGACCTCTTTATCACCAACAAACTCTCCTTCCTTGGCATCACTGAAACCTGGCTCACTCCCTCTGCCTCTCCAGCTGCGCTTTCCTATGGCGGAGTTCATCTTTCTCACACCCCTCGCCCCAGCAACAGACGTGGTGGAGGAGTTGGCTTACTCATGTATGATACCTGCTCCTTTACTCCTTCAAATTCCACCCTCCGCTGCTATTCCCTCGTTCGAAGTGCACTCGGTCCGCATCTATTCCCCCTCCAACCTCCAGCTGGCTGTCATCAACCGCCCCCCGGAACTTGCCATCTCCACCTTTCTCAACCACTTCACCACCTGGCTACTCCATTTCCTCTCTGCTGACATCCCCACCATCATCATGGGCGATTTCAACATCCCCATTTACACTTCCACCCCGGCGGCCTCTAAACTTATTTTGCTCACGGCTTCCCTCGGCCTCACTCAATGGTCCTCTGCGGCCACTCACAAAGGCGGTCACACGCTGGACCTCATCTTCACCCGCCTCTGTTCCCTCACCAATCTCACTAACTCCCACATCCCCCTGTCTGACCACAAACTACTGACATTCTCTTCCCTCTCCTCTGTTAGTACGCATCCCCCACTCCACAAACTCACCCACCCTCGCAGAAATTTCAAACACCTCAATTATTTACAATCGCTGTCTGAGTCCCTCCTCCCTCTCACAGACATAGCCTCACTTAATGACACAGATGCTGCTGCCACATTTTATAACACCACAATAAAAACCACACTTGATTCGGCCGCCCCACTGACGCAGAGCAAAACACGTACAATCAACAGGCAGCCCTGGCTGACCGGCCTGACCAAAGAACTGAGACAGGCTTCCAGGGTTACTGAGCGGAGATGGAAGAGAACCCATTCTACCGAGCACCTCAACGCATACAAGCAGTCCCTCGCCAGCTTCAAGTCCACGCTCTCTGCCGCAAAACAAACTTACTTCTCATCTCTCATATCCTCCCTGTCTCACAACCCTAAACAGCTCTTCAACACTTTCAATACTCTACTCCGTCCCCCAGCACCTCCTCCCTCTCTCATT
>JARQOD010000001.1:752510138-752553042 GCA_033576555.1 Oophaga sylvatica | reverse complement strand
AGCTCTTGTGTTTTTCTCTATAATACAGATAGGATTTTATTTTTTTGCTAAATCATTGAGATGAAAATACAATGAAGGACTTTTTCAAAAGCAGCAGCTAAAAAAATTTAAAAATATGACAAATTTATTCTCCAAAATTCCACATGACATACTTATTATTCCTTATTATTCACTTATACAATGTCTCTAAAGCACCAAAAGACACTCAATGAATTTTAACTATATTATTTCTGAGCATAAAGATAGGAAACATCTAGTTTAGAATTTGGAATTATCTACTTTTCATTTTTATAAACATGAGCAAATGGTAATAGTCTAATTTTTTCATAATATATGGGAAAGATGTAGCAAGGTTAAAAATAACAGTGCAAGTATGCTGTGACTTTAGAGTAACCTACCTAGAGTTGTGCTCAAAAGTTTACATACCCCTGCAGACATTTTGCTTGCTTGGCCTTTTTACAGAGAATATGAATGATAACTAGTGTTGAGCGATACTGCTCGATATCTAAAAATATCGGATCGGAATGGTATCGCCGATATCACTAAATATCGTCGATATCCGATTCCGATACCGGAAGCCAATGTAAGTCTATGGGAACCAAATATCGACATTAAAAAAAAACATTCTTGCCTTGTTGGTTAATTGTACATGAAGGAAAACAACAAAGACTAATGTAGAATGTATTGGGGGAGGTTGAGGAGACAATAAAGGCATACATGTTTAACCCAATGCATTGGAATAGCATTAATATATTTTTTTTGGAAATACGTTTGGATTGACTAACAAATTGACAAGTTGTTAACCTTTTTTCTATTTTGGCAAATATGTATGTTTCACAACTTCCATGCTCTTCACCTTTTAACTTTTGCCAGTGCCACACTTTCTCCTTCATAATCTTCAGCAGCAGCATCATCTTTCTCATCAAATTATTCTTCATCTTCACCTTCTTAATCTTCTTCTTAAACTTCTTGCTATTCATGTTTTTGTTTACATTACTCATTTGTTATTATTAAACTAATTAATCTTCTTCATATTCAAATTCTTCATCTTCTTCCTCTTCATCTTCTTCATCATATTCTATTTGTGACAGAGATTCCTGTACTTGTAATCTGTAAAAGTAATGAATTGTTCATCCTTCCGTTCTTGCTGTCACAAAAGATTTAAATTACAACAGTATTTGTCCGTGTTCAGTTTAGCCTGCAGCAGCAGGCATTTTCCAGGGGCACCACGAGGAGGAACGGACTCACCCCCATACACTGCTTAGTCTTCTTCTGCTTAGAATTTAGAGCATATATTTTGCTCTTCATTTTGGTCTTATACTTCATGTTCTTCTGCTTTTTGATCTTCTGCTTATTGTTCTTCTGTCTCTTGTTCTGTATCTTGTAGTTTGTCTTAACCTTCTTTGTCCTGTTGGTGATCTTCTTCTGGTAATCTTTTATTTTTTTTTGTGATGGTGTTTCAGGCTGGTGGCTTCATGCTCGTCGTCCTTATTGTCGTCATCTTCTTCTGGGTGGTCTTCAAGGTCGTCTAATTTCCGAGAACCAGCTCTGACGGGTATCAGATGGAGCAAGAGACAATGGAAGTAACGAGAACCAGCTGACTGTGCTGGAACCCGGAGGGGCAGCAGAAGGAAAAGAGGCAATGTCACAACCGAGTACCAGCTGACGTTACTGTGACACGGTTACTAAGCAGGAGGTACCTGTGCTCCAAAGCACTACCAAGGACCAGCAGACGTTGGTGGAACTCGGATACGGAGATGGAGGCACCTAGGCCAAAGGCACTGGGGAGAACCAGTTGACGGTACTAGACCCCGGACGGGTAGAAGAACGCACCCATGAAAATGTAAGTTGACAGGACGCAAGCCGTCCGCAGTTACCGAATCACACAGTCCTACAGTGGGTGCTTGTCCTATTGTCACAATGGAAACTGCCTTTATTTACATATCCCACAGCACACATAGGAATCACCTAAACTGCAGGCACCATAGAGTCGGCTAACCCGAATGCAACACGACAGCACAACTTATTGGAGGATAATTGATGTTCACACTGCCAGGAAACAGCTGTCGTGCTGTAACCAGGCTGGCCATGAGTCAGTACCCCTGCCAATTACTTACGAGCAACAAATTGCGGTGTTGTAGCCCAGGGAGTAGAGTTCAGGTGGTAGAAAGATGAACATAACAGGAGAAATGGAAAACGTTGCCAAACAGTTATTTAATCTGAAAACGGACAGGCAAATTCAGGTGAGATCCATGCCTTGTTCATTTTCAGAAAAGTAAGCCGGTCTACATTCTCTGAGGATAGTCGCATGCGACGGTCTGTTACTACACCACCCGCAGCACCTCACGCTAAAGACACGCTCAGATAATACACTGGCAGCAAGGCAAGCCAGCACCTCCAATGCATACTGGCTAAGCTCTGGCCATGTATCCAACTTAGAGACCCAAAATTTGAAAGGGGAAGAGGCATCTGGGAGTACACTTAGAGGGAAAGCCAAGTAGTCTGTCACCATCTTACGGAAACGTTTCTTCCTGGTGACTGGAGCCGTCTCGGATGGTGTAGACCTTGCTGGCGCTGTCACAAAACTTTGCCACATTTGTAACATACAGCTCTTGCCCTGTGCAGAGGCGCTGCTTCTGCTCCCTCTTGTTGTAGAGGTGTCTACACTGCCTCGACGCACAGAGCTGCTTTGTAAAGCAGTAGCAGCAGCAGCAGCTCTCTCGGCTGGAATGTACAACAGTATGGATTGCACCAGTGTGTCTTGGTACTCCTGCATTTTACGGTCCCGGTTCACCGGTGTGATGAGGGTTTGTAAGTTGTCCCGGTAGCGAGGGTCTAGGAGGGTGTACACCCAATAATCTGACGTGGTGAGAATGTGGGCGATGCGGCGGTCGTTTCTCAGGCACTGAAGCATGAAATCAACCATGTGCTGCAGACTTCCAACTGGCCAACAAAGGCTGTCCTCTGGAAGAGGCGTCATGTCTGCCTCCTCTGCATCACCCCACCCTCGCTCTACATACTGACTAGAGCGATGTGTACCTCCCTCTGTAGGGATTTCTTCCTCCTCCATTGACTTCTCCTCCTCCTCATCCTCCTCACAAAGTGAGCCCTGCCCAGCCCTTTGTGAGGAACCACGTTGCGCTGACTGTCCTGAAGGTAATTGAATTTGTGACCCTCATCCTCCACCTCTTCCAAAACTCTTCCTTAGTGCTTTCAGTGATTTCTGAAGCAGGCAGATAAGGGGGACAGTCATGCTGACTAGTGCATCATCTGCACTCGCCATCCGCGTTGAGACATCAAACGCACGCAAAACGTCGCAGATGTCCTTCATAGAGGCCCACTCAGTAGTGGTGAAGTGTGAACGGCGCAAATTGCGAGTTGATTGCGCCTGTTGCAGCTGATACTCCATTACTGCTGGCTGCTGCTCACACAACCGCTCCAACATATGTAACGTGGAATTCCACTTGGTGGGTACGTCACATATGATGCGATGTTCAGGAAGGCGAAATCTGACTTGCAGAGCTGCAATGCGCGATCTGGCCATGCTGGAACGTCGCAAGTGAGCGCACTCTAGGCGGACCTTGTGCAGCAGTGCATCAAGATCCAGATAGTCCCTCAAAAAACTCTGCACGACCAAGTTGAGCACATGTGCCAGACATGGTATGTGAGTGAGGTTGCCAAGGCCCAGAGCTGCCACCAGATTTCGGCCATTGTCACACACTACCAAGCCTGGCTGGAGATTCGCAGGCAAAAACCACACGTCGCTCTCCTGCTTGATGGCATCCCAGAGCTCCTGCGCTGTGTGGCTTCGATTCCCCATGGAAATTAATTTCAGGACGGCCTGTTGATGTTTGGCCACGGCTGTGCTCATATCGGTCGCAACAGGTAAGCGTTCACGGGTCCATGTGGAGGTATACCGTGACGGCTCGTGCAGCGATGATTCTGAGGAACTGGAGTAGGAGGAGGAATCAATGTGTACAGACTGGATTCCTGCAATCCTTGGAGTTGGCAGAACACGTACAGCGCCACTGGCAAGATCTGTACCCGGCTCCACAACATTGACCCAATGGGCAGTGAGGGAAAGGTATCGTCCCTGGCCATGGGTACTGGTCCACGCATCGGTGGTCAGGTGGACCCTGCTACTGACGGCGTTTAGTAGCGCATGTTTAATGTTTCCCTCGACATGTTTTTGCAGAGCAGGGACAGCTTGCCTGCTGAAATAAAATCGGCTTGGCACATTATATTGTGGGACTGCCAATGCCATAAAGTTCCTGAAACTGTCAGTCTCCACCAGCCTGAATGACAGCATTTCAAGGAGTTTTGCAATGCCAGCATTCAGAGCCTGTGCTCGTGGATGGTTTGCCGAGTATGGCCGTCTTTTATCCCATGCCTGTGGTACCGATGGCTGTTTTTTGTTCTGGGAGTGTGACGATGACTGTGAACTTGCTGCTGTGGGTGGAATAACAGTTTGTCTATGGACAACAGTGACCGAGGTTCTTCCATGGAGATACTGTGAGGAAGCCGAACCAGGTGTGTGTGAGCTGGAGGTAGAGGCTCGAACACGACCTGAAGATGTAGGTGCTGCTGTAGGTTGGCCTACATCTCCAGTGTGTCTTTGTAACTCAGCTACGTGCTTTGTCCGTACATGTTTCCACATATTTGTGGTATTCAGGTTACTGATATTTTTACCTCTTTTAACTTTTTGCTTACACAGTTTGCATTGAACATAGCAAATATCATCTACAAGTCTGTCAAAAAAGGACCACGCAGTGCAAGTCATGGGAGCGCCAATTTTGACATTTCTAAGAGAACTGCTCCCAACAGGTGCCAAACTGGAGGCTACAGGCAAGCGAGTCTGCAGCCTACCTCTCCCTCCTCTTTGTACCGTTGGGACAATCTCTTCCTCAGAGCTGCTCCCACCACCTTCCTGTTGCTCACGCCATGTTGGGTCTCGGACTTCATCATCTCCACTACCCTCTTCCAACACCTGCTGCTGTTGGATGGTCTGGGCAGCACCATGCTCACAAAACCTGGCACCTGAGTCTCATCATCATCATAAGATGCGTTCTGCGGTGTGCTGTCCATCGGCACTGGCTCACCCGCCTCTTCAGATTGAGAGAGACACAGCTGTTGCGCATCACTGCATACTCCCTCTTCTTCAAATTGCAGAATGCTGCTTGCCTGTGCCCGTGTTTGCGAGCCAACAGATTCTGAGAACAGAAGCAGAGACTCAGCTGGCTCCTGTACAGAACTCTCTGACTGCCTGGGCAATTTGACAGGCGGTGAACAGACAGATGGTTGCTCAACAGTGTTGTGTTCCTGAGAGGAGGTGGAAGGAATTGAAGTCGATGCATTGGCTGCCATCCAACCAACAACGGCTTCAATTTGTTCTTCCCGCAGCAGGGGGGCACGCCGAGCTCCTACCAAAGTGCGCATAAAGGAACGCTCATGGGTAAAACTGGTGGATGCTGTGTCACTGAGGGCGGCAGCAGCCACAGAATCCCCACGTCCTCTCCCTGCTGAAACTCCACGGCCACGACCACGTGCCTTACTCACTGACTTCTTCATCTTGGTAGATTGATAAAGAAAGTCAGAAAAGTTATAATGCCTAAGTGTGGTTATTACGCAGAGACTGAAGTGAACACTGAAACACAACTGTTCACAATCTGTGAAAGGCTACTCCTTTGTCTACTTCTATAGTGTTTGCAACCAATGTATTGGATACGGATGGAAGCGCGTCACACTAATAGATTATATTTTAAATGGAATGGAGCAGAACCAATTGGAGATAAATGAAAAGGATGAGGCACGGAGACACGCTCAGCAGAGTACAAGCAGCAGTGCTTGAACAAGTAACTGGAGCGTGATGTGCACTCAAAAAATAAAAAACACAGACTTAAGTGAACACTGAAACACAACTGTTCACAATCTGTGAAAGGCTACTTCTTTGTCTACTTCTATAGTGTTTGCAACCAATGTATTGGATACCGATGGAAGCGCGTCACACTAATAGTTAAATTGCATGGAGCTGCAAGAATTACACTGAAGAAAAAAAAAAGTCTGTGAGTGACACGTGCAGATGCCTACAGACAGCTTTGCATGCAGAGCAAACTGCAGCGTCACCTGCACTCACACACACCTTGCAGAGCTGTTAAAACAACACTGCAGGCAAAAGGAAGCTTTACACAGCGGTTGGTGCTAGCCTGCCTACATCACAGTACACTAAATCGCAATCTCTAACTGTCCCTCAGAGTCAGCACAGCAGCGTTCTGTCCCTTACTGAATTCACAGCACAGTGACGCTAAAATGGCGGCGGCGCCTTTTATAGTGCATTCTGACATCATTTCAGCATCCAATCACAGCCATGCCATTAGTTAACATGACCGCAGCAGTACAGGATGTGCCCACACTTCTTAGGATTCCTCATTGGCTGACTAAAATCACATTGCCTCTCAAAGAATTATGGGAACTTCCGATTCCGGTATACGATATATGGAAAATATCGAAACTAAGTATCGAAAGGCCGATAGAGCTAATATCGGCCGATACCCGATACTTGCGGTATCGTATCGCTCAACACTAATGATAACACCAAAACTTTTTCTCAACTCAAGGTTAGTGGTTTGGTGAAGCCATTTATTGTCAGACTACTGTGTTTTCTCTTTTTAAATCATAATGACAACCCAAAACATCCAAAACACCCTGATCAAAAGTATACATACCCCATTTGTTATTACAGTGTATTGCCCCCTCTAACATCAATGACAGCTTGAATTCTTTTGTGGTAGTTGTGGATGAGGTTCTTTATTTTCTCAGATGAGAAATCAGCCCACTCTTCTTGCCAAAAAAGCCTCCAGTTCCTGTAAATTCTTGGTCTGTCTAGCATGTACTGCACACTTAAGATCTCCCCAGAGTGGCTCAATGATATTGAGGTCAGGAGACTGAGATGGCCACTGCAGAACCTTCACTTTATTCTGCAGTAGCCAATGAGAGGTCGACTTGGCCTTAGATCGTTGTCATGTTGAAATGTCCAAGTACGTCCCATGCGCAGATTCCAGGCTGATTATTGCAAATTTGCCTCCAGTTTTTGCTGATAACATGCTGTTAGAGTTCGAGTTCCCACTCCTGCACAAGGGGAATCTCGAGCTGTTCTAGCTGCGGTCGCCCATCCGTCTCCGGCCGCAGTGGTTTCTGCTCAGCAGAGATGTCGGTCCCAGCGTCTTGCCCAGCCCAGTACTGTGCAGAGACTTGCTGCTGCAACCAGTGTTGGAGCAGGCAGATTTGGGACTAAGTCCTTTGTTGGCTTATCTGAGCATGCCCAGGGCAAGATCTCCCATTGGAGATCGGGGGTCACATGCTCAGATACAGCTGCACTCCTATTGGTCCTTCAGGAAGGTCCTGTAGCTGTTGATGTTATGAAGCAGCTTCCCATTGATCTTTCCTGGCAGGTCTTTTTCTCATGGCTGCTATAAAAGGCTGTCCTAACTGCACGGCCATGCGCTAGTATCAAGTTTATTAACAGCATATACATATAACATCTGTTAGGGTTTGAGTTCCCGCTGCTGCACAAGGGGAGTCTCGAACCAGTCCCGCTGCAGTCCCCCATTCATCTCCATCCGCAGTGGAGCCTGCTCAGCTTAGACGTTGGTCCCAGCGTCTCGCCCAGTCTAACAGTGTGCAGAGGATTACTGCTGCACCTCCAGGCTCTGCTATTGTGGCCAGTACTGGTTAGCGGTGAGCAGACGTCTTTAGGACAAAGTCCTTGTTTTCCCCTTCTGAGCATGCCCAGAGTGAGATCTCTCATTGGAGATCAGGGGTCACATGCTCAGGTACTGCAGCAGCTCCTATTGGTCCGCCAGGAAGGTCCTGTGACTACTGGTGTTCTGGAACAAGTTTCATTGGTCCTTGTTTCTGGAAGGTCCTGTAGCTGTTACTATAAAAGGGTAGCATGGCTGGGCCGCCATGCGCTAGTATCAATCGTCATATGCTTTGCGCCAGTATGGTCATGCGTGTGTGTGGTTAGGGTGGCTGAAATACGCCATTACAATACCGACCTAATCGATGAGGAGCTTGGTATGCTAGCTGGTCAGGGTCGGTGTCTTAGATGCCTTAGATTACTAGCATAACCGGTGAGGAGTTTGATTGCCGTATCCAGGGCCTGGTGTTCAGACGCCATAGATTGCGGGTGATCACTTTCTATGTTCGCTTAGCAGTCAACTGTGTACCTGGGTGCCTAACAGGACACAGAAGTTTGTCTCAGTAGCTCTGTGATGCAACAGGGTTTGCTTTCAACGATAGACAGTGCCCTAGCGTGTTTACTTTGCGACTCAGTGGTGTTAACTGAGTTCGCACACATCGCCATATAGCGCTGCGGCACTCCTTCTAGCAGCTCTGTGGAATAACAGAGTTCGCACATATTGCCACAGCGCGCTACGGCGTTTATTTTGGCAACTCTGCGGGATAACAGAGTTCGCTTCTTGCGCCATCTTACTAGCAGCAGGCTCCTTCTGCACGGTGGACCCTGGGCTGCGAACGCACCTCTAAACATCTTATATTTGGTGCGTTCTGCAGACCCTAACATAATACTAGCGCCAGGTTCTGGCTAGTAAAATGGAGGATGAACAGCGGTTACAGCTGTACATCCAGCAGCTGGAGGGTAGGTTGGCGGCTCTTGAGCGCACAAACTCAGCTGTGGATGTTACCGCAGTGGCTGTTCAGGCTGCTTGCGTAGCTGCAGCCAGTTTGTCCTCTGCCACCTCTGTCCCTACATTGTCCCACCTCCCGCTTCCAGACAAGTTTGCTGGTGACAGCAAGCAATGTCGGGGATTCGTGAGTCAGTGCTCCATACACCTCGAGCTTCTGGCTGCACGTTTCCCCATGGATCGGGCACAATTGGGCTTTGTGATAGCTCTTCTGTCGGGCACAGCGTTGGAGTGGGGAACGCCGCTGTGGGAGCACGACGACTGTGTGGTGCAGAGTGCTTCTCGTTTTCTGGAGGCTCTGAAAAAGGTTTTTCTAGGACCTCAGGTCACCCACGATACGGCACTCCAACTGCTGGCAAGCATCCAGGGTTCGGCTTTGGTCAGCCATTTTGCTGTCCAATTTCGGACTCTGGCCTCGGAATTAGAGTGGCCAGATAAAGTCCTCATTCCCGTGCTCTGGAGAGGACTGGTGGGTCATGTGAAAGACGCCTTGGCTACCAGGGAGATTCCTGCCACACTGGAGAAGCTTATTGCTATTTGAACCCGCGTCGACCTCCATTTCCACGAGCGGAGGCTGGAATGTGCCCAGTGAAGGCAGAGAGTTCGGTTGGCTCCTACCTTCGCCACCCCTCTGGAGTTGCCCGTTCTGGCGCCCGACCTCCAGGAGGTTGCTCCTGTTGGATCTAAATCTCGGGTCACTCGTCCAACCCCAATTTGTTATATTTGCCAACAGCAGGGACATTTTGCCAACCGATGTCCACAGTGGCTGAATAAACGGTCGCACCCAGTAACCATAGGAACAGGGTCACTGGACGCCATGAGCTTTGCCCCTAAAGTGCTCCTCAAGGGAATAATTACCCACAATTCTACCACCCTACCCATCAAGCTGTGTGTGGATTCTGGGGCAGAGGGGAATTTTATGTCGTCCTCCTTTGCTTCTCGCCACACCATGCCTTTGGTGTTGCTGGCTGAACCTGTGTCGGTACGGGTGTTGAACGGAGCAATTCTGCCCACACAAATCACCCATCAATCTGTCCCACTCACCTTGTCTATGTCTCCTTCCCATCAGGAGAATATATAATTTTTTATCCTGCCTGAGGGTATAGATGAGGTTTTGTTGGGATTATCCTGGCTCTGCCACCACTCTCCCCATCTTGAGTGGTCTTCAGAGAGAATTCTGGGTTGGGGTAATTTATCTAAAGGCAGATGCATTAGGGACAGCGTGCAAGTCACCACAACTGAGAAACCTATAGACCTCTCTCCTCTTCCCAAGGACTATTGGTCCTATGCCGACGTTTTTCTCGAAGAAGGCTGCGGAGACTCTTCCGCCTCATCGCCCCTATGACTGTCCTATCGACCTCTTGCCTGGAGCTGAGCATCCTAGAGGAAGGGTTTATCCCCTCTCTCTTCCTGAGACAGAGGCCATGTCCCAATATATTCAGGAGAATTTGGCAAGGGGATTCATTAGGAAGTCGGTGTGACCAGCGGGAGCGGGGTTCTTCTTTGTGCAGAAGAAGAACGGAGGATTACGTCCGTGCATTGATTATAGGGGTCTCAACACTATCACCTTGAAAAATAAGTATCATTTGCCACTAATATCTGAGTTCTTTCACAGGCTTCGGGGAGAAAGGGTATTTACTAAGACAGACCTGAGGGGTGCGTATAACCTGATTCGCAGCCGTGAGGGGGACGAATGGAAGACGGCATTTAACACCAGGGATGGGCACTACGAATATCTGGTAATGCCCTTTGGGCTCTGTAATGCCCCACCTGTCTTCCAAGACTTTGTGAACGACATCTTCCGGGATATGTTGACCACCTCGGTAGTAGTCTATCTGGATGACATTCTCATCTTTTCTCCAGATATGGCCTCCCACCGGAGAGATGTCTGCAAGGTCTTCGACCACTTGCGAGCAAATTACCTATATGCGATGTTGGAGAAGTGCATTTATGAGCGGGAGTCTCTACCTTTCCTGGGCTATATCATCTCCGCCCAGGGATTGGCTATGGATCCTGCCAAACTACAGGCTGTAATGGATTGGCGAGAACCCCACTACCTTAAAGCGGTGCAGCGCTTTATGGGTTTCATTAACTACTATCGCCAATTCATTCCCCAATTCTCTACTTTGGTAGCTCCCTTGGTAGCCCTCACCAAGAAGTGAGCTAATCCCAAGTTGTGGTCAGAGGAGGTCACCAAGGCGTTCTCCTCCATCAAGTCGCATTTCGCCAGTGCTCCCATATTATATGCCCCGATGTCGATAAACCGTTTATTTTAGAGGTGGATGCCTCTTCTGTTGGTGCTGGAAGAGTCCTTTTTCAAAAGGATGCCCAGGGTCAGAAGCATCCCTGCTTCTTCTTTTCCAAGACCTTTACACCAGCAGAGAGGAATTATTCCATCGGGACAGGGAGTTACTGGCTATGAATTTGGCCTTCTCCGAGTGGAGACATCTTCTGGAGAGGGCTCGCTTCCCCTTCCAAGAATTCACGGACCACAAGAACTTGGTGTATTTGCAGACAGCCCAGCGGCTAAATTCCCGTCAGGCCAGATGGTCCTTGTTCTTCTCCTGGTTCCATTTCACCCTCCATTTTCTCTCCGGTGAGAAGAACATTCGCTCCGACGCTCTATCTCGTTCCGTGGTGTCCTCTGAGGAGGTGGAGGAGGAGCCTCAGCTTATTGTCCCCACAGAGAGCTTAAGAATGGTGGCTTCGGTTTCGCTTGAGTCTGTGCCTCCGGGCAAGACTTTTGTGCCCACCAATTTGCACCGGAAGTACTCTATTTGGCACATTCGTCCAGGGTGGGTGGACATTTTGGGACAAAAAGGATTTCTGAGTTGGTGGCGAGGACATGTTGGTGGCCGCAGATGGCCCATGACATCAGGGAGTATGTTCAGGCATGCGTCTACTGCGGCAGGAATATATCCCCTTGACTTACCCAAGTCTCGGGGCTGCACCATCATCTGGGTGATAACCGACCGCTTCTCTAAAATGGTGCACTTGGTGCCGTTACCACGGTTACCGTCTGCACGGGCCTTGGCAGCATTATTCATTAGGCATATTTTCCGCCTACACGGTGTGCCAGACAAAATTGTCAGTGATTGAGGTCCCCAGTTTGCATCTCGGTTCTGGAGAGAGCTGTGTCGTTTACTCAGCATTGAGTTGAATCTCTCCTCTGCATACCATCCCGAGATGAATGGATTGGTATAGGGGGCCATCCAGACCTTGGTCACATACTTGTGACATTTTGTCTCTGCCAGGCAGGATGACTGGGCATCCTTGCTACCGTGGGCTGAGTTCACTCTAAATAATGCTGTGGCTGACTCCATCGGACAGACCCCATTCCTCCTGAACTACGGTCAGCATCTGCGGTACCAGTGCCCATGCCACGTGTCTTCCGCCGATTCCAGGGTGGCAGACTGGGCTGTGGAGGCACGGGACATTTGGGACCGCACCCAGGATGCCATTCAGGCCTCCAAAGAGAGGATGAGGCCTTTGGCCGATGCCCATCAGCGCCCCGCTCGTACATTTTGTCCGGGTGACCTAGTGTGGCTCTCTGCCTGAAACATCAGGCTACGTGTAGAGTCCACCAAGTTGGCACCTCGCTTTTTGGGTCCCTTTAAAGTTCTTGAGCAGGTGAACCCGGTGGTTTACCGCCTAGCCCTTCCGCCTCACCTTGGTATCACCGACACCTTTCCCGTGTCCCTCCTGAAACCCGTGGCCACTTACCGGCTTTCCGAGTCATCTGCCGGGACGTCGGGTTAATCTTCCGACGATCATGAGGTGAATGCCATTGTTGGGTGCAAGGTGGTATGAGTCAAAAATTTTTTATTTGGTGGATTGGAGTGGTTATGGGCCTGAGGATAGGTCCTGGGAGCCTGCCGAGCATGTTCATGCTCCGCAGCTCATCGCTGCCCTTGAGCGCAGCGAGGCCCAAAGAAGGGAGGCCCTAGGAGGGGGAGTAATGTTAGGGTTCGAGCTCCTGCACAAGGGGAATCTCGAGCTGTTCCCGCTGCGGTCCCCCATCCGTCTCCGGCCGCAGTGGTTCCTGCTCAGCAGAGACGTAGGTCCCAGCGTCTTGCCCAGCCCAGTACTGTGCAGAGACTTGCTGCTGCAACCAGTGTTGGAGCAGGCAGATTTGGGACTAAGTCCTTTATGGCTTCATATGAGCATGCCCAGGCAGATCTCCCATTGGAGATCAGGGGTCACATGCTCAGATACAACTGCCAATCCAATTGGTTGTTCAGGAAGGTCCTGTAGCTGTTGATGTTCTGAAGCATCTTCCCAATGGTTCTTCCTGGAAGGTCTTTTTCTCGTGGCTGCTGTAAAGGCTGTCCTTTCCACACGGACATGCGCTAGTATCAACCGTTATATGCTTTGCGCCAGTACGGTCATGCGTGTGTGTGGTTAGGGCGGCTGAAATATGCCATTACAATACCGACCTAATCGGTGAGGAGCTTGGTATGCTAGCTGGTCAGGGTCGGTGTCTTAGATGCCTTAGATTACCGGCATAACTGGTGAGGAGTTTGATTGCCGTATTCAGGGCCTAGGGTTCAGACGCCATAGATTGCGAGTGACTCCCGCAAGGACATTAGCGCAAGATCACTTTTTATGTTCGCTTAGCAGTCAACTGTGTACCTGGGTGCCTAACAGGACACAGAAGTTTGTCTCAGCGGCTATGTGATGCAACATGGTTCGCTTTCAACACTAGACAGTCCCCTAGCGTGTTTACTTTGCGACTCAGTGGTGTTAACTGAGTTCACACAAATCGCCATATAGCGCTGCGGCACTCCTTCTAGCAGCTCTGTGGAATAACAAACTTCGCACATATTGTCACAGAGCGTTACGGCGTTTATTTTGGCGACTCTGCGAGATAACAGAGTTCGCTTCTTGCACCATCTTACTAGCAGCAGGCTCTGCCTGCACGGTGGACCCTGGACTGGGAACGCACCTCTCTACATCTTATATTTGGTGCATTCCGCAGACCCTAACACATGCTGCATTCATCTTTCCTTCAACTTTGACCAAGTTTCCTGTGACTTTGAAGCTCTTAGATCCCAAAACATCAGTGATCCACCTCCATGCTTTACAGTAGGAATGGTATTCCTTTCATCATAGGCCTTGTTGATTTTTCTCCAAATAACGTTTATGGTTGTGGCAAACAGTTCAATTTTGTTCTCATCACTCCAAATAACCTTGTTCCAGAAGTTTTGAGGCTTCTCTCTGTGCTGTTTTGCATATTGTAGGTGAGATACTTTGGGCATTTGCGCAGGAATGGCTTTCTTCTGGCACTCGATCATGCAGCCCATTTTTCTTCCTTATAGTTCATCTTTAAACGGACACACTGGTAGTTTTCTGAGAGTCCAGTATTTCAGCTGGTGTTATTTGTGGGTCTTTCTTTGTATTGCAAACAATTTTCCTGGCAGTTTTGGATGAAATTTTTCATCTACTTGATAGTGGTTTTGTTTTTACAGGGTCCTTGATTTTCAATTTGTCAGTCACAGTTTGAACGCTGCTGACTAGCATTATTAATTCCTTATATATCTTTTTGTATCTCTTTCCTGTTTTATACAGTTCAACTACCTTTTCCTGTAGATAATTTGACAATTCTTTTGCTTTCCCCAAGATTCACAATCCAGATATGTCAGTGGCTGGAAGAAAGATATAACAGTCTATCTCGATCCCAGAAACTCACTAAGCTTTTATGCACACACACAAGCAAACAGGTCACAGGTGAGCATGTTACCTTTAGTAGGCATTCAAACCCATTTGTGTCAACTTCTGTGCATGTTATTAGGCCAAAATCACCAGGGTGTGTGAACTTTTGATCAGGGTCCTTTGGATGTTTTGGGTTGTCATGATTTAACCCTACGATGCATGACATTCGGAATCTACACTCTTACATATCCCGGGCCTTTTAGGCCCATTTGCAACTTATATGGAAGGAATTGACAAAAACAAATAAGTAGGCATTTTTTGAGTTTATTTCAAAATTGTAAAGTCAGATATGACAACTGCACACAATTATAAGTGTTGTAAAGAGAAATAACATGTAAATTGAAGTAAACAAAACCTGCAACTAGTTTTCGTTTCTAACTTTTCCTTTACTTTTCAATTTTATTACTCTCCATCACAATTTTCGCATGTTATCTTCTCTAAAGAATGTTCTTTACAAACATTTTCTCCACAAATGGTGCAGTACCGCTCGGTTTTCCTGTCTTTTTCTGATGGACAAATAAAGCAACGCTTTCATTTTCTTTCTTCTCGATGTTGAATTCTTGGAAAACTTACACCACAACGTTTCATAGCTTCAATCGTTTGCTTTGGCATGAATTTTGTGTCCCTTCGCTGCATCATGTGTGGCATTATAAGTTCACGGCAAAGGTCCTTCAAGAATAGGCGCCTCTTGTCACTCCTCTTAGTATGGAAATCGGGATTAATTTTACAATAAAGAAGGTAGGCTTTCAGGGCTGATACATCAAGCATATTTGCAAACAAGATTACAGGCCAACGTTGTGTTTGCCTTTTGCATGTGTATTCCCCAATCATTTCATCCATCTTGTCCACACCTCCTTTAGTTTTATTGTAGTACATGATGATTTCAGGTTTTTTTTTCCGGTTATTGAGTTCAACAATGGCATCATGATGTATTGTACTGAGTAATGTAACGGATTTGTCCTTCTTAGCTTTGTAAGAGACCATTGTTGATTTGTCGCTGGTACCAGTGCCCATGCCCGTGTCTTCCACCGATTCCAGGGTGGCAGACTGGGCTGTGGAGGCACGGGACATTTGGGACCGCACCCAGGATGCCATTCAGGCATCCAAAGAGAGGATGAGGCCTTCGGCCGATGCCCATCAGCGCCCCGCTCCTACACTTTGTCTGGGTGACCTAGTGTGGCTCTCTGCCTGAAACATCAGGCTACGTGTAGAGTCCACCAAGTTGGCACCTCGCTTTTTGGGTCCCTTTAAAGTTCTTGAGCAGGTGAACCCGGTGGTTTACCGCCTAGCCCTTCCGCCTCGCCTTGGTATCACCGACACCTTTCCCGTGTCCCTCCTGAAACCCGTGGCCACTTACCGGCTTTCTGAGTCATCTGCCGGGACGTCAGGTTAATCTTCCGACGATCATGAGGTGAACGCCATTGTTGGGTGCAAGGTGGTACGAGTCAAAAATTTTTTATTTGGTGGATTGGAGGGGTTATGGGCCTGAGGATAGGTCCTGGGAGCCTGCCGAGCATGTTCATGCTCCACAGCTCATCGCTACCCTTGAGCGCAGCGAGGCCCAAAGAAGGGAGGCCCTAGGAGGGGGAGTAATGTTAGGGTTCGAGCTCCTGCACAAGGGAATCTCGAGCTGTTCCCGCTGCGGTCCCCCATCCGTCTCCGGCCGCAGTGGTTCCTGCTCAGCAGAGACGTAGGTCCCAGCGTCTTGCCCAGCCCAGTACTGTGCAGAGACTTGCTGCTGCAACCAGTGTTGGAGCAGGCAGATTTGGGACTAAGTCCTTTATGGCTTCATCTGAGCATGCCCAGGGCAAGATCTCCCATTGGAGATCAGGGGTCACATGCTCAGATACAACTGCCAATCCTATTGGTTGTTCAGGAAGGTCCTGTAGCTGTTGATGTTCTGAAGCATCTTCCCAATGGTTCTTCCTGGAAGGTCTTTTTCCCGTGGCTGCTGTAAAAGGCTGTCCTTTCCGCACGGACGTGCGCTAGTATCAACCGTTATATGCTTTGCGCCAGTATGGTCATGCGTGTGTGTGGTTAGGGCGGCTGAAATACGCCATTACAATACCGACCTAATCGGTGAGGAGCTTGGTATGCTAGCTGGTCAGGGTCGGTGTCTTAGATGCCTTAGATTACCGGCATAACTGGTGAGGAGTTTGATTGCCGTATTCAGGGCCTAGGGTTCAGACGCCATAGATTGCGGGTGACTCCCGCAAGGACATTAGCGCATGATCACTTTTTATGTTCGCTTAGCAGTCAACTGTGTACCTGGGTGCCTAACAGGACACAGAAGTTTGTCTCAGCGGCTATGTGATGCAACAGGGTTCGCTTTCAAACTAGACAGTCCCCTAGCGTGTTTACTTTGCGACTCAGTGGTGTTAACTGAGTTCACACAAATCGCCATATAGCGCTGCGGCACTCCTTCTAGCAGCTCTGTGGAATAACAAACTTCGCACATATTGTCACAGAGCGTTACGGCGTTTATTTTGGCGACTCTGCGAGATAACAGAGTTCGCTTCTTGCACCATCTTACTAGCAGCAGGCTCTGCCTGCACGGTGGACCCCGGGCTGGGAACGCACCTCTCTACATCTTATATTTGGTGCATTCCGCAGACCCTAACACATGCAGCATTCATCTTTCCTTCAACTTTGACCAAGTTTCCTGTGACTTTGAAGCTCTCAGATCCCAAAACATCAGTGATCCACCTCCATGCTTTACAGTAGGAATGGTATTCCTTTCATCATAGGCCTTGTTGATTTTTCTCCAAATAACGTTTATGGTTGTGGCAAACAGTTCAATTTTGTTCTCATCACTCCAAATAACCTTGTTCCAGAAGTTTTGAGGCTTCTCTCTGTGCTGTTTTGCATATTGTAGGTGAGATACTTTGTGGCATTTGCGCAGGAATGGCTTTCTTCTGGCACTCGATCATGCAGCCCATTTTTCTTCCTTTAGTTCATCTTTAAACGGACACACTGGTAGTTTTCTGAGAGTCCAGTATTTCAGCTGGTGTTATTTGTGGGTCTTTCTTTGTATTGCAAACAATTTTCCTGGCAGTTTTGGATGAAATTTTTCATCTACTTGATAGTGGTTTTGTTTTTACAGGGTCCTTGATTTTCAATTTGTCAATCACAGTTTGAACGCTGCTGACTAGCATTATTAATTCCTTATATATCTTTTTGTATCTCTTTCCTGTTTTATACAGTTCAACTACCTTTTCCTGTAGATAATTTGACAATTCTTTTGCTTTCCCCAAGATTCACAATCCAGAAATGTCAGTGGCTGGAAGAAAGATATAACAGTCTATCTCGATCCCAGAAACTCACTAAGCTTTTATGCACACACACAAGCAAACAGGTCACAGGTGAGCATGTTACCTTTAGTAGGCATTCAAACCCATTTGTGTCAACTTCTGTGCATGTTATTAGGCCAAAATCACCAGGGTGTGTGAACTTTTGATCAGGGTCCTTTGGATGTTTTGGGTTGTCATGATTTAACCCTACGATGCATGACATTCGGAATCTACACTCTTGCATATCCCGGGCCTTTAGGCCCATTTGCAACTTACATGGAAGGAATTGACAAAAACAAATAAGTAGGCATTTTTTGAGTTTATTTCAAAATTGTAAAGTCAGATATGACAACTGCACACAATTATAAGTGTTGTAAAGAGAAATAACATGTAAATTGAAGTAAACAAAACCTGCAACTAGTTTTCGTTTCTAACTTTTCCTTTACTTTTCAATTTTATTACTCTCCATCACAATTTTCGCATGTTATCTTCTCTAAAGAATGTTCTTTACAAACATTTTCTCCACAAATGGTGCAGTACCGCTCGGTTTTCCTGTCTTTTTCTGATGGACAAATAAAGCAACGCTTTCATTTTCTTTCTTCTCGATGTTGAATTCTTGGAAAACTTACACCACAACGTTTCATAGCTTCAATCGTTTGCTTTGGCATGAATTTTGTGTCCCTTCGCTGCATCATGTGTGGCATTATAAGTTCACGGCAAAGGTCCTTCAAGAATAGGCGCCTCTTGTCACTCCTCTTAGTATGGAAATCGGGATTAATTTTACAATAAAGAAGGTAGGCTTTCAGGGCTGATACATCAAGCATATTTGCAAACAAGATTACAGGCCAACGTTGTGTTTGCCTTTTGCATGTGTATTCCCCAATCATTTCATCCATCTTGTCCACACCTCCTTTAGTTTTATTGTAGTACATGATGATTTCAGGGTTTTTTTTCCGGGTATTGAGTTCAGCAATGGCATCATGATGTATTGTACTGAGTAATGTAACGGATTTGTCCTTCTTAGCTTTGTAAGAGACCATTGTTGATTTGTCGCTGAACCCAAAGACACTGTCATAAAGTTCTCTCTGTGGACTTGCTTCATCACCGGAGGAATATCTCGTCGATTTGGCCTCATAGTACCAAGCACTGTAAGTTGTTTTGCAAGCAAAAAATTGCCAAGTTCTACACTTGTGAAGTAATTGTCCATTGTTATGTTTCTACCAGAATTGTAAATGGGTAGTGCAAGTTTTTTAATATCACACAGGGGGTAATGGAAGTCCTTGATATTCAGTCAGTGAAGGATTGAGCTTCTCCTTCCAACAGTGCATCAATTCTGAAAGTTGGGTGGGGAGAGCAAAGAGACAAAAGGCAAATAGCTAGGTGGAGCCTGTATGCTGTGTACACAAACTAAAGGTGGCTTCATATGGGTCATCTATTGTTCAACTGGTTTATCTACTGACCACAGGTAGTTGGCTGTGTGAAAGGACCTTTAGTCTGAAAACATAAATGTCATGCAGAAGGCATGACAATATCATAAACTAAAAGGCCTGTGTCATGGAAATATTTGTTCTTCCAAAAAAGCATTTTTATAAAAAAAAAAGATGATCACATGAAACTAGGAAATTACCAACAACTAAAAACCTGAGAAATACCTAGAGTTTCAAAATTCTAAAGTACAGCAAGTAATCTTGCAGAAAATAGCAAAAAAAGACAAATAAACTGATGAGTATATGATAAACCTAATATGGGCTTAAAAGGCCCGGATATGTAAAGCTGTAGTTTTCCTCAAAAAAATTATATAAAAAAAACCCCATCACATAAAAATATATAAACAACTGGAAATTACACACAACTACAGACCTGAGGAATACCTAGAGTTTCAAAATTCTAAGTTTAAAAACCTTTCAGAATTTTTGCAAAAACAGAGAAATATGTCACACAAAATAGTTAATAAATACCATTTTCAACATGTCTACTTTACATCAGAACAATTTTGGAAGCAATTTTTTTTTGTTAGGAAGTTATAAGTGTTAAAAGTTGAGCAGCGATTTCTCGTTTTTACAACACCCGGACCACCTCACATTTGAAGTCACTTTGAGAGGTCTGTATGATAGAAAATACCCAAAAGTGACACTATTCTAAAAACTGCACCCCTCAATGTGCTCAAAACCACATTCAAGAAGTTTATTAACCCTTCTGGTGCTTCACAGGAAATTTTGGAATGTTTAAAAAAAATGAACATTTAACTTTTTTTTCACAAAAAATTTACTTCAGATCCATTTTTTTTTATTTTACCAAGAGTAACTGGACAAATTGGACCCAAAATGTATTGTGCAATTTGTCCTGAGTACGCTGATACCTCATATGTGAGGTGAACCACTGTTTGGGCGCATGGCAGAACTCGGAATGGAAGGAGCGCCATTTGACTTTTCAATGCAAAATTGGCTGGAAATGAGATCAGACGCCATGTCTTTATTGGAAGAGCCCTTGATGTGCCTAAACTGTGGAAACCTCACAATTCTAACTCCAACCCTAACCACAAACCTAACTGTAACACACCCCTAACCCTAACACACCCCTAACCCTAATCCCAACCCTAACCCTAATCCCAAACCTAATCCCAAACCTAATCCCAACCCTAACCCTAACTTTAGCCCCAACTCTATCCCTAACTTTATTCCCAACACTAACGCTAAATTTAGCCCCAATCCTAACCCTTACCCTAATGGGAAAATGGAAATAAATACTTTTTTTATTTTATTATTTTTCCCTAGCTAAGGGGTGATAAAGGGTGATAAAGGGAGGGTTTGATTTACTATTTACAGTGTGTTTTTATGTTTGGCAGCTGTCACACACTAAAAGACGCTTTTTATTTAAAAAAATAGTTTTTGCATCACCACGTTTTGGGAGCTATAATTTTCCATATTTAGGCCCACAGTCATGGGAGGTCTTGTTTTTTGCGGGACAAGTTGACGTTTTTATTGGGCATATTACATTTTTTAATTTCAAAATGGTTTTATTGAAATTTATAACTTTAGAAAACAGTATACTTAGAAACATATTCCCTCGCAGGGGAATTTTTAACTTATCATGACTTACATATAACCTATAGGGGGAAAGACAAGACAATTACAACAAGAGGACAAAACAATAGGGAAAGGGAACATTAATTCCACAGTGTACATTATAGTAACTTTAGTATTTTTTCGATAGCCTACTTTTAATGGGTGTTTCATTCCGATCTCATCTGTATCATGAACCAGGGACAAACATATAATGTGTTGTGTTTCGGTAGCTGAGGAGAATAAGCAAAAACGGCAATACACCAGAGAGGCTGGAACCTATTGGATTGCAGTAACCTGAACTAACCACACAACTAGAGGTAGCCGTGGAGTGTTCCTACGTTGATCCTAGACGCCTCGTCACAGCCTGAGAGATAACTACACCTAAAGGCAGAAAGATGAAAGCTATCTGCCCCGGAGCAGATCCCAAAAGAAAATAGGAAGCCCCCAAACATGTAATGGCGGTTAGACAAGAAGAAGCACGGACACAGACAAAAAATGGAATGAGCAAACGCTGGGGCCCAATCTGTCTAGACAGAAAAATACAGGAAAGAATACTCACTGCAATCCAAAAAAAACCCCTAAAAATACCAACTCTTCTGATTGCAAAAACACCTGAGATCATACGATCTCTACCACCTAAATCAGATCTCTGGTGTAACAAAACTAAGCCGCAACCACTGAAAAAAAAGGAAAAGGCAAACAAACAAATAACAGTGGCTTCAGATAAACTGAGAGGAGCACAAGCCCCCTGGAGGGGACCTGGCTGACCTCCACAGAAGTGCAGAGAACAATGCAAAAAGCAAGCACAAAAATAAAAGCAGAAAATATCTTATCTGATAATAGAAGATGCAGGCAAGACTCAGTAAACTTTCAAATGAACCAGGAACCACAATTGAGACAAGAACAATTGATCACCGGCAACCATCATGGGAGGGAACCTCCCTTATATCAGACTAGTCCGTGATCCCAGATTGCCATTCCTCGCTGAAAGGTTCAGTACTGTCTGTAACCACCAGAGGGAGCCTCGGCTCAGAAGCCATCTCTAGCACATTCATAACATAATGATTATATGCTGTAGTTCTAAGTCTAGATCCAATTCTTCACCTTCACAGTCTGGAGATATTACTGTGATATGCGCAAGATCAGGTCCATTTGTGTATTTGATTCTAAATCTATCCATGACACCCAAATCTTGAAGAACTGATCCCACATGTCGTTTCCAGTAGCTTCAATGCGTTCATAGAGCATAATATTGTTCATCCTTTCTTTAACAAGTAATAATGACAACGTTAGGGATTTCCATTTTGCCACTATATGAATTTTGGTGGCCATGAAAAGGTACTTTACCAATTTATGGAGGCCTCTAGGAAGAGACGGGTGCTTTGCCCCAAGGAGAGAAATTGGAGGTTCTAAAGGAATTTTCCTGCCTGTCAATTGATCTACTATGAGTTTCACTCTATGCCAGAGGTCCGAGACCGCCACAAAAGTCCACCAGATGTGTTTCATATCCCCTGGTAGATCACAGCCCCGATAACAGAGCTGAGATATTTGGGTATATACTGTGTTTAGTTGGAACAAGATACAGCACAGGGCAGATATTTTACACTGGGTTTTGTCCTAAGCACGGATCGCATTTCATTGCACTCAAAATTTTGGCATTTCAGGCCTTCATAAAAAATTTTTTGTTGTGTCATAGGCTACCTATTGACATAATTTTGCTGGCCAAAAAAAAAAAATACTGGGCAGATATTTGAAAGTGGGCTATCTTCGTCAAACGCCTAACCTATCTGTGGGCTAAAAATTTTGGCATTTCATGGCTACATTCCTGTTGTGAATGGACTTGAAATGAGTTCTGAGCAGAGGCTCCCTCTGGTGGTTACAAGCGGTACTGGACTGTCCAGTGAAGATTGTGAGGAGTGGGAATCAGGTGTTACTGACTGGTGTATTGCCTTTTTTACCTGCACTCCTCAGCTACCGAAACATAACAGTATCACCGGCCTAAAAATTGAAAATTGTATGGTACTCACAGAAGGAAAAAAATATTGTGAAAGAAAAAAGGTTGTCAGAGTTGTCAGAGATATTTTTCTGTTTGTTGCATTTTTTTTTCCCTCTGTATCTCTGGGTGCTGGGGAGGATATTTTTTTCTCTCAATGGAGTTTGCACAGTTGTCTGGCCGTGTGGATCAGCTTGCCACTGAGGTTCGGAGTATTGCTGCCTATCTTGCTAGGTTGCCTGTTGTGGTACCTAGGATTCCCATGCCAGATTTGTTTTTAGGGGATCGAGCTAAGTTTCAGAATTTCAAAAATAATTGTAAATTGTTTTTTGCCTTAAAATCTAAGTCCTCAGGGAACGCAGCGCAGTAGGTTCAAATTGTCATCTCTCTCCTGCGCGGCGATCCTCAGGATTGGGCTTTTTCCCTGACACCTGGGGATCCTGTTTTGAGTGATGTTGATGCATTTTTCAGGCTTTGGGGTTATTGTACGATGAGCCTAATGTCACTGATCAAGCTGAAAAAGTCTTATTGGCATTAAATCAGGGTCTTGATGACGCTGAGTTATACTGTCAGAGATTCCGTAGGTGGGCAGTCCTGACCAAGTGGAGTGACGACGCTTTGGCGGCCCTTTTTCGGAAGGGTCTGTCAGATAATGTAAAGGATGTTATGGTGGGATTCTCTGTCCCCTCTGGTCTCAATGATTCTATGTCATTAGCGATTCAAATTGACAGACGTTTGCGTTAGCGGAGAAGTATGCGTGGAATGGTGTTGCCTTGTGAACCTGCTTCTGAACCCATGCAGTGTGATAGAGTGGTGTCTGGTGCACAGCGTCATGAGTTTCAAAAGCGCAATGGGTTATGTTTCTACTGTGGTGATGCCTCTCATGCTATTTCAGTCTGCCCTAAGCGGGGAAGACGTTTTGCACGCTCAGTTGTCTTGGGTAGTGTTCAGACTAAGTTTTTATTAACTGTCACTTTGATATGCTCTCTGTCCTCATTTTCTGCTCAGGCTTTCGTTGATTCTGGAGCAGCTATTAACCTGATGGATTATGATTTTGCTAAACGTTGTGGGTTTCCCTTGATACCCCTACAGAAGTCTGTTCCCCTACTGGGGATCGATTCTACCCCTTTGGCTGAGAATAAACCTCAGTTCTCTACTCAGGTGATAATGAGGGTTGAACCTGATCATCAGGAGTGCTGTAAATTTTTGGTTCTGTATAATCTGCATGATATTATCGTACTGGGCTTCCCTTGGTTGCAGTCTGATAATCCTGTTTTGGATTGGAAATCTGTGTCTGTAACCAGTTGGGGCTGCCAATGTGTTAATACTAACACTCCTGTTTTTTTCTGCCTCCCCCCAGGCTCAGGATGTTCCTGACTTTTTGATTGATTTTTCTGATGTGTTTAGCGAAAGTAAATCTGCATCCTTGCCTCCCCATAGGAGGTATGACTGCGCTATTGAATTAGTGCCTGGTAGTAAATTCCCTAAAGGTCGCCTTTTTAACTTGTCTGTACCTGAACATGACGCTATGCGGTCTTATATCAAGGAATCATTGGAGAAGGGTCATATCAGACCATCCTCTTCACCCTTAGGTGCCGGTTTTTTCTTGTGGCCAAAAAGGATGGTTCATTAAGGCCGTGTATTGATTATCGTCTTTTGAACAATATTACTGTAAAATATCAATATCCGTTACCTTTGATTTCTGACCTGTTTTCCAGGGTGAAAAACGCTACTTGGTTTACCAAGCTTGACCTCAGGGGGGCATATAACCTTATTCGCATTAAGCACGGGGATGAATGGAAGACGGCATTCAATACCCCTGAGGGGCATTTTGAGTACCTTGTGATGCCCTTTGGGCTCACTAATGCTCCTTCTGTCTTCCAGTCCTTCATGAATGACATTTTCAGGGATTTTGTGGATAAATTTCTGATTGTTTATTTGGATGATATCTTGATTTTTTCTAATGACTGGGACTCTCATGTGAAACATGTTCGAACTGTATTCCAGATTTTTAGAGAGAATGCTCTGTATGTGAAGGGATCAAAGTGTCTTTTTGGCTTACAGAGGATCTCATTTCTGGGATTCATTTTGTCCCCATCTGTTATTGAAATGGACCCGGTCAAGGTTCAGGCCATCTGTGATTGGGTCCAACCTACTTCATTAAAGGCTCTTCAAAGATTTTTGGGTTTTGCCAATTTTTATCGTAAATTTATTGGTAATTTCTCGGTTATTGTTAAACCATTGACTGATTTGACCAGAAAGGGTTCTGATGTGGTGAATTGGCCTCCTGAGGCAGTCTCTGCATTTCAGGAACTTAAGCAGAGATTCACTTCTGCTCCTGTTCTACGGCAGCCTGATGTTTCTCTGCCATTTCAGGTGGAGGTTGATGCCTCTGAAATTGGGGCAGGTGCCGTTTTGTCCCAAAAAGATCCAGAGACCTCTAAAAGTAACCCTTGTGCCTTTTTCTCTCGAAAATTTTCTCCTACTGAACGTAATTATGACGTGGGTAATCGGGAGTTACTGGCCATGAAGTGGGCTTTTGAAGAGTGGAGATATTGGCTGGAGGGAGCCAAACATCAGGTGGTGGTCCTTACGGACCATAAGAATCTGGTTTATCTGGAATCTGCCAAGCGACTCAATCCTAGTCAGGCCAGGTGGGCCTTGTTTTTCACACGTTTTAATTTTGTGGTTTCCTTTCTTCCTGGCACTAAGAATGTTAAGGCGGATGCCCTCTCGAGGAGTTTCTTGCGGACTCTCCTGAGTTATCTGATCCTTCTGTTATTTTGAAAGAGGGTGTAGTTCTTTCCGCCATCTCACCCAATTTGAGACTTGCTCTGGAGGGGTGTCAGGAGGATAGGCCCGAGCGCTGCCCTGTTGGAAAATTGTTTGTCCCGGACCAGTGGAAAAAGAGTGTGATGTCTGAGATTCATTGTTCCGCGTTGGCTGGGCATCCCGGAATTTTTGGTACCAGAGACTTGGTTAGTCGGTCCTTTTGGTGGCCTACCTTGTCTCGTGATGTCAGGGAATTTGTGCAGTCCTGCGGGACTTGCTCTCGCTCCAAGCCTTGCTCTCGCTCTAGTGGTTTGTTGATGCCATTGCCTGTGCCCAAGAGACCATGGACCCATATCTCTATGGATTTCATTTCCGACCTCCCTGTTTCTCAGAGAATGACCGTCATCTGGGTGATTTGTGATAGGTTTTCCAAGATGATACATCTTGTGCCATTACCTAAGTTGCCTTCCTCCTCTGAATTGGTGCCTTTGTTCCTTCAGCACGTGGTTCGTTTGCACGGCATTCCTGAGAACATTGTGTCTGACAGAAGAGTCCAGTTTGTTTCCAGATTTTGGAGGACCTTTTGTTCTAAACTTGGTGTTCAATTTTCTTTCTCCTCGGCGTTTCATCCTCAGACCAATGGTCAAACTGAGAGAACAAACCAGACATTGGAGACTTATCTAAGATGCTTTGTGTCTGCTGATCAGGATGACTGGGTCTCTTTTTTGCCTTTGGCTGAGTTTGCTCTTAATAATAGGGCTAGCTCTGCCACTTTGATGTCTCCATTTTTCTGTAATTCTGGGTTTCACCCTCGATTTTCTTCAGGACAGACGGAGGCTTCTGTCTGTCCAGGTGTTGACTCTGTTGTGGAGCGTATGCAACAGATTTGGGACCAGGTAGTGGAGAGGTTGTCCCTCTCTCAGGAGAGGGCCCAGCGGTTTGCTAACCGGCATAGGACTGATGGTCCTCGGTTTAAAGTGGGGGACTTGGTCTGGTTGTCCTCAAGAAATATTCCTATGAGAGTGGCATCTCCTAAATTTAAGCCTAGGTTCATTGGACCTTATAAGATCATGGAGATTCTTAATCCTGTTTCTTTTCGTTTGCTTCTTCCAGGGACATTTAAGGTCCATAACGTGTTCCACAAGTCCTTGTTGAAGAGGTTTGTTGAGCCAGTGGTTCCTACTGCTTTGCCTCCTGACCCTGTTCTGGTTGAGGGCAATATGGAGTTTGTGGTTGAGAAAATATTGAATTCTCGTTTTTCTAGACGGAAACTCCAGTATTTGGTTAAGTGGAGAGGTTATGGTCAGGAAGACAATTCTTGGGTGTTTGCTTCGGACATCCATGCTAGGAGACTCATCCGTGCGTATCATAGAACTCATCCTGACCGACCTGGTTGCTCAAGTGAGGGTTCGGTGACCCCTCCTCAAGGGGGGGGTACTGTTGTGAATGGACTTGAAATGAGTTCTGATCAGAGGCTCCCTCTGGTGGTTACAAGCGGTACTGGACTGTCCAGTGAAGATTGTGAGGAGTGGGAATCAGGTGTTACTGACTGGTCTTATATAAGGGAGTCGCCTTCCCATCAGGGTTGCCGGTGATCAATTGTTCTGGTCTCAATCCTTGATTCCTGTTTCCTTGGTAGCCTGCTGTGTCGTGTCTGCATCTCCTGCTAACAGATAAGACATTTTCTTCTTTTTGTTTTTGTGCTTGATTTTTGCATTTTGTCCTGCACTTCTGTGGGGGCCTTCAGGGTTCCCTCCGGGGGCTTTTGCCCTCTCAGTTTAGTTCAGCCACTGATGTTTGTACTTTTGCTTTTTCCAGTTTTTTCAGTGGCTGCTGTTTTGATTTTGTTACACCAGAGAACTAATTTAGGTGGTAGAGGTCGTGTGATCTCAGGTGATTTTGAAATTAGTAGAGTTGGTGCTTTTCAGGGTTTTTTGGGATTGCAGTAAGTGCCCTTCCTATCATTTTCTATTTAGGTAGTTTGGGCCCCAACGTTTGCTCATACTATTTTCTGTCTGTGTCAGTATTTCATCTTGTCTAACCGCCATTACATGTTTGGGGGCTTTCTATGTTCTTTGGGGATCTGCTCCGGGGCAGATAGCTTTCCTCTTTCTATCTTTAGGTGTAGTTAGTTTCTCAGGCTGTGACGAGGCGTCTAGGACCAACGTAGGAACGCTCCACGGCTGCCTCTAGTTGTGGTGGTTAGTCAGGGTACTGCAATCTCATAGATTCCAACTTCTCTGGTGTATTGCCTTTTTTACCTGCACTCCTCAGCTACCGAAACATAACACATTCCCCTTTTTTTTGCTGTGTCTTACCCTATTTGTATACACTATTTTGGGGTAAAACATTTACAAATACAGGCCACATATTAAACAGTGTGGTATCTCTGTCAGACTCCTGATCTATCTGTGGGCTACAAATTGTGGCATTTCATGGCTAAATTCCACTGTATTTGCTGTTTGTTACCCTATTTGTATACACTATTTTGGGCTCAATAATTTTAAATACAGACCACATATTGAACAGTTTGGCATCACTTCAGATGCCTGATCTATCTGTGGGCTACAAATTGTGGCATTTCAGGGCTATATTCCCCTTTTTCTGCTGTCTTACCCTATTTCTATACACTATTTTGTGGAAAAAATTTACAAATACAGGCCACATATTGAACAGTGTGGTATCTCTGTCAGACGCCTGATATATCTGTGGTCTACAAATTGCGGCATTTCAGGGCTACATTCCCCTTTTTTTTGCTGTATCTTACCTATTTCTATACACTATTTTGGGGTAAAAATTTACAAATACAGTATACATATTAAACAGTCTGGTATTGTTGTCAGACGCCTCATTTATCTGTGGGCTAAAAAATGGTGGCATTTCCGGGATACATTCCACTGTATTTGCTGTTTGTTACCCTATTTATATGCACTATTTTGGGGTAAAACATTTTATTTAAAATACAGACCACATATTGACATAATGAACAGTCTGGTATCACCATCAACTCCTGATCTGTCGGTGGGCTACAAATTGTGGCATTTCAGGGCTACATTCCTCTTTTTTTGCTGTGTCTTACCCTATTTGTATACACTCTTTTGTTGTAAACATTTACAAATATAGGCCACATATTGAACAGTCTGGTATCGCCATCAGATGCCTGATCTGTCGTGGGCTACAAATTGTGGCATTTCAGGGCTACATTCCCCTTTTTTCTTTGCTGTGTCTTACCCTATTGTATACACTATTTTGGGGTAAAGAATTTAAAAAAACAGACCACATTTGAACAGTCTGGTATTGCATCAGACGCCTGTTCTATCATGGGCTAAAAATTGTGGTATTCAGGGCTACATTCCAATGTATTTTGCTGTGTCTTACCCTATTTGTATACACTATTTTGTGGTAATAAACTTAAAATACAGACCACATATTGAACAGTCTGGTATCACCGTTAGACATCTGATCTATGTGTGGGCTACAAATTGTGGCATTTCAGGGCTACATTCCCTTTTTATGCAGTGTCTTACCCTATTTCTATACACTATTTTGGGGTAAAAAATTTGCAAATACAGCCACATATTGAATCAGTCTGGTTTCGCCGTCAAGTGCCTCATTTATCTGTGGGCTAAAAATTGTGGCATTTCAGGGCTACATTCCACTGTATTTGCTGTCTGTTTACCCTTTTTTTATTCACTATTTTGTGGTAAAAATTTAAAAATACAGACCACATATTGAACAGCCTGGTATCGCCATCAGACGCCTGATCTATCTGTGGGCTACAAATTATGGCATTTCAGGGCTACATTACCCTTTTTTTTGCTGTGTTTACTTTATTTGCATACACTCTTTTGTTGTAAAAAAAATTAAAAATACCAACTACATATTGAACATTGGTATCGCCGTCAGACACCTAATCTATCTGTGGGCTACAAATTGTGAATTTCAGGGCTACATTCCACTGTATTTGCTGTCTGTTACCCAGTTTGTATACACTATTTTTGAGATAAAACATTTAAAAATACAGACCACATATTGAACAGTCTGGTATACCGTCAGATGCCAAATCTATTTGTGGGCTACAAATTTTGGCATTTCAGGGCTACATTCCCCTTTTTTTGCTGTGTCATACCTTATTTCTATACACTATTTTGGGGTTAAAAATTTACAAACTTACAGGCCACATATTGAACAGTCTTTTATCGCCGTCAGGACACTGATTTATCTGTGGGCTAAAAATTGTGGAATTTCAGGGCTACATTCCACTGTATTTGCTGCATGTTACCCTTTTTGTATTCACTATTTTGGGGTAAAAAATTAAAAAATACAGACCACATATTGAACAGCCTGGTATCGCCATCAGACGCCTGATCTATCTGTGGCCTACAAATTATGGCATTTCAGGGCTACATTACCCTTTTTTTTGCTGTGTTTACTTTATTTGCATACACTCTTTTGTTGTAAAAAAAATTAAAAATACTGACTACATATTGAACAGTCTGGTATCGCCGTCAGACACCTGATCTATCGGTGGGCAACAAAATGTGGAATTTCAGGGCTACATTCCACTGTATTTGCTGTCTGTTACCCAGTTTGTATACACTATTTTGAGATAAAAATTTAAAAATACAGACCACATATTGAACAGTCTGGTATTACCGTCAGATGCCAAATCTTTTGTGGGCTACAAATTTTGGCATTTCAGGGCTACATTCCCCTTTTTTTGCTGTGTCATACCTTATTTCTATACACTATTTTGGGGTTAAAAATTTACAATCTACAGGCCACATATTGAACAGTCTGGTATCGCCGTCAGACACATGATTTATCTGTGGGCTAAATATTGTGGAATTTCAGGGCTATATTCCACTGTATTTGCTGTCTGTTACCCTTTTTGTATTCACTATTTTCGGGTAAAAAATTTAAAAATACAGACCACATATTGAACAGCCTGGTATCGCCATCAGATGCCTGATCTATCTGTGGGCTAGAAATTATGGCATTCAGGGCTACATTACCCTTTTTTTTGCTGTGTTTACTTTATTTGCATACACTCTTTTGTTGTAAAAAAATTAAAAATACCGACTACATATTGAACAGTCTGGTATCGCCGTCAGACACCTGATCTATCTGTGGGCTACAAATTGTGGCATTTCAGGGCTACATTCCCCTTTTTTTGCGATGTCTTACCCTATTTCTATACTTTATTTTGGGGTAAAGCATTTACAAATACAAGCCACATATTGAACAGTGTGGTATCTCTTTCAGATGCCTGATCTATCTGTGGGCTACAAATTGTGGCATTTTAGGGCTACTTTCCCCTTTCATTGCTGTGTCTTACCCTATTTCTATACACTATTTTGGGGTAAAAAATTTACAAAACAGGCCACATATTGAACAGTCTGGTAACGCCGTAAGACGCCTGATGTATCTGTGGGCTACAAATTGTGGCATTTCAGGGCTACCTTCCCCTTTTATTGCTGTGTCTTACCCTTTTTCTATACACTATTTTGGGTCAAAACATAACAAATACAGGCCACATATTGAAGAGTCTGGTATCGCCGTCAGATGCCTGATCTATCTGTGAGCTACAAATTGTGGCATTTCAGGGATACATTGAACTGTTTTTGCTGTGTGCTACTGTGGTATCCCACAAAGTGGCCATTTGTATGGGATACCGGATATATTGTGTGCTGTCATATAAATGCTGTGAATGTTTATGGGGACTGGGCATTTTAAATACATTGTCAGATCTGCTGATGGGCAGCACTAAGAGGGTTCATCTTCTCCTCCCAGGCTTGATCAGATGACCCAGTTTGAATATGCAGAAGGTTCTTGAAAAATGAGACTGGGCACGCAGCCAATGACTGCAGCTCTAACGTCACATAGAAGGGGGATGAGCCAAGTCTTGGGACAGAGTTTTGAACTTTGAAGTGGCAGTTGGTGGTTGGACTTCTTGGTAAGCAGAGGCCATTTTGTAGGTGAAAGAATTACCTACTTGCTCCCTTACGGCTTAGCTTAAAAAGTGGACTGGCACGAAAAGGGGAGTTAATAGTCTTCATCCTGCGTAACCTAAACTCAGCCAGACTGTACAGATTTCAAATACATATTGTAAATACATCATTGTAAATATACACCTGTAGTTTGTATCTCCCCCACCTCATTGTTGATTGTAAGCTCTCATGAGCAGGGTTGTTTTATTTACAGTTAATTACTCTATTATTGTTAACATTGTTATTTAGATAGGACTGTTGCGTTTAAAAATGTTAAACTGTTAAGCACTGCGGAATATGTTTGCGCTCTATAAATAATGATTATTATTATTAGAACACAGAGAAGCGGGATGTTGACTCTAATTATGGCATCATCGACGTTCAACATTTGGTGTAGTCCTCAAAGTTTCGTAGGATGGTACATATGTCTGACATCCATTGTTCACACCTGAGGTCTTATGTGTGGAGTCTGAACTGAATACCACGGCCTTGTTGATGCTGGTAGTCAACCTCTTCTGCTCACAAATCCTTTCCAACATCTGCATTGTAGAGTTCCAATGCGTGGGGCGACACATCACACACCAGTCGGTGAGCCTGAAGCTTCAAACGCTGCTGAAGCACGGTACAGGCAATATAAGCTTTAGCTGACTTTCTAAAAAGGGCACACAGGCGGCGTACTTTCCCAAACAGATCCGGCAGCTCTGGGTAGCTTTGCAGAAAACGTTGAACAATAAGGTGAAGCACATGGTCCAGGTGTGTGAGCAAGCCTCATCTCAGAGCCTGCCACCAGGTTCCTGCCATTGTCACACATGATCATGCCTGGCTGTAGGTTCAGCGTTGTCAGTCACAGATCTGCCTGATATTTCAGAGAAGTCCACAACTCTTCAGCATTGTGCGTTTTGTCACCAAAGCGTATTAGCTTCAGCACAGCCTGTTGCCTGTTGGCTGAGGCAGTGCTGCAATGCTTCCAGCTTGTTACTGATGTGGTCATTTGGGAGATGGAGGCTGAAGAGGAGGAGGTGGAGTTGCAGGAGCTGTAGACTGTGGGACAACCAAGATTGACGTAGTGCCCGTAATCATCAGAGTCGGGAGGACGTGTTCCAGCCCAAGTACCGTTATTCCACAGACTCTACTCTCTGCCAGGCCCTTCACTGGCTTCCTATTGCACATAGGCTACAGTTTAAAACCCTAAATATGACATACAAAGCCATCCACAACCTGTCTCCTCCATACATCTGTGACATGGTCTCCCAAGGTACGACTGGGCCCCAGCTTCCACTATGTTAACCCAGTGTGCCATCAGCAAGATGTACCATCCCTGGCCACAAGCACTTGCTCACGTGTCCATGGTTAGGTGGACTTTCCCAGAAACAGCATTGGTCAGGGCATGGGTAATGTTGTGGCACCTCAATTTACACTCACTTTTCGAGTCCCTTCTCCCTCTTACAGACATAGTTTCCTTAAATGACACCAATGCTTCTGGCACTTTATATTACACCACAATAACAGCAGCACTCGATTCGGCCGCCCCCTCATGCACAGTAAAATTCATACAATCAACAGGCATCCCTGGCTGACCAGCCTGACCAAAGAAATGAGACGGGCTTCATATGTTGCTGAGTGTAAATGGAAGAGATCCCGTTCTGCCGAGCACTTAATAGCATACAAGCAGGCCATTGACAGCTTTAAGTCCACGCTCATTAAAGAAAAAAAAATACTTCTCATTTCTCATATCCTACCTGTCTCACAACCCTAAACAGCTTTTCAAAACTTTCATTTCTCTTCTCCGTCCCTCAACACCTCCTCTCTCTCCTCCCATTTCTGCTGAAGACTTAGACTCTTTCTTTTCTCAGCAGAATTCACATATAGTTTATTGTGTCTAACCCCCTTTCCAATGAGGAGTCCAAATAAATATAAATTTGAAAAAAAATTATAGGGTTGTACAGGAATAGCAAATACATAGTAGTGGTATGGCACAGTGCCCTGCCAACACTAGAGTAATACTTTTTTAATTTTTACCATTGTTATATAAAAATGTTGAAATTCAGATGAAGTTGATAGAAAACCGCAATCTGTGTCCTCCCAGCATTCCTTTGTACATATCTCGGTATTTATATCAGTATTAGCATGATCAATTTCCCTTCAGCATTTCTCGTTCTTCAGATCACACATATCACAACATGCTTCAATCGCAGGGCAATAAGTATTGTGGATGACATTTTACATTGTGAAACATTAAAGGCAAAAAAAAATTGTAGGCTTGATCCTGGATCTCATACCTCCATAGCCCCTCTGTAATGATTCCTGTATGTTACCATTCCTGCCATCACCACGACCCTATTCCTGATCACTTTATCCAACAACTCGTCCACGTTATTGTTTGCAAGGGTGTTTATGATGGCCGTAAAAAAAAAATTGTACACAGTATGTTGATATGTACCCCTGAGGGGGAAATGTTTGACAGACCATAAACTTAGTGTATAGGCATTACAAGTATAGGAGACCCGCACCTTTAAACTGGGAAAACATTTTTCAGATGCCATCCATCACATTTTTTCCTTGGGGGATTGGAGTGTGTGCAAATTGAGGGCAGGCATTGTATTCACTCCATGGGCAAACTTTAGGTGAAAGTAAAAAAACTTAATAATGGGAACTGTGGTTGCATGTGGCCATCCAGCACGTAGCTGCTTCAAATGCTTATTGGTTGCATGTAGCTTTGGTGCAGTGCAAGCCTTGCATTCAATGCATAAGCAAACACTATGGGAGCACCAAATGAATACTGGTAACTATGGTTGCATGTGGCCATCCAGTATGTGGGTTCAAAGACTTATTGTGGTGCGTGTAATTTTGGTGCAGGGCAGGCCTTGTATTCAATGCATAAGCAAACAGTATGGGAGTACTAAATTAATAATGTGAAGTGGGTTTTCCTGTGCCATCCAATACATTGCTTCAAAGGCTTATTAGGTTGCATGTAACTTTGATGCAGGGCAGGCCTTGCATTCAATGCATAAGGAAACAATATGGAAGTACCAAATGAATACTGGGAACTATGATTGCATGTGGCCATCCAGTAAGTGAGTTCAAAGGCTATTTTGGGGTGCATGTAACTTTGGTGCAGAGAAGGACTTGCATTCAATGCATAAACAAACAGTATGGGAGTGCCAAATGAAAAATGTGAAGTGGGTTTTCCTGTAGCCATCCAGTACCTGGCTTCAAAGGCTTATTGGGGTGCATGTAATTTTGGTACAGGGCAGGCCTTGCAGAGCAGGACTTGCATTCAATGCATAAACAAACAGTATGGGAGTACCAAATGAATATTGGGAACTATGGTTGCATGGCGCCATCCAGTACGTGGCTTCAAAAACTTATTGGGGTGCATGTAACTTTGCTGCAGGGAAGGCCTTGCATTCAATGCATAAGCAAACAGTATGGGAGTATCAAATTAATAATGTGAAGCGGGTTTTTCTGTGGCCATCCAGTATGTGGCTTCAAAGGCTTTTTGGGGTGCATGTAAATTGGTGCAGGGCAGGCCTTGCATTCAATGCATAAGCAAACAGTATGGGAGAACCAAATGAATACTGGGAACTATGGTTGCATGTAGCCATCAACTACGTGGCTTCAAAGGTTTATTGGGGTGCAGGTAACTTTGGTGCAGTGTAGCCCTTGCATTCAATGCTTAAGCAAGCAGTATGGGGTACCAAATGAATGCTGGGTACTATTGTTAGAGTTGGCGGAATGCACCAATTGAAATATATATAATAATAATAAGGTGCGTTCGCAACATGGGGTCCACCGTGCAGAGATTTAACCTGCATCTAAGCAATGGCAGAACAAGGCGGCGGTTGAACGCTGACAACACGTGGGTTAGATGTCACCCGGTATGAGCAGCGGCGAACTCTGTTGCTTCACATCTCTGGGAGAGATAATGGATAGACTCGACCCTGGGGAGGCTCAGCACTAGGCAAGAGATCAATAGGACAGTCATAGGGGCGGTGAGGCGGAAGGGTCTCCACAGCTTTCTTGGAGAATACGTCCGCATATGACCAATAGTGTTTGGGGAGAGAGGATAGATCTGCGGGCACTGCTGTAGAAGCCACCTGAACACACACCCTCTGACATCTACCCTCACAAGACTCCCTCCATCCAATATTTTCCCAGAGGACCACTCAATATGAGGAGAATGGTAGCGCAATCAAGGTACCCTAATAAGACTTCATCAATACCCTCGGGTATGACTAATAGGGAGATTATCTCCTGGTGGGCTGGAAACATGGTGAGAAAAAGTGAGATGGGCTGGTGTGTGATCTGTAAGGGCAGTGTTGACCCATTCACCACTCGGACGGTCACTGGCTTGGTGATCATCACCAGAGTTATAGTGTGCTGTTGGGCAAAGGCTGAAGAAATTAAATTGTCCTCTGCCCTGGAATCCACACAAACCCCTACCCCATGAGTGGATGGGTCTATTGTGAGTGTATCCTTGAAGGACAATTTGGAAGAAAACGCCGCTGTGTCTAGTGAGCCTCCTTCTATGGCCACTAGACGCGGTCGTTTTCCCGACCGCTGGGGACATTTGGTGGCAAAATGTCCTGACTTCCGGTAGACATGACTGACCATGGGTGTATGAGCAATCCGGGACTTGGATCTCGCTCGAGAAATCTCCATGGCCTCTTGGGACTCGGACGCCTGATTCGGAGATTCCAGAGGTCTGGTGAAGTTAGGAGCCAGCCGAAACCTCTGTCGACACTCGGATCACTCCAACCTTCGCTCGGAGAAACGAAGGTCGATGCGAGTAGAGACGGATATTAGCTCCTCCAGTGTGGCCTGAATCTCCCCAGTGGCCAGAGCGTCTTTCACATGGTCAGCCAGCCCCCTCCAAAAGACCAGGATGAGGACTTTATCTGGCCACTCCAGGTCAGAAGCTAAAGTCCGGAAGTGTATGTCAAATTAGAAAAAAGAGGAAAAGAAGACCACTATTGATAATGCACACCACAATAATATAATTATAGAAAATAGGAATTTTATTGACACTACAAGATAAAAACATTTAAAAACAATATAAACCCCGCATGGTGCCTGCTACCATCACAATGGCCAATGTACAATACAGAAATAAGGCAATGTTCCACAAAAAATATACATATGTATGTATACAATAACACTAGTGAGAAAGCACAATGAATTAAACCAATATAAATTGCCCAAAATTGAGCCTGTGTGAACAAGAGCCGAAAATTGCAGCATAATATTGCCCTACAAAATGGATGTGAAGAGCCTGGGCAAAATGACCTACCCAAAGAACCTAGAGGTAATCCCTGACCTGAGAATAGTGCCCTAAAACCCCAGTGGGTCAAAGAGAATTAGGCAGAAACAAGCTGTCATTGAAATAAATGAGCATGAAATGTCAGGGATACCAAGGGTCCTATAAACCTAGGGTGCACAAATGCAGTAACTGCAAAGAGCCAAAAATAAACACAATAAGGCTCACGTGCAACAAATCCTGGATGAAGGATCCTAACCTGGATGAAGTGTATGTCAAATTGACTGACCATGGACGAGCCCTGTGTCAATGCCAGCAGTTGGAGCACCTTATCATGGGTGACTCGCGGTCCCAAGAAGACCTGCTTCAGAGTGCTCAAAAACCGCAGAGCACCTCCGACCACCAATGAGCTGTCATCTCACGGGCATGCTCAGATGGAGAAAAGCAGGATTTAGTCCCAGGAACGTCTGCTCGATGCTGACTCATGCTGGTTGCTATAGCTGAACCTGGGGCAGCAGCAGCAACCAAACGCATAGCATTAGCCTCAGCAAGACGCTGGGACCGATGTCTCCACTGATCAAGATCCTCTGCGGCTGAAGAAGAATGGGAGACCGCAGAGGACATGGCTCGAGATTCCCCTTGTGCAGCGGTGGGATCTTGACGCCTAACAACTATGGTTGCATGTGGTCATCCATGACATCTGTTCAATGAGTTTTTGGGGTGCGTTCAAATTTTGGGCAGCCCTGCCACTCACTGTATACACAATAACAGTATAAGAGACCCAATGTTTATTAGTGGGAACAACAAAGTATAGCCGGCTAATGGCTCTCTAAGTATAGTGAGGGCCGACTGCTGTCCCCCTAAAAATATACTTTGTGACTTTCAGAGTCCCTCCTTCATAAATGAAACAGGATGTGTCTGATTATGTGTCACACACAACATGGCAAAAGAAGAATGTAAATTGTTAAAATGATTTTTCACAGTGAATGCATTTGTCTTGGTTGAAAGCAATGATAAAGTCGAAAAACGCTTCGTGTGAACATAGCCCAAGTGGTGGAGGAACATTTTTGTTTTGGGTTAATTAATTTGCCTTATATAAAAGTCATTACCCTAGAAAGGATGTTCCTTAACATATTTCCCAGGAAAATCCATTTTGGTTTTGTTTTTGTGTGTTTTTTGGTGTGCCTGTAAAAATGGCATAAGACTCTGACAACATTGTTCACAGCAGTTACCTGGGAGCCAGAAATGCTTCCAGGGGCATTCCCCATGATGTTCCCATGTCATTTGAGCACTGTTTCCATCATTTTCAGATGTTTTTAGACTTTAAAAGGACCCCCGGGGGGGAATCGCGGCAAAAATGCTCGGTTTTCCCATAACTTAAATTGAGCTCGTTGCTCAGGTCGAGAACCCGAGTTTTCCAATTTGCTAGACCCAAACACTTGCACTCAAGCATTTTAGTGCTCGCTCATCACTATTACTGATCAATGTTTAAGCTAGAAATGCTGGTCCAAGTCCAGTCCTAGGCCCTGTTACATGCATCCATGCTGCACAATTATACTATTCGTGTTCTGAGTCAATTGATGCACTTTTCCTTGTGACTGCACCTAATTTGAGCTGTTTTGGCAGCTTTTTGGCCCCCCTGAAGGTGTTGATCGTGCGTTTGGTTTTGCCTCCCATTGAATTCAATGGAGTTCA
Organism: Oophaga sylvatica; assembly: GCA_033576555.1. NCBI lineage: Eukaryota > Metazoa > Chordata > Amphibia > Anura > Dendrobatidae > Oophaga > Oophaga sylvatica. The sequence continues at coordinate 752,514,566 of JARQOD010000001.1, read as the reverse complement.
GATATGTTCAATAAACTGTTCGACAAACTGTTTTGGCGAACATCGGGAACCATGAAAGATTCACTCATCTCTACTTATGAAACAATTTGACATTTTCTGATAATTTTTCCCTTTCTTATATGCCCTGCAGCATAGATAGAGAGGTCACCTGGTCATACTTAACAATTTTAAAAAATTCATTTTCTTACCTGCTTAGCACAAGGATCGTGCACATGGAGTAGTGTTGACTTTGAAGGAAGTGGAATGAGTTCTCTTGGTCAATGATGTGATCGGCAACCATTAACTTAGCAAAAGCTATAGCAATTAAGGAAAACAGATTTTTCGGCTACTATGCCAATTTCATTGACCAAAAAATAATAATACCCTTTTTCATAATCCATATTAGGGTGCTACCTGAAAATTTAACAAAGACACAGTCACAATAATATTTCATTTTATCCAAAATTAGAAACATGGTGAGTTTGTTGTATTGAAAATTGATGCACGTAATACTATAAATTTTATTTTTTAAAAATTGCATTTTGTGCTCAAATCTGGCTGTAACAAAAAATATTGGCAGCTTTGTGTCTTCCATTGAGCCTAAGCACATGCAATTCTACTGCAAAAGGTAAGACCAGATGGTCTGGCATGAATTGTGAACTTGACATATGGCAGTACAATTTCTATGTAATTGGATGATTGAACACATGTTTCTTGGGAACATAAAATGAGAACTAACAATGTAATGGAAGTAGAAGAGGAAGTGTATAGAAAGCAGTAGCTGAGCAAGATGGTGAAGGGGTTGATGACAAAAACAATGCACTATTTGCAGGTATGGATTGATTACCAGAAAGACAACCACGAGGAGAGAAAGGAGGACAGGTCAAGCCCTGCTTATTTTACTGTTCAGGTTTATTTCCTCCACGTAAATAGGTGATGCCATTTTTTGTGCTGATGGAGTGCTGTACTCAGTCTTTAATATGTTCCAGGATGTTCCTGGCTTAGTTTCCAGTAGCACAACCTGCACAATCCATTAGTTTGGTCCTCTGGCAAATGAGAAAAGAATTCCCAAACACGAGAAGCCCACACGTACGACTGGCCTCCTGCATAACCAGATCTTTAAGGCTTTGTATGGAATCTATAAAATCAATTGTCATGCACATTATATTTACCCTGGAAAAAACATGCATCAGAGTGCAAGAAGGCATGGAGGAATAACATCAACTTGCACATATTCATCACCAATCTGTGTCTGCTGAGGACCCCCACTGTCCATGTATCATGCTGCAGTATTTGGAAGAGAAGGAAAGGAGGAGGAGCAGAAAAAGGAAAAAATGTGGGAGGGGATCTGGAGTTGGCAGAAGTAGGAGATGACAGGCTGAAAAAGTTGACAATGCTAGCCATGACAACCAACCATTGGAACAAGGTGACACCATGAATCAATGGGGGAATTTAGAAGTTTGGGAAAGCATGGCAAGCTGTGTGCTGAAATGCTTGTGGGACTACAGGCGTATTGTTATCACTAAGCAAAGGCATGACTATTGAATAGCTATGCATTTTAGACTCTCGCTATATGAAGAACATGGGGGGATATATTCAGTCTTCGCCCATTCCACTGAAGCCATGGTCTCCTGTAAAAAAAACAAAAAAAAAAAAAATCCCTCACCTGTCTGTTGTTCTGTCCTATGTCGTAATCCATGTCTGTTAATAAACAATTTTTAACCAGGATGGTGCCAAGATGCCACCATCTAGGCTGAGAAACACTGAGGAATGAGCTGCTGCGAGCGCAGTCTCAGTGACTAGCGGTGACATCATCTAGGTTTCCACTGGTCACTGACGCTGCATTCACAGCCAGGCCCCTGAACTGCGGGAACCTCAGTGAGATCAGCGCTGCATCATGTGACTTTTCCTCACAGTGCTAGCAGTAATCTCATCGAGGTAACTGCAGTTCAGGGGTCCCACTGGGAATGGAGCTTCAGTGACCAGTGGTGACTTTATTGAGGTTGCATCTTGTCATCGTCCAGTTTGAAAACTATTTATCCCCAGAAATGGATTATGGCGCGGAGCACAATGACGGACAGGTGAGGACTATGGTTGTTTTGATTTTTGTTTTATTACAAGAGACGAGGGCTTCATTGAAATGCACGTTAGGTGAATATAACTGTGTTTGTTATTTTTAAATGAAAAAGGAAAAGTTTGTTTTGTTTTTATTTCAAATAAAGGACTTTATTCTGGCCATGTTTTTCTTTACAATATAACTGAAGGATTCATCGGAGGGGCACCATCAACTTCATCTGTCTAGTGCACCAAAACAACTTGTCCCGCCCTGCATTAGTGGAGAATACAATAGAGACAGGCCGACATGAGGGGATTACTGTACATACTGGTGTATGGGGCCTGGTGAGTAGAAGCAAAGAAGGGGGTGCAAACTGAGCACTCTATTTTTGCTTCTGCTCACCGGTCCCAGGGGCAGGATTTGACTAGATTAGTAACTGAGCGTACATCCTCAGACTCATATTCAGTTGAAATCTATTGCTGGAGGCTTCCTGCACTGCAATAGTTAAAAACCACCAGCTAGTCAGAAGCCAGCAGCTGATGTAATGCATTGGCACATCTGTGGAATGCATCAAATGGCTAAGAAAGAGGACACCGCTGGATGGGAGTAAAATAAGGAACACTTTTTTTTTCATTTTTTGTACTGAAAGTGCAATATGGGGACATAATGGAGACACATGGAGCCAAGATGGGAGAACATATGGGGCCAGGATGGGAGGACATATGGAGCAGCATGGAGTCACATGGGGCCAGGATGGGATGAGACATGAGCACAAGATGGAGACACATGGGGTCAGGATGGGGGAACATATGAAGTCAGGATGGGAGGACATATGTGGTCAGGATGGAGACCCATGGGGCCAGGATGGGAGAACATATGAGGGCAGGATGGAGACATATGTGGCAAGGATGAGAGGACATATGTGTCCAGGATGGGAGAACATATAGGGGCAGGATGGAGACATATAAGGCCAGGATGGGAGAACATTTGGGGACAGGATGGAAACACATAAGGCCAGGATGGGAGAACACATGAGGGCAGGATGGAGACATGTGAGGCCAGGACAGGAGAATTTATGGGAGAAAGATGGGAGAAAATATGCCAGCAGGATGGGTGAACATATTGGGGCAGAATGAAGATACATGGGGCCAGCAATGAGAAACAAGGTACAAGAAATGAGACAAATGGGTCAGGATTGGGGACATTATTACAGGAAATGGTCAGGATTAGTGATGAGCAAGTATGCTCGCTGCTCGGGTTTTCTGCTAGACAGCCTGAATACATGTTGGGATTCCCTAACAAACAGGCAATCCCCACATGTGAATAATGTCACTGTTGATCCCTTTATTACCTGTACACCTTGGAGAAAGTCAATAGTGAGTCACTGTATTACCTGTACACTTACACTATACACTGTATACTATGTACAGAGCTCCTGTTTAGAATAGCATTTATGGTGATATTACTGTGGTTTTTTATTAGTGATAATTATTATTATTTATTTATATAGCACCATTGATTCCATGGTGCTGTACATGAGAAGGGGTTACATACAAATTACAGATATCACTTACAGTAAACAAACTAACAATGACAGACTGATACAGAGGGGAGAGGACCCTGCCCTTTCGGGCTTACATTCTACAGGATGGTGGGGAAGGAGACAGCAGGTTGGTGGGTTGCAGCAGTTCCGGAGTTGATTGAGGCGATATCTCCGGTAGTGGTGAGGAGGTAGCAGGATCATTGCAGGCTGTAAACTTTCCTGAAGAGGTGGGTTTTCAGGTTCCATCTGAAAGATCCGAATGTGGTTGATAGTCGGATGTATTGGGGCAAAGAATTCCAGAGGATGGGGGATATTCGGGAGAAGTCTTGGAGGCAGTTGGGTGAGGAGCGAATAAGTGTGGAGGAGAGAAGGAGGTCTTGGGAGGATCGGAGCTAATTTGAGGGAAGGAATCGGGAGATTAGTTCAGAGACATATGGGGAGACAGGTTATAGATGGCCTTGCAGGTCAGTATTAGTAATTTGAACTGGATATGCTGAGAGAATGAGAGCCAGTAAAGAGATTTGCAGAGGGGAGAAGCAGAGGAGTAGAGAGAGAGAGATGAATTAGTCGGGCAGCAGAGTTAAGGATGGACTGGAGAATTGCAAGGGTGTTAGCAGGGAGGCCACAGAAAAGGATGTTGCAGTAGTCTAGGCGGGAGATGGTGAGGGCATGCACAACCATTTTAGTAGATTGAGGGTTGAGGAAAGGACGGATTCTGGAAATATTTTTGAGCTGAAGGCGACAGGAGGTAGAAAGAGCTTGGATGTGCTGTTTGAAGGACAGGGCAGAGTCAAGGGTTACTCCGAGGCAGTGGACTTTTGGTACGGGGGAAAGCGTGATGTCGTTAGTT